>CM033647.1:159929839-159975565 GCA_019512145.1 Engystomops pustulosus | reverse complement strand
TCTGTAAGAAGACCACCTCTATAAGAAGACCCCTCTGTAAGAAGACCCCTCTGTAAGAATACCACGTCTGTGAGAAGACCACCTCTATAAATACCCCTCTGTAATAAGACCACCCAGATCCAGACCTGGAATTTGCACATTTATCTAATATCACAATTTCACAACACACAGAGCTGATGTTCTGTGATATTAATAGAAACACCTTGTCTCATCTAATCCGTACAGTGTCTTATTAACTAAGAAAGGTGCAATATCAGCTTATAGCAAGTCTACTGTATGACATGATTATATGTATAGTATGTCCATATATACATACATTACATTACTGACCCTGTGTTATACCACTATTCTGCTGCTGGTGCAGTCACTGTGTACATACATGACATTACTTATCCTGTACTGATCCTGAGTTACATCCTGTATTATACCCCAGAGCTGCACTCACTATTCTGCTGCTGGTGCAGTCACTGTGTACATACATGACATTACTTATCCTGTAATGTTTCTAATAACTCTTTATGGCACACGCTCAGTCACTCTCCTGATCCCTCCGTTATATATCTGTACGGACTTTCTTGTCGGCCATTTTCCAGTGAAGCTCCGAGTCTCACAGTTCATGGATGTGTCGGGTAAACACGGCCAAATGCAAGGGAAACACATTTACATTTTAATTTCTGATGATAAAAAGTATATGACCATCTACAGAAATGTAATCATTTTGCCATTTTAGCTGGTGTTTCTCTGGGGAGATGTTCCAGGCGAGCGCTATCGATAAATCTCTATTATAGACATTGGCCTGTGTACAGTACAAGGGCAGCAGGACAATTGGCGCAGAGATTTCGCTGGGGCCCGGCGGCCGCTCGGTCCTTCTAGTGTATAATCTACATTCAGCAGCAGTGTGGGCGGCTAAAGATCACTTCCCGCTAATGCAGGTTAATACGTCTGTCAGGACTCATTATTCACAAGGGGGATAAAGCATAACATTTACCATGCAAAGTAATATTGGTTCTTCAATTGATCCTCACAGCCCCAGGATCCCTGGAGGATTTTAAGTATTTGTGTTAAAGGGGGTCATGCCATGAATCATTGTAATACTAAAAGCCCTGAAAGTCTGTTAATAGTAGGATTTAACGTAATTCAGTATTTATAATGTAAAAAAAATCCAGAATTTTTGGCTTTCAAGTGAATTTTTCTTTGCTGCTGGGGATTGGGTCTGCTCAAAATCATTCTACTTTTCCCTCTGGCAGGTGCTCGGGACAGGCTTTTGCCATAATATGTCTCCTTTCCTTTCTGGCAGCTGCGGGGTAAGACTCTGGACAGAAAAAAAAATAATCTTCCCAGGACAGAATCTGGATAGAATCAGTCTACTTCCCTCTCTGGCAGCTGCTAGGGACAGGCTTTAGAGAGAATCTGTCTACTTCCCTTTCTGACACCTGCAGGTTCTGGACAGATTCATAACTTCTGTCGGAGCTACCGTGGGTAAGGTTTGGATAGATTCTGTCACCTTCCCTCTCTGGCAGCTGCTGGGGGAAGGCTCTGGACAGAATCAGTCTACTTCCTTCTCCGGAAGCTGCTGGGGGAAGGATCTGGACAGAATCAGTCTACTTCCCTCTCTGGAAGCTGTTGGGGACAAGCTCTGGACAGATTATGTTGCTTTCCCTCTCTGGCAGCTGCTAGGGACAGGCTTTAAAGAGAATCAGTCTACCTCTCTATCTGAAACGTTCTGGACAGATTGTGGCAGCTACTGTGAGTAAGCTATGGATACATTCTGTCACCTTTCCTCTCTGGCAGCTGCTGGGGGAAGGCTCTAGACAGAATCAGTCTACTTCAATTTCTGGAAGCTGCTGGGGACAAGCTCTTGGCAAAATAAATCTCCTTCCCTCTCTGGCAGCTGCTGGAAACAGGATCTGGGCAGAATCAGTCTCCTTCCCTCTCTGGCAGCTGCAGAGGCAGGCTCTTTATACAGTATGACTCCTCCCTCCTCTGTAAGATGATCACATAATCCCTTTGTAATTTCGGTGCAGAAGGGGTCTGCTTTTGAGGTTTAATTTGCAGGTAAATATCGGAAGAAAAGCTGAGAAAAGCCACAACACCACAAAATCGCAATGTTCTGCGGGATTTGGGCCTCCATATGGGTTAGAACATAACCCTCAGCCCGTGGCTATCCAAGCATGCTGGACGTTATATTTAACAAATAGACCTTCCAAATGCCATGAATTTAGTAGGAGGGGCCCCAAAATCTAGGGAAGGTTGTGAGGTACGGATGGTAGTAGGTGTGTCCTACACACAGTAAGAGATGTAGTTGCATAGAATAGGGACGCAGGGTGCCATTTGCTTCCTGTTCCACCATTCAAACAATACTGTCAACAGTACAGACAAGCATTATTGGAGTATGATACTGTGTGGCACACTGGGGGTGGTTATTGGGGGTGCAACAAGGCATGAAATTTTCTGTCCGTCTCTCCCCATTCAGCTAGGGAGCCCCAATCCCGTAAATTCCCAGCGCACACTGCTGCCACGGCCTAACACCGAGCACCCGGCACTACCTGGTCATGTAGATGTAAAGCAAACATGAAAGTTCTGTGCCGGAATATAATGAGATGCGTCGAGTAAGAACTGAGTAAATTGACTTTTGATCTTTTTTTTTTAGTTCTTTTAGACTTTTTTTTTTCCCCTCTCGATTCGAGCGCATACGAAGCCATTTACTGAACACAAAAAGACGCCATTAACTTGCCGCCTGATACTGATGACATCGCTTCCGCTTTAATATATCGCCGCCATCACTTCAAGTTTACATTCCAATTTCTTAGGCAATTTCCATGAGAAACCAATAAAAAAAAAAAAGAAAATTCATTACGCAGATTTAATTTCATAATAAAATTGACAATGTCACAAATGGCAAATTCTGAAAATTGTCTTCGGTTCTGTCTTTTATTTTATGACTGTAAAACGGTTAAATGACGCTCGTCTAGAATCTACTACTGAACCGTAAGAAGTTTGGTGGAAAAAAAGCAAAAGCCAAACACAACACTTTTCATGTTGTCTGCAGGGGGAGGGGGGGGGGGGGGTTGAGCGCTCGCGGAGAACGTACAACACCACTGGGGTTATTTCTGCTGTCTTATTTGGGTCACGGGGAGTTTAGCCAAAGGGGAGTGAACTCGGGTTATTAAAAATTTATAACAAGCATCTTAATGTCCTCCTGACCGGTGCTGGAGACGCTGTAACTCAAGTATGAATGATGACTGACATCGACGGAACAACACACACTGAAAACAAAGAAATGATGGAAAAATATGAAGGTCTCCCATTGCCCTCAAGTTTTTGGCCACATTCTGCAAAGAATTTCTAAGCAGAAAAAGGATTGGGTTAGTTTAAAATTTCGATACTTTCGTTAACCAACGTTGGCCAAGTCACATCAGCCAAATGTTGACATTAGATGGTTGGCCTGTTCGTCTGCAGTCGGTGAGCTGAGTCATGCTTTTATGTTGTACGGCCACCTGAACTTGGTCCAAGGAAAGACTTGGATGACCATAGACACTATCCATCAAGCCAACATTGGAGGGCATGTATCATTTCGAAATTGGTGACCATGGACAAACTCATGAAATCCTTAACTGCTTAGCCAGAGGTAAATCACCCGGGCATATTAAGACCCCGGTCAATCACGAGTTGGACCTCCACCTCCTTGACATTTCCAAAAACTTTCCAATGTGGTACCAACCATAAGGGTATCATTAAACAAATTAAAAATGGTCAATGCCCACCTTCCTGTTTCCCGTTAAATACCAGTCAAAGCGATTGAAAGTATTCTCTAATAACGTTCCAAAAACCAGTTGGCTTTAACCTAAACTTTTTCCATTTTTTTGTGTTTTTCTATGAACAAAGAATTGTGTAAATTAAACATTGCTTAAAGAGGAACAGTCACCGAAATTTTCAGCACTAGTAGCTGCTTACTGAAGTAAGCAGCTCCTAGTGCTTGAACAAACGCCGCAGTGTTAGAAGGATAGCGTTACCGGAAACCTCGCAAACCTCGAAAGCTCGCAAAGCTGTCCGACGTATTCATGAGTGGGCGGGGCGTGGCTTGGGGCGGTGACTTCCGCCTGGCGCGTGGCAGTCACTGCCGGCCTATGGAGCAAGCGGGGCGGCCCGGGGTAGTGGCAGCACCTCGGACCGCCCCCTCATGATTACATCGGCCTGCTCGCAAAGCCGCAGTGTTTGAGGTTTCCGGTAACGCTATCACTCTAACACTGCGGCGTTTGTTCATGCACTAGGAGCTGCTTACTTTAGTAAGCAGCTCCTAGTGCCGAAAATTTGGGTGACAGGTCCTCTTTAAAGAGATGTCTCATCCGAAACACACCCAGAATGTGACCATCATGGAGATTATCTGACCACCCCAGGTCTATGCACCTGGTTTCTCCAATATTGCCTGAGAATTTACTCTAATAATAGAATAGATTCAGTCTACCACTGTACCCAGTGGCCCAATGATTGTAGCTTGGAGGGTCCTTATAAGGGGATCCTCTTCTAAGATGTTCCTGGGCAGGCGTGGTCTTCAAGAGACAACTACTACTTATACCGTCAGCTTCCACCAACAAATACACATCTACCGGTAAATAATTTTCCACATTTTTTAACTTTTTTGATTCATGAATAGCTCATTGTCGTGAGAAGACAACCAACCATCTAGAAGACCGGCATTATCTTGAAGATCATTTTTCACTGCAGCTTTCTGTTGTGTAGATAAATATACCGCCGCAGCCGACTCGAGGAAAACCTAAAATTCTAGAGTAAATTTATTTCCATCATTGACGTTCTTGGCTGTAAATCCTGCTCGTGGATTAAGCTCCTGGGCCGAGGGCTTAGACTTCTGAGCTGCGATCAAATCAATCTGAAAAATTCCCATTATTTATCTCATTTAGCAGTGAATTAGCATGTGACTTTATCCACCCGGTGACCATCGCCACATCATAAACAAATGTTTTGCCTCATTAACTTATGGCTCTGCTGCTCCACCAGCATTGGCCAGGATCCACTTTCAAGAATTTTTATTTTTTAAAGAAATCTATCCTCCAAATTCGTTGAAACGGAACCTAAGTCCTTGGCAGCTCCATCGACTTTGTCTGCAGGCCAAATGTGTGAATTTGCACTGGGAATAGGGAAAATCTCACAGAAGCTTGTTTGTGTTCGGGCAATTTGGTTGACGGATCTTGACATGGCTGCCCATCCTGCGAGTAATTCAGCTGATGGGTCAATGTTAGATTCTGTCAGTCAGACCCGCTAAGGGTCGTGGAGTGCAGAGAGAAGGCCTCCATGATTCCCTACAGGAAGATCTGTCAAATAGTATGAGCAGGTTTGAAGGGCATTTACTCCTCCAAAATTAGGGAAAAAAAAGTAAGATTGGGTTTTGTATCTTATGTGTAGATATCTTAAATCAACATGGCAGAGGTTGTCACCGCAGTCTTTTAGGGTAAAATTTGAGCAGTAAAAATGGAGAAAAAATATTAGGAAAATCTGGGTTAGATCTTCTATTGAAAGCTCTAACAGAAGCCACTGGCTGTGGTTCTCTCTGCCCACCGGGCCAGGGGCTCTGAGTTACAGACAACGGGACACATTTACTAAGGGTCCACGGACAGCATTTCCGTTGGGTTTCCCAACTATTTCCGATTTGCGCCGCATTTAACAGGCATTTTTGGTGCGTGTGATCGGAATTGGGCGCAATTGCGCCAAATCGGGGGACGGGCCGTTGGACAACGCGGCTGATTCGGACTAAGCACAGGATTTAAGATTCAAATTGTGTCACAAGACATGCACTCGCATGCAACGGGAAGAAGATAGTGAACTCCAGCGGACCTTATCGGTGAATCGGGCCAGACTTCATCCTCATTGGACAGTCCAGATCGGGGAGCGCGACAGGATTGGGTAAGTAAATGTGTCCCAATGTCTGTAGGGTGCACTGAAATTATACTAACTTTGTAGTTGCTTCCAGGCAACCACCTAGACCTGTTGGCTAAGACAGCTTCTCCAACTGAGAGTATCCTCTTTGCTCAGGAAGTTTTCAGTTGGAGAAGCTTAGTCTTAGCCAACATGCCTAAGCAGCTGTCTGGAGGTAGGCTACAAGGTTACTATTTCAGTGCAGACTAGATCACACATAAGTATCCAGATTCTTGACCGCTGATTTGGTCCTGTCCTTGGATAGTTCTGACTATGAATTTGTACTACCTGCCCCGATCAATGGCCTATAACTGGGCTCTGCCCGCATTGACCTTGGCTTGCTCTTGACATTATCTGCCTATTTTGCAAGGTCGTATCTTGATCCACCTAGATTCCACCAAAACCATTGAGAAACAATGAACATATGGAGTACATAGACACACACAAGGTTATTGCCTACGCGTTTCGGAGAATTCCGAAAGATGCCATGATGAAGGAATTCTCTGAAATGCGGAGGCGATAACCTTGTGTATTTCATATGTTAAAGGTTTCTCTATGGATTTTTTTTAAAAAAGATGAAATAAATTTTATGACCTATCCTGAACTGTTGTATGAAGCTGGACTTAACATGTACTTCTAGGCCCAGGATTGGTGGAATCTAGGTGGATCAAGAGACGCCATTGCAGAAGAGAGTGTTGCTCTTTCTAGGCTTACAAGTCCATTGAGACCTACGTTTCGATGTTCACTGTAGCCGTTGCGCCCTTTTCCAGAACATTAAAACATTGGAACTGCATATAGAATAATCAACATTTTCCCAAATCTGACAGTAACGTCTCACTTTCATGTGTTTATGCATAAAACAGTCAAAATTAAGTTAAAAATCCACCCACAATAATTGACTAGCACGTCGCTTGATTCCCCTTCAATTACAAACCACAAATCAGAGTACAGAACATGGCATTAGCGCGATGGAATACGGTAATTACTCACAGATGCTAAATGCCTAATTCTAACCAAATCCGGATGAGATGCTGGACGAACACTGGTGTAGGATCAGCTGACGAGATCCACGTCCCTTCCCTATTGGTGCATTAGGATGGGAAGTTGGAGACCCTCATCTCCACCTCTATGGTCTACTACTTGACTTGTTTTTTTTTGTCCATGGCGACCGATATCAATTGACAATCCTCATACCTCAAGTCAGTTTGTGAGTTTTCGTTGTTGGCCCATATTGGAGTAAATGCACTGAAATACTACATTTGTAGTTGCTTTCTGGCAACCACCTAGACCTGTTGGCTAAGACAGCTTCTCCAACTCAAAGTATTGCCTTTGCTTGGGAAGTTTTTAGTTGGGGAAGCTTAGTCTTAGCCAACATGTCTCAGTAGCAGCCTGGAAGTAGGCTACAAGGTTACTAATTCAGTGCAGACTCGATCCCACAGTAAGTAAATGCCCACATGGTCACAGAATGGGTTGTCCACATTTTCTGACATGGTTATGTCCAAAAATGAAGGTTCTCACATCTGTCCAAATTATCATCTGACAGAAGAAAACCAATTGTCACCTACCGAGAACAAATATAGTAAAGAGCAGTGATGGCCAACCTTTTAGGGTGCGTTCACACGTTGCAGTTAAAACTGCATCGCAATCAGTTTTGAGGTGGTTTTAGGTGCAGTTTTGTCAATTTCACAGGTGAAAGACATGAACTGAACGGGTGAATTTGATTTTGAAGGAGAAAGCTGTTCCACAAATTTCATTCGCCTGCCGATTTGTTGTCTTTCACTTGTTAAAATAAGTAATACCAGCTAAAACCAACCCTAAACCAATTGCGATGCAGTTTTAACTGCAACGTGTGACCGCACCCTGAGGGACTGAGTGCCGAAACTACAAGCAAAAGCCACATATTTTTAAGTGCCAAATGCCAATTTAAACTCACAAGTTTCAAAAATATTGGTGCCCTGAGGACACCAATACAGGAGAAAGAAGGAGAAATTCGGATTTGTTATTGTGGTTTCCCTCTAAAGTCCCATCCGGAGAAGGGGCTACAATGATTATCAAGATCTGTCCACACCTCCTTGATTCAGGTCTGGAGTCCTGAATGGTGACCTTTGTGCTGGGGGCCCAAAGAGAGGGCTCCGAGTGCCACCTCTGGCACCCGTGCCATAGGTTCGACCACCACTGGTATAGAGGATGGCTGCTGGGATGGGATAGCTGATTTCCAAAAATTGCATCTTGCTTGACTTCAGTCATAGTCAATGAGACATTGACTAACCACCATGAATACTGTAATGGAAGGGTCTACTTTGGATTTAAAAATAGGACTAGGACCTACACATGTATTAGTTGGTCATTGGATATCTAGACCCAGGGGCGAACTTAATGTCTTCTGCCAGAGGTGAGTTATAGAAAGTTGCCCTCTCTGCGCCATCCAGTAGTTATATATCAGGTTAAGGTTTTATAGAAAGTGGGTTCTCCATGCCGTATATCACACCCATGCTTACATTGAGTGTGAAGAGACACTACAGGCGGTCCCTGACTTCAGGACACCCAACTTACAGATGAGTAGTTATTGATGGACCTCTCTGCCCCAACCGTGACCTCTGGTGAAGCTCTCTGGATGTTACTTGGTCCCATTACAGCTCAAAAATTGAAAATTGTCACAGGGACAAATAAAATTTTGTCTGGAGCTACAATTATAAAGTATACAGTTCTGACTTATGTACAAATTCAACTTAAGTACAAACCCAAGGAACCTATCTTGTACTGCCTGTATTTTTAAATGTCAAGTCCTGCTTTGTATCAGGTACCTGCATCCATGATGCCGCCTCTCATCTTGATGCAGGTGCTGCAGCCTGAGGCAAGAGGCTCGACTAGCCTCATGGCTGACGCTTTCCCAATTTTGTAAACATTTGAGATGAGGTTTATCTGCTTTTTCAAACTCCCTAATATTTTTACATTTTGACATAATGGGATGGATTTATAAACACACTTGCGCCACAATTCTGGTGGTTTTGCGCCAAAAACACTGCCTAAATTGCCTTGCGCCACATTTATCAAGGCTTTTAGACCTTTTTAGGCACTTTCCCAACTTGTCTGATCAACGGGGCATGGCCTCCGCGATATGGGTGTGGTCTCACAGGAAAGGGGCGTGGCTTGCCGGAAATTGTCAGTGCGGACAAAATTCTAGTGCACAGTTTAAACCAACAAAAATTTGGTCTAAAGTAGGAACTGACAGTCTTATGCTGCACCAGAATTCATCCTCACAGTGATAAATCTGCCGCAGCAAAAGACCGGCGGAACCTGAGACACATTGTTACATCCCCGCCAATAAGTTATCTGACTCTTTTGTTATAGACAATCACTGGGCATCTGGTAACCCTTGGCTCTAACCAAATTACAAAAGAAAAATATTGGAATTTCTTATTGATAATTTCAAACCCATCCTTTCTGAGCCAATCAGTGGTGTTCTGACAGATGGTGATTGCTGATATGACCTGGTACTACAATTTCCATTATGGAGAAACAGCGATTGTCTCACCCATGACCAAGACTAATCCGAAAATGAATCTTTCATATCTTTAGACATTTTAGAAATCAGAAACATCACATAAAAAAAAAATAAATAATCAACTCTTTGATGCAACATTATTACAGCTGTGTTCTTACATTTTATTAGATTTTTTTTTTATATATCAAAACTGAAGCATGATAAACCAGGAACCAGGCACCGTGACTGTGGTAATCTTCTTATATTTGTTATCCATGGCCTCCTTCCCTCTGAAATTAACTTTTAAAATTATTCTAATGAGCCAGAAAGGCTCTGGGGGTTAAACCATAGCCCCTTTGTGCTGTAGCTTCACAGGCTGTTGTTACACTGTGCAGGAACACTTCCCCCTTACACTGTGTGAGATTACATCAGGCACAGAAAGGGGAAAGTGATGAGGGAACAGATTGGAGGGCGAGACAGTGTAACAGCCTGTGAAGCTACAACACAGAGGGGCTCTGAGGGGTGTGACTCATTACCATAATTTTAAAAGTTGATTTTAGAAAGAAGGAGATATTATGGATAACATAAATAAGAAGATATCACAGTCCCGGTGTCTGGATCTATGAGTAAGTGTCTCTGGTTTATCATGATGTATTTTGATGGTAGATTTCCTTTAGTGGATTATAATATGGGCGGTTTGGGCGGCTGCCTGAGGCCCAAGGCTTCTAGGGGGCCCATGACCACCAGTATCAATCACCAAGTCTGATAATATCCTTTAGAGATAATAAGAGAGAGCAACCTCCAGCCTCATGTTCTCAAATACTTATATAAGGGTCCTTTCTGGACCTTCAAAGGTCCTACAAACTACAGAATTGAAAAAGGACACAATGGACTCCCCCCTTTCTTAAGTAATTAGGTTCTAGTACCATATGAAGGAAGTAATTGCCCAATTTCTACTTTCAAATTAAGCAGATTATCTGTTAAAAGTTAAAAAATAATCAAAAACAACCAATGTTGTTGTGTTTTTTTTTTTTAACTTTAATAGTTTGTGTCACTAAACTTTGGGAGAATTGAACATTGACAGAATGATATCAGCTCAATCAGTTTTATTGAATTTGATCCACTTTTCGATTCCCTATCAGGCGGCTTCCGGTGACGTCAGCCATGGAATTTCGTGATGTTGACGGATCCAATTTCCCGCCCCCATTGACATTGACGCGGATACTTTTTCGTGGTGTTCTGTGCTAGAACACGCTGCTTATCTGCACATTCCAAATCCTTTCACACATTTCCCCCCTGTTCTCAATTAAAGTACAAGATGACGCTGAACTTGGTGCCAAAATGTAGCGCTCCTCACTAAATCTCGCCTACGGCAAACTTGAGGCCGAACTGTCACAATCAATTAATTAGTGGGATTTCAGCTGTGAGGGAGGAAAGTAATTAGCGCCATTACTAATGCCGAGTAACTGCTCCGGATAGTGACTGGAATCCTAACGCTCATCATCAGACGCCGCGTTCATCATTTGGACAGTAAAACACGTAATAGCCTTGACGATTAAAGTAACAAATACCCAGTACATCAAAGTCTATGAGACCCATAATAAGCCCCATCCGTCTCGGGGAAAGTCAGGACACTGTATGTAATGCACCCCCTATTCAATGTAATAGTACTGCTATATGACACTTATAATTATCATCTGCCATACTGTGCTCAATAAAAATACATCTATACCCTTACAAAATTACCTAAAGCTCACATACTTACCTCTCCTGCGGATCACCTCCTAGCACAACACTACAACGAGCCCTAGTTGGCACAGGACAAAGCTTGCTGGGATTTTCCTGCCCTGCTCTATATGCAATCCCTTCCCTTTCTGTGTCCATCATGGTGAAGCTGCCGCCTGAGGCAAGAAGCTCCACAGAACATGCTGCTGCCTGAGGCAAGAAGCTCCACAGAACAGGTAGGAGAGAGAGGGTCTCGCCATCCAACTCCTGAAAGTTCACCACACCCTCCCCATTTTTATCCAACACAACTACACCCCTACATGCAAAAATATAACATAGTGATTGTACCTTTCTCACAGTGAGCTCCTGTAAATCCAGGGGCGCAGGCACATTTGTTAGGGGCCACGCAAGTTCCGCCGTATCTGCAACCCTCCTCGCAGAAAGCTGAAAGACAAAATCAGACAATTAGGGAATTTATGTCACACATATCGATACTGAGATACAATTTTAACAGCTGAGAGTTTGTTGCGGTTGCATCCGATCAGGAGTGCACCAGCCATGAGGAGAGTTGAGCCACTTGCCTCAGTAACACCTGCACCAAGATGGTGGCAGCATCAGGGGTGCAGTTATCTGCTACGAAGGAGGATCTGACACATAAAACAGTGTCTCTTCATACCTGATGTCAGCACTAGTGCCAGACACTCACACTGCTCCCCTATCCCTTATGTACCCTGGGACAGTCTCCAGTCTGTACTCACACTGCTCCATTATCCCTCTATACCGTGGGACAGTCTCCAGTCTGCACTCACACTGCTCCCCTATCCCTTCGTTACCCGGGGACAGTCTCCAGTCTGCACTCACACTGCTCCCCTATCCCTTCTGTACCCGGGGACAGTCTCCAGTCTGCACTCCCACTGCTCCCCTATCCCTTCTGTACCCTGGGACAGTCTCCAGTCTGCACTCACACTGCTCCATTATCCCTCTATACCGTGGGACAGTCTCCAGTCTGCACTCACACTGCTTCCTATCCCCTTCGTTACCGGGGACGTCTCCCAGTCTGCACTCACACTGCTCCCCTATCCTTTCTGTACCCTGGGACAGTCTCCAGTCTGCACTCACACTGCTCCCCTATCCTTTCTGTACCCTGGGACAGTCTCCAGTCTGCACTCACACTGCTCCCCTATCCCTTCTGTACCCTGGGACAGTCTCCAGTCTGCACTCACCCTGCTCCCCTATCCTTATGTACCCTGGGACAGTCTCCGTCGTACTCACACGCTCCATTATCCCTCTATAAAACCGTGGGACAGTTTCCAGTCCGTACTCACACTGCTTCCCTATCCCTTCTGTACCCGGGGACAGTCTCCAGTCTGCACCGCCCCACTGCTCGCCCTAATCCCTTATGTACCCTGGGACAGTCTCCAGTCTGCACTCACACTGCTCCATTATCCCTCTATACCGTGGGACAGTCTCCAGTCTGCACTCACACTGCTCCCCTATCCCTTCGTTACCCGGGGACAGTCTCCAGTCTGCACTCACACTGCTCCCCTATCCCTTCTGTACCCTGGGACAGTCTCCAGTCTGCACTCACACTGCTCCCCTATCCCTTCTGTACCCGGGGACAGTCTCCAGTCTGCACTCACACTGCTCTCCCTATCCTTTCTGTACCCTGGAACATTCTCCAGTCTGCACTCACACTGCTCCCCTATCCTTATGTACCCTGGACAGTCTCCAGTCGTACTCACACTGCTCCCTTATCCTCTATAACCGTGGGACAGTCTCCAGTCTGCACTCACACTGCTCCCCTATCCTTCTTACCCGGGGACAGTCTCCAGTCTCACTCACACTGCTCCCCTATCCCTTCTGTACCCTGGGACAGTCTCCAGTCTGCACTCACACTGCTCCCCTATCCCTTCTGTACCCTGGGACAGTCTCCAGTCTGCACTCACACTGCTCCCCTATCCCTTCTGTACATAGAACAGTCTCCAATCTGCAATCCCACTGCTCCCCTATCCCTTCTGTACACAGAACAGTCTCCAATCAGCACTCACAATGTTCCTCCCCTTCTGTACACGGGACAGTCTTCAGTCTGCACTCACACTTCTCCACTATCCATTCTGTACCCTGGGACAGTCTCCAGTCAGCACTCACACTGCTCCCCTATCCTTTATGATCCCAAGACAGTCTCCAATCAGTACTCACACTGCTCCCCTATCCTTTCTGTACCCGGTGACAGTCTCCAGTCAGCACTCACACTGCTCCCCTATCCTTTATGATCCCAAGACAGTCTCCAATCAGTACTCACACTGCTCCCCTATCCCTTCTGTACCCTGGGACAGTCTCCAGTCTGCACTCACACTGCTCCTGAGCTATCTATAAGTTTTACATACGATTTCTGTAGAGCTCAGGACCCTTGGAATGAGAAGAAACAATATAAAATGATAAGCCACAAGCTTGCCTGTAGTCAGAGAGAGGATTTTCTTTGCCTAAAATCCTCATCCTTTCTTTTTCACAAAATATTGGTATATAAAAATATAGAAATATGGAGATAGATGGTTATATCTCTATATACCAGTATTATACGTCTGTATTGGGAGGGAAAACCTCTTCCCCCGTAAATCAGGATTAGCTCGGAGCCATCGCGTCTTTCCTCTCGGCTCAGCTATTTTGTATATGCACTGGATATAACGCTATTGTTTATTTATGATGTTTTTAGTGGTGCGCCGCCGTATCCAATCCCCCACAACTCACCCGCTACATTGTAGGATCCCTCAGTAATAAACTTCCCAGAGCCCTCCCCCGCTCCTCTAAATCCAGATTTACCAGCTCTTATTAATATTTATTATCTGTGTAAACAGCTCATTATAAGGTGTTAATATGGATGATGCGGCGGATAATGGACGCAGATTGCGGCCGCTCGGAAAACGGGGGAAGATCTATTGTTACATTGTATCGCGCAGAACACCTGACACTTCCTATGGATTACCCCGGAATGTAAATATATTAAATAATGCAACATAACGTTCCGTAAACTGCGCCTCTAGTAAAAGCTTCTGGAACAGGGAACATCATTTTAGGTCAAGGCTGTTTTTATTGACTGTGAATCTTCCTGAGGAAGGACGGAACGACTCGGCTGCCAGTCGGGATTTCACTTGAATGATGATGAAGATCTAATTGAAATATTTTATGGAAATACGTAAAGTTTAGCTACAAAGTATCGAGTTCTGTCAAAGAAAATCTCGCCGTCTCCTCAATGTCAGGCAGGAGCGAGGAAAGCCAGGGAAGTTACCTACCTAAAGTAGGACACTCTATTCTATGAAACGTCTTCATGAGATGATGTGATAGATTTTCTGGATCTCCTTTGGATTGTGGATCCATAGAAACCCAAAAATAGGAATGTATCAGTAGTAGTGACCATACAGACTCCAGCTAGTGTGCACTTGTGGTGTGTCCTCACACTGCTGTGCTCTCTACAGCCAGCGTTCGGTATTGTTCCCAGAGAGATGTGCAAACAGATGTGCTGTGTGTACTGTTAGTAGCAGCTGGACTGTTAAATATGGATCTGTATTCCAGGATTGTAGCTTCTCCAAGTGTCCTTTGAGCATGTCCTCACAATGCTGTGCTCTCTGCAACCCTTGTTAGGTATTGTCCCTTAAGAAATGTGTAATCATACCTGTCTGAATGTTGTTATGAGCAAGAGGACTGTGAAATATGTATTTATATCTCAGGATCTTAGTGTATCCTGACATTGCTGTGCTCTGTGCTCTCTGCAGTCCGTGTTAGGCATTGTCAATGGGTAAATGTGTTTCA
The DNA here is from genome assembly GCA_019512145.1 of Engystomops pustulosus. NCBI lineage: Eukaryota > Metazoa > Chordata > Amphibia > Anura > Leptodactylidae > Engystomops > Engystomops pustulosus. The sequence continues at coordinate 159,960,618 of CM033647.1, read as the reverse complement.
TACCTTTGTGCATATTGTAAGTAGCAGCAGGATTGTGAAATATACATTTATATTTCAGGATTGTAACTTCTCCAAGTGCACTGGGGGCGTGGCCTCACACTGCTGTGCCCTTAGTTCTCTGCATTGTTTCATTTTCCCTCACCTTTGTCCTGTGTGACTGCTCTATTATTATTGATATAAAAAGCTTGCTAAAGTATCCGCTCAACTTTCTGCACTGAACTATTTATATAATATAATATGTAAATAAACCAATATTGCACAGTCCTGCTGCTACTAACACCACACATAAAGTTGTGATTACACATCTCTAACAGTGGCTGAACAGAGCACAGCAGTGCAAGGACACACCCCTATTGCACTTCAAACCTGAAATATAAAACCATATTTCACAGTCCTGCTGCTACTAACAACATATCCAAAGGTCGGTACAGTTGGTATTAATTATTTTATAAAATTCTGAGAAAATAAATAGCATAAGGGGCCATAGAAAAATTCAATTTCTAAAATTGCAAAGATGCAAAATTATTCTGGGTGCTATTTGTGCAGAAACAGCGCCACCCTTGTCACGTGGTTGTCTCAGGTATTGCAGCCCCTCCAGCCGCCTCCATTACCAGTTAGTTACAAGACTCACAATAAACAGAAAAAAAAAGTTTCCATCCATTTTTATTTAAAGACTTTTGTGTTCTGTTGTTTTCTCTGAGTGATTGATACAGCGGAGAACACAAAGTATCCGGACAATTGTTCCATTGTTCCGGAGATATAAAGGGAAATTACCGTCTGATGCCGCCTTTTATGTGGAGCCAGAGCCGGCGAACACTCAGAGAAGAAAGTCCCGCACAATTTCTTGTAATTATATGTCATTTTTTCTTATTTTGGATAAATTATGTTTGATGCCACAAAAAGGAAAAACTCAAATTATTCTTTCATTTTCATTAAAAGGGGGGTAATCTAGATCAATAATAAAGATATTTGTTCCTTGTTATGTATTAATAATAAAACCAAATAGTACATAATGAGGGCAGACAACACAGTAGTAACAGTTGTGGGGGTCCGACCCCAAGCACGACCACAGCTCTGGCATCAGACAGCTCCACTCTCTTTGTGGTGGTCAGACTTGGGTACTGCAGATCACCTCCATGCATGGAGCTGCAGTAACTTGGTTCAGCCACTAGACAGAAATTGGCGCTGTCCGCTTTTTGTTACATACTCTTAGCTGCTGAGAACATCTGATTTGAGGGGATGCAGGGGGTGCCCCCCCCATCGATATTAAAGAGAGAGGGTCTCTACGCAGTGCAATACAATACATTACAGTTCCGATATAATGCATCATAGTAATAGTCTTATACTGCGCACAACATAATGCGCCATAAATTCTCCAGTGCCTAGTATCATATACAGGCGGTCCCCTACATAAGGACACTTGACTTACAGACGACCACTAGTTACAAACGGACCCCTCTGCCCCCTGTGACCTCTAGTGAAGTCTCTGGATGTTACTATAGTCCCAGGGTACAATGATCAGCTGTAAGGTGTCTGTAATGAAGCTTTATTGATAATCATTGGTCCCATTATAGCAAAAAATGTTTAAACTCCAATTGTCACTGGGGCAAAAAAAAATTTGTCTGGATCTACAATTATAAAATATACAGTTCCAACTTACATACAAATTCAACTTAAAAACAAACCAATGGACCCTATCTTGTATGTAACTCGGGGACTATCTGTAATGCCCAATATAGGAAAACACAGCGTCTCCAATAGCGCCAAACCATACTCAATATAGCATGCCACACAATGGGGCAGATTTACTTACCCGGTCCATTCGCGATCCGGCGGCGCGTTCTCTGCGCTGGATTCAGGTCTGGCCGGGATTTAATAAGGTAGCTCCTCCGACGTCCACCAGGTGGCGCTGCCGTGCTGAAGAGCATCGGAGTTCACCGAGCCGGGCTGAGTGAAGGTAAGTGCGAGCTCTGCGACACATTTTTTTTTAAAAATGCGGTGGTTTTTCTAAATACGGGTTTTCGTTCGGCCACGCCCCCCTATTTCCGTCGCGTGCATGCTGGCGCCGATGCGCCACAATCTGATCGCGTGCACCAAAATCCCAGAGCAATTCAGGGAAAATCGGCGCAAATCGGAAATATTCGGGTAACACGTCGGGAAAACGCGAATCGGGCCCTTAGTAAATGACCCCCATTGTCTCATCAATAGTGCCATACAGTGCACAATATACTACACTATACATTCTACTTTTATTGTAATTGTGCCATACGGTGCCCAACATAAAGCACCACCCATTGTCTAATAGTAGCTCCATACAGCGCCCTATACATACACCTAGTAATGGTGCCATAATGTACCCAATACACATCAACATACATTCCCCATATAATAGCTCCATACAGTGCACAGCATACAACCCTATACAGTCTAATTAATAGCGCCATACAACACTATATGATCTCCGAATAACAGTGCCATACAGTGCTTAACATACAACACCATTCTATAATTAATAGTGCCATACAGTGCCCAGTATGTAACACTTTACATTATTGGATTAATTTTAGCGCCACACAGTGTCACTATATAACGTACCATTCATTCTCCAAGGCACTGTATGGCGCTATAATGAATAGTAGAATGTATAGTGCGCTCCATTGGGCACTGTATGGAGCTACTATTAGATGATGGTGGGTGCTGTATATTAGGCAGCGTATAACCACAATTGCCCCACCATACATTCTCCAATTAAAAGCGCCATACAGTGCTCAACATACCACATTGTACATTGTCTAATTAATAGTGCCATACAACACCACAGATTCTCTAAATAATGGCGCCATAACATGCTCAATAAAACATACCATACATTTGCCACATATGGTAATTGTGCCATATAGGGGCAGATTTACTTACCCGGTCCATTCGCGATCCAGCGGTGCGTTCTCTGCGGTGGATTCGGGTCCGGCCGGGATTCACTAAGGCAGTTCCTCCGACGTCCACCAGGTGGCGCTGCTGCGCTGAAGTTCCTCGAGGCCCGCCGGAATGCACGGAAGATCACCGGCCTATACCTGGTGAGGGTAAGTGCGAGTCCCGCGACACTTTTTTTTTTTAAATGCGGCGGTTTTTCCGAATCCGTCAGGTTTTCGTTCAGCCACGCCCCCGATTTCTGTTGCGCGCATGCCGGTGCCGATGCGCCACAATCCGATCGCGTGCGCCAAAATCCCGGGGCAATACAGGGAAAATCGGCACAAATCGGAAATATTCGGGTAACACGTCGGGAAAACGCGAATCGGGCCCTTAGTAAATGACCCCCATAGTGTCCAACATACAACCTGTAGGTAAAACACCAGTCCATAATCACGTGATGTAACACAGGTGCACGGCTCATTATATCACACAGCTCTGTTTTTCGGTGCACCTGTGTGACATCACATGACCATGGACCGATGTTTATCCACTGAAAGTAAACAATGAAGCTTCCTGTAACAAGCAAGCAGAGATCTAAAAACCCCTTGAAGAAATGATACAGAAAATATTACCTTAAACAATATAATTTATTTGCTGGAATGTTTTTTTTTAATGGACAATCCCTTTAAGGATTATCCCGCTCTGTGTGTCCATATAATCTACATGAATACAGATTCATAGGTTCCCGCACCAGACCTCATTTCCAAATACTTCATCAGCCAATGACCAGAGGCGGAATAAGCTCCCCCCCCCCCCCCCCCCCCCCCCCCTATTTACTCTACCATGTACAATCCTCGTGGATAATGCACAATCGCTGTAAAATATGGATTTGTCTTAAATAAAAATGGGAATTTGTTAAGTGGCGCCGCTGCCTCCATATGTTACACGCCAAGTGTCTGACAAAAGGTGTTTTGTTTCTGTTTAAGAAGCAGCGGCGCCCCCCATGTGTGATAGACGGAGGCGTGCGGTGCGCTGTATACTGACTGGCTGGGGCTGAGCGCAGAACAACATCTGCAATGCAAATACATCATTTATAGGGACACAGCTGTTATCTAAGCGGCGCAGAACGCCACCCGGGAGCCGCCGCTTCACAACACGCGCCCCTTTAATAAATGACAGGACTCCAGGAGGCTTCATGTTCTACAAGCGACAAGCCAGGCCGAGGCTATCTGCAGGACGCCGCCGCAGCACGCGCTGTCACCGCACTCAGTAATGGGGATGATGGGAGAAACACAGGACATGGATACAATGTAACGGGGGCAGGCTGAACCCAACAACTCGCAACAATGTAACCAGGATAAAAGACTGTACACAATCACTGCCACAGAAGGCCACCTCTGTAAGAAGACCCCTCTATAAGAAGACCCCTCTGTAAAAAGAACTACCTCTGTAAGAAGACCAACCCTCTAAAAATACCCCTCTGTAATAAGACCACCCAGATCCAAACCTGGAATTTGCACATTTATCGAATATCACAATTTAACAGCACATGATGATGTTCTGTGATACTAATAGAAACACCTTGTCTTATCTAATCCGTACAGTGTCTTATTAACTAAGAAAGGTGCAATATCAGCTTACAGCATGTCCACAGAGCAGCACTCACTATTCTGCTGCTGGTGCAGTCACTGTGTACATACATGACATTACTTATCCTGTACTGATCCTGAGTTACATCCTGTATTATACCCCAGAGCTGCACTCACTATTCTGCTAGTGGATCCTGTTATACTTATACTTCTGACCTTTCCTCTCTGGACCCTGGTTATGCTGGGTAATAGTGATATGTAGTCATATTTCTGCAGGTGTTACAGTGTATATAATCTCTCCACATCTGATATCCTCCATGTACTATGTTCATCAAACAATCTCCCTGCAGTCTCCGTGTTTCAGGTCATTGCTCGTCGGTTTTTCCTATTAATACTGTATCATAGGATAATATTTATGAGCGGCTTCTCCTCTTCTGATGGCGATATTTCGGATTGAAGTGCTGTGTAGGTTATTACCTGTGCCCGCGCTTCCAGAGATGGATGAGATGAGCCATCCCGGTTCTCATCTTCCCATAGCTGGTTAACGGACCATCCAGACCCGGGGAGGGTAGTGATCTGTCCACCATGCAGAGTTATGGCCCTGTGCCGGGGGTTCTGTTGATAAGCTCGCCCTAAGATATCGCTCTATCTCAGCCATTCTGTCCGGAGCGACATAAACTGCACAAAAATAGCACTTCATGTATTCAAAATGAGAAAATGGCAGGAAAAAACCTTTAAAAAATGTCTGGAATTAAAGGAAAATTACCAAATATTTGACACATAAGCAAGAGAGATCTTAAAGGGGACATCAGTGGACCCATGTCCTACCAGAAAGGTTCTGCCGCATCTCAAGGGTGTTTTCCAGGAGACTATTTTGGTTTTTATAATTTAACCCCCATAAGGGGATCTGGATTTTGTTGCAACATGATTACAGAGCCAAAAGTCCAGATCAGGCAAAAAGTAGTCAGAAATTAGTCAGGGGCTGGCAGGGAACAGTCAGGGAAAGGCCAAGGTACTAGGCAGGGTCAGGGCAGGAAGTTACACATCAGGATCAGGTCAAGCTTAGGTCCCAGAATCACACATAAGAAACAAAGCCATACAACAAAACCGGGTCAGAAATTTCTGGGTCAGATATCAGAAGAATCCACTCCCATTGTCAGGTCAATGGTGGTAGAGGAAGAGTGAGCTCTTGTACAAAAGCCACTGTCTGTGCCTACTTGATGGTCTCCAATTGGGAGACAATGGGGCAGATTTACTTACCCGGTCCTGTCGCGATCCAGTAGCGCGTTCTCCATCGAGGATTCGGGTCTTCCGGCGTTTCACTAAAGTAGTGCGCCCGATGTCCACCAGGTGTCGCTGCGGTGCTGAAGTCCGCCAGAGTTCGCCGGAGTTCACCATCCAATCCTGGGTGCAGGTAAGCGGGTGTCAATCGACACATTTTTTAAAAAAATTCTGTGGTTTTTCCGAATCCGTCGGGTTTTCCAACGGCCACGCCCCCGATTTCCGTTGCATGCATGCCGGCGCCGATGCGCCACAATCCGATCGCGTGCGCCAAAAGCCCGGGGAAAATGGCCCTTAGTAAATGACCCCCATTGCCTCTTATTTTTGGCAAAAGGGGAAGGGAGAACCATAGTCAACGTCAGCTAGGCAAGAAATTACGTCAGAGACAAAATCATAGAGTAGTCAAGGGTAGAAATTGAGGTCACGACCTGATGGCAATGGGGTACAATATCGAAAGGGCAAGGGGTGGTCATAAATTATAGACGTAGAAAGATAGCTCAGATACAGATAACCAAATCACTGGAAGAGAAATCCAGCCCCAAAGAAGCTTTATAGCAGGTTTGAATCCTCACCTACCTCTTAGCTCACCAATGTGTAACCAGAATGCTGGGGACCATAACTTTTTGTCACCTCGTAGCGAGAGAATGGACCTATTTTTAAGGAGTCTACTCTTGGGTTTATAAGAAGGGACGCTCTAGTGTGGAGGGTGCACACAGCTCAGTCTGGTCTGGGACATGAATATAGAAGGGATCTGTAGTGGTTTGAGGACTTAGGGTCTCATTAAGGGGGTCTTAGGTCTATATTGAGGGTAAGGATTGAAACTGCTTTGTTCTAGGGTTTAGATTTTAGACCCTGACCCTCGTAACAACTACTCCCAGTCGCTCAGGAATAGAGCTGTATGATACATCTGGATTCATTGTACACGAATCGGTCATAATTACTGTAGATTTACTCTTGAGCAGCGGCCACCTGAGAGCCAATGGGATTCAAGGATATTATCTGAATGCAGCTTTGGATGTGACTAGAGATTTTATCAGCAATATAATAGAGGAATAGAATAAACCGTGACATAAAGAGGGCGACTCATCAATGAGGCCGATGGAGGGATTGGAGAGGAGTATCCTGAGTATTGTTCTGCTCCATGATCCATGAGAAGACCTTTGTGTTAGTGTCTCCTCCGAGACCTCCTGTCATCACGTTCCTCAAGAAGGGGACGGATGGAGAATCCTGTGACTACATGATGGAAATGAGAAGTGAGAGGTGTAAGAAATGGTCTGAGGAGACGTGGGCAGGCGCTACACCCCATGTATAAGGTCCCGTGTCCTGACCGCCACCATAACTGGTCCTTGACATCTCCAGACGCCACCATGAGCTGTAAACACATGTGATATCCCCAGCTCCGGGCTGATCAATAACTCATTATACAGTCACAGCGGCCGGAGCAGGCGGTCACCCCGGATGTCGGAGCGCAATGTTCTCACACATTCCCTGGATCCTAAGGGACATAATTACCAAAACCTTAAAAAGAGGGAAACTTTGCATTATTAACTTCCTTTTAAAGGGGTTGTCCCCATGTTGGCGAGGTTGGTGGGTGTCCAAAACTAAGCTGCCCCTATAGATCAGCTAATGAGAATGGATAAGTAAGCAGACAGTGCTGTTCTCAGTGTAGTGGTCAGACACTGTTACTGCAGATCAGCTCCCATTCATTTGGACACAAACTAAGTTGCAGTAACTGAGTTTAGCCTCTAACAGAGAATGGCGCTGTCTACTTCCTCATCCAATCCCTGACCTATCCTTAGGAAACATAATTTCAATATCAATATTTTTCAGCCCGGGAGACTCCTTTAATAGCTCATTTCTTCATCAAGGGGTTGACAATGAGTATCTATTAGGTATATCTATTCTTTTTTGGGAGGGGTGAACGTTATTGCTTCTTATGCCAATAAGATCTTGATCCCCCTTCCCCCTCTGCCCTCTTGCCCCCTGCCCGCTGATAGAGCAGTGAAATGTTTAGTGAGGTGACCCCTTTATATACAATGTTGCCTTTCGCATTGTTGTTACATTGTATCCTAATAACCATAAATAAATTCCGCCCATAATCGGTGGCCCCCGGGGGCCGAGCCATTAGCTGGGTTAAGCATTGTCCTGCAATCTCACTTTATCGAGTCACCTCACCATAAATCTTCCTTACCTTACGTTTTTTTTCCTCCTCTCGCGCCATCTGGACCTTCCTACATAAATATATGGCGGGACAGGACTGCGGTTACACGCGGCGCCAGCATTAGGCAAATTTATTGTGGTGTCTTCAGTAATAAACCGATGATCAATGTGTCCACGTAGAAATTTCTGAGCGGAGATTAATGGGATCGGGAGGCTGAGAGGAGTAGTAGCACCTTAACCCTACAAAACACCTGGCTGTGCGGCATCACATTGGCATTGAGGGCATCGTAAAGGGCAGCCCCACCTACAGTGCAGGTGTATGTAAAGTAGACAAATCCATATCATATCAATCACAATCTGAGTGTAGCAGCTCTCTCTTCCTCTAGCGCAGCATTAAATCCCAGCAAGATGCAAACCGCCAGTGGAAATGGAAGCACTAACCCTCCTGAGCACTTATCATACAACGTCCCTTTAAAACCAATCCCATCCCACATTATCCCTGACTAACAAAATCATAATTTTCATGCAAACAGGTTTCTTGGTGCACTGGAGGCGGAGCTGTGTACCCGTTATTGGTGCAACACTAGTCACAGCCCCTCCCTCCGCAAGGTAAAAGCTGAGTCGTATAAAGTGCACTACACAATGCTGGCTACTTGTGAGGTGCTAGACGACCACTAATACTTAGGGTAGATGGGATGGTGCTAGAAACAAGGAAATCGGAAGAGGCGGAGCATGCAAGGGCGGGTAAAATTTTAACAGAAAGTTATGTTAAATGTGTGGATGAGGCGACAAAGTGATAGCTAATGTTCAATTTCTACTGGGGGTGTCGATCATGCTGGGATTTCCTGCTGTGCTAGAGGAAGAGAGAGCTGCTACACTAAATACTGAAACATTAAGTGGAACCTGAATATTTTGTGCAGACAGCTAGTGTACAAGGACTGTACCTAGACAGAGATGTTTCTGGATCCTTCGTAAAACGTGAAATCTCCACATTCAGCTCCTCCCCCGCCAGAAATAGCCGACAACAGGGAGCAAGACATTCAATTTACCTCTACAGCAAATAGAGATAATCCAGGTCTAAGACTCGGCATCCAATCTCAGTAGATGGATGTTCCGCTCTTCCCGGCACATTTGGCGCGGGCTCTCCGCCTGGGCTTTATCATATATTATATTAGGATAATTCCTAGATCCGATCCTTCTCTATTTCCCTGTAATGAGTCGGAGGCCGCGTCTGTGCTGGAACTTGCCGCCTGTTTGTGCCATTAGCAGACATCTGGGTCAGTGGTTTCCACTGTGTGCGCAGCGCTCCGCAGCAGAACTTGTACAGCGCTAATCATCTCATTCCTGGTTACACAAACTTTCTGAACTGAACGGCAGGAGGTCATTCTGTAGCTGAACTGTCATCATCCTGTGCAGACATCTGCATATATTCCTCATATCTACAGCATCTATCATATCTATCTATCTATCTATCTATCTATCTCCTATCTATCTATCTATCTATCTATCTATCTATCTCATATCTATCTATCTCATATCTACAGCATCTATCTATCTATCTATCTATCTATCTCATATCTACAGCATCTATCTATCGCATATCTATCTATCTATCTATCTATCTCATATCTATCTATCTATCTATCTATCTATCTATCTCATATCTATCTATCTCATATCTATCTCATATCTAGGTGCAGTCACTGTGTACATACATGACATTACTTATCCTGTACTGATCCTGAGTTACATCCTGTATTATACTCCAGAGCTGCACTCACTATTCTGCTGCTGGTGCAGTCACTGTGTACATACATGACATTACTTATCCTGTACTGATCTTGAGTTACATCCTGTATTATACTCCAGAGCTGCACTCACTATTCTGCTGTTGGTGCATTTACTTTATTTAGTGTGCACAAGAAGCATCAAAAATATTTGGAGGTTTCGACTTTTTTAATTATTCAAGCAAATTTACACCAGAATTAGTATTCAGGGGCTTATGGAGAAAGGGATGGGTCTGTATCCAATCAGCATTGTTGACGTTTTGTTGATTTCACATTTATAGTTTCATTCATAGTCTTTCCACTATACTAACAGCCCAGATATATTTCCCCCCTCTAAGGCCTGTGAAGGGTTAACCTGTATTACTGCGGCTTCTCAGAATTCTGATTTATAGCTGAGATCTCTCCACTTTACTACTAATGCTCTGTGACCATCTGTGGTATTCTGAGAAGAAGTGAAAATTCTCTTACTGTGAGCTTTCATCTACAACAACAACAACTAAGGTTATGTCATACATCCAGGGAATAGGAGCGCAGAGTAAACAGGAGGACAATAAAATACTCATTTATCTACCCCCTCCCCAGCCAAACACTTCTATAATACTATAATACTGCCCCCTATGTACAAGAATATAACTACTATAATACTGCCCCCTATGTACAGGAATATAACTACTATAAACCTTATTTAGTAGTTATATCCTGTACATAGGGCAGCTATATTATATTCTGTACATAGGGGGCAGTATGTACGTAGTATCTTCCTGTACATAGGAGGGCAGTATTATAGTAGTTAATTATTGACATAGGGGGCAGTAGTATATCGTAGTCTATTACTCCGTAATAGGGGGCAGTATATATAGAGTTACTTCATGTACATGGGGGCTATTATAGTAGTTATATCTGTACACAGTGGGGCAGTATTATGTAGTTATATTCCCTTGTAACATGGGGGCAGTCTATGTAGTATATTTCTCTGTACATAGGGGGCAGATTATAGTAGTTATATCGTTACATAGAGGGGCAGTATGTATAGATTATTCCTGACATAGGGAGCAGGTATTATAGTAGTTATCTTCTTTTACATAGGGGCCGAGTATTATAGTAGTTATTCCTGTCATAGGGGCATGATAGTTTATATTTTAGAATCGACAGTATCGTATTAATCTACCGTACACAGGGGGCAGTATTTAGTGAATTATATTCCTGTACATATGGGCATCAAGTAGTTATAGTAGTTTATACTCGTACATAGGGTGGCAGTATTATATAGTTATTACTCCTGTAATGAGGGGACAGTATTATAGCAGTTATATAATTGTAACTAGGGGCCGTATTATTAGGTAGTAGTTATATCTCTTGACATAGGGCGGAAGATGCTAGTAGTTATATACTGTACCAGGGGGAGATATTGTAGTAGTTATATCCTGTACATAGGGGGATTCTATAGTAGTTATGATTCCTGTACATAGGGGGCAGTATTATAGTAGTTATACTCATGTACCATGGGGGCAGTAGTTATAGTAGTTTATATCCTGTACATAGGGGCAGTATTAGTAGCAGTTATCATCTCCTGTACATAGGGGACAGTATTATAAGTAGTTATATCTGTACACGTAGGGCAGTATTATAGTCGTATCATTCTTGTGAACATATGGGCAGGATTGTATAGTTATATTTCTTATTACATGGGGCAGTCATTACGTAGTTATATTCTTGTACCATTGAGGGGCAGTATTGTAGTATTATATATCCTGTACATAGTGGCCAGTATCTAGTATGTGTTATACTTTTGTACAACCGGGGGCAGTATTATAGTAGTTATATCTGTACCTAGGGGAAGTATTATAGTAGTTTATTCCGTGAAATGTGGGCCGTTTATAGTAGGTATATTCTGTACATAGGGGCAGATTATATTAGTTTATATCTTTTAAGCATGTATTATGATATGCTTTACAAGGGCAGTATTATAGTAGTTATATCCTTGTACATAGGGTGCACTATTATCGTAGTATATACCTGTTACACAGGGGGCAAGTATTATAGTAGTTATATTCTGGACATGGGGCAGTATTATTATAGTTTAGAATTCCTTACTTGGCGTTAAGGTTGATCTGACAGGTGCCGTCTTATATTAGTTATATTCTGTACATAGGGGCGATATGTTATATCGTGACATAGTGCAGTAGATATAAGTTATATTCTGTACATAGGGGGCTATGTATTATAGTAGTTATATACCGTACACAGGGGTTGCAGTATTATAGATTATATTCCGGTACATAGGCAGTATGTATCGTGATTTATTCCTGTACACAGGGGGCAGTATTATATGTAGTTATATTTGTAATAGGCAGGGGCAGTGATATATATTAGTTATATCTCTGTACATAGGGCAGTATTATATAGTTATATGTCATGGCATAAGTAGTATACTTCACAGCAATTATTATACCTGTACAGGGGCAGTATGATAGTAGTTATATTCCTTGGGGTACATAGGGGGCAGTATTATAATTTATATTCTGCTACATAGGGGGCAGTAATTATATTAGTATATTCCGTGTACATAGGGGGCAAGTATATATGTTTATATTCTGTACATAGGGGCAGTTATAAGTAGTTAATTGCCTGTACATAGGGGGCAGTATTATAGTAGGTATATTCCTGTAATAGGAGGGCAGTATTATAAGAGGTTATTCCTGTAACATAGGGGGTGCAGTATTATAGTAGTTTATTTTGATACATAGGGGGCGGTGGGATTATAGTAGTTAATTCCCTTATCCTAGGGGGGCAGATAGTAAGTAGCGTTGGGGTATATTCGCTGGTACAACGGGTGTGTGCAGGTATTATAGAGTTATATCGGTCACATTGTACATAGGGGGTGATTCAAAGTGAATATGAGCGAGGGCGTAAAGGCAGTAGAGTACGTATTCTTTACTAGGGGGCAGTAGTATAGTAGTTATATCTCCTGTATCCTAGGGGCCAGCATTATATGTAGTTTATATCCCTGTACATAGTGGGGCAGTATTCAGTATATATTCTGTACATAGGGGCAGTATATAGTATTATATTCTTGTACAAGGGGGCAGTCATGATCAAGTAGTTATATTTCGTACATAGGGGCAGTATTAAGTAAGTTATATTCCTGTACTAAGGGGGCAGTATTATCTTGTTATATTCTTGTACCTAGGAGGCAGTAATATGTAGTTTATTCTTGTACATAGGGGCAGTATACTAAGTAGTATATCTCTTGTAACATAGGGAGTGGGCATGTATATAGATTATATTACTTCATGACTTGTGATACATAGGGGGCAGTATTATAGTATCGTATCTTCCTACATAGGGGGCCAGTATTATCGTAGCATATTTCACTGGACATAGGGGGCGTATATAGTTTATATTCATGTAATAGGGAGCGTATATAGTAGTTCATATTCTACATAGGGGCAGTATTATACGTATATATTCTGTACAGAGGGCAGGGCAGTATTATAGTAGTTATACTCCTGTACATAGGGGCAGTATTATAGTAGTATAGTCCTGTACATGGCATTGGCAGTATGTATAGTAGTATATCTCCTGTACATAGGGGGCAGTATTCTAGTAGTCATATTCTCTGTACATAGGGGGCAATAGAGTTATATCCTGTACATAGGAGATAGAGTCCTGTACATAGGGCAATCTAGTAATACAGTATTTATTATTTTTCTGTTAGAGACAGTTGATAAGTTATAGATTCCTGTAATAGAGGCGCAGTATATATATAGATTAATTCTGGTCACCTAGGGAGCAGTTGATTAGTAGTTATTTCTTGTACATGGGAGCAGTGTATTATAGTAGTTATATTTTGTCATAGGGGCAGCGTATATAGTAGAGTTTGACTAAGGGGGCATATTATAGTAGTTAATTCCTGTAACTAGGGCAGTATTATGTAGTTATATTCCTGTACATAGGGGATAGTATTTATATAGTTATATTCAGTGTACATAGGAGGCAGTATTATAGTAGTTCTAATTCTTGTAATAGGGGAGCAGATTATAGTAAGTTATATTATTGTACACTAGGGGCGATATTATAGTATTATACTTCTGTACATAGGGGGGCAGTTATTATAGACAGTTCTATTCCTGTACATAGGTGGCAGTATATAGTTAAGTATATTCCTGGACAGGGGGCAGTATTATAGTAGTCTTATTCTTACATAGGGGGGGTAGTATTATATAGTTATTCCTGTACATAGAGGGCCAATATTATAGTAGTATATTCTTGTACGCCTGAGTGCGTATATAGTGCGTTAATCGTACATAGGGGCGGATTATATTAGTTTATTTCCTGTACATAGGGGCAGTATTATGTATGCTATATTCCTTACTAGGAGGCAGTATTTAGTAGTATATTCTTGTACTAGGGGGCGTATATAGTAGTATATTATGGTACCATAGGGGGCAGTATTATAGCAGTTAGTATATTCCGTACATAGGGGGCAGATATTATAGTATTTATTTCCTGTAATAGGGGGCAGTATTATAGTAGTTATATTATTGTACCTAGGGGGTCAGTATATAGTAGGTATACTCCTACATAGGGGCATTTATAGCAGTTTATATTCTGTACATAGGGGGATATTATAGTATTATATTCCTGTCCATAGGGGGTCAAAGTTTTCTTATGGCATATGTAGTTATATTCCTGTACATATGGGCAGCTTAGAGTAATTGACAGGCATATGTTAGTAGTTAGACTTCCTGTAAATAGGGGATCAGTATATAGTATTTGATTCTTGTACAATGGGGCAGTATTTAGTAGTTATTATCCCGTAACATGGGGCAGTAATATGTGAGTTATATAGTGTACATAGGGGGGTACGTATTATAGTAGAGTTTATATTCCTGACATCGGGGGCAGTATTATAGTTAGTTATATTTGTACATAGGGCAGTATTAGAGTAGTTATTCCTGTCACCAGGGTATAAGTGCGTATGCAGTATTATAGTAGTTATATCCTGTACATAGGGAGCAGTATATGTAGGAATTTTATCTGTCCTAGGGGGCAGTATTATAGTAGTTATAGCTCCGTAACATCATGGCAGTATTAAGTATTTATATTCCCTGTACAGGAGGGCAGATTCATAGTAGTTATAATTCTGTAACATAGGGGCAGTATTATAGTAGTTATAATCTCCGTTACATAGGGGCAGTATATTATGTAGTTTACTCTGTACATAGGGGGCAGATTTAGCAGTTTTATTCTCTGTACATAGGGGCAGTATTTATAGTAGTTTATATTCCTGTAATAGGGGGCGTATTATGTAGTTTATACTCCTTGTACATAGGGGGCAGATTTATGTAACAAACAGTTATATTCCTGTACATAGGGGCGTCATTATAGTAGTTATATTCCTTACATAGGGGGCAGTTTAGTAGTAGTTATACGCCTGTACATAGGGGCAGTTATGTATATATCTCTTTGTACATAGGGGGCAGCTATTATAGTAGTTATATTCCCTGTAATAGGGGCAGTTTATGCGGGTTATTCCGCTACGAGATATTGTACGTCATACTCCTGTCATAGGGGGTCAGTATTATAGTAGTTATTATTTACTGTATAGGGGGCAGTATTATAGTAGTTATATCTCTTGTACATAGGGGGCAGTATTATAGTAGTTATATTACATGTACAACAGAGGGGCAGTATTATCGTAGGTTATTCTGTACATAGGGTGCATATATAGTAGTTATATTCCTGTATCATAGGGGGCAGTGTTATATAGTTATATTCTTGTAAATAGGGGGCGTATTTAAGTAGTTATATCCTGTACACTAGGGGGCAGGCAGTTTATAGGTTCTATTCTGTACATAGGGGCTATATTAGAGTAGTTAGATCACTGTACATAGGGCGACGGCAGTATTATATGTAGTATCTTTATATAGCAGTATATTAGATCTTGTACATAGGGGGCAGTATTATAATAGTATATTCCTGTAACATAGGGGGCAGTAGGTATATTCTCTAGGCAGTATATTTATATTCCTGTACATAGGAGTCAGTATTATAATAGTGATATTCCTGACATAGGGGCCGTATTATAAAGTTTATATTCCTTACATAGGGGCAGTATTGGTACTCTGACAGTGTAATAGTTATTATTCTTTCATTGCATTAATAGGTTACCGACTGGCGGTCAGTATTATATTATGTTATATCCTGTACATAGGGGGCAGTATTTAGTAGGAGTTATTATACTTGTGTACAAGGGGTCAGTATTATAGTAGTTTATTCTTGTACAAGGGGGCAGTAGTGATAGTAGTTATATATCCTGTTACATAGGGGGCAATATAGTAGGATATATACCTGTACATAGGGGCGCAGATCGTATCTTTAGTAGTATATTCCTGTACATAGGGGGCAGTATTTATAGTAGTATATTCTTGTCATAGGGGACGTAGTGATAGTAGTTATATTCTTGTACATAGCAGGGCAAGTATATTGTCTGGGAGTATAGTAGGTTATATTCTTGTACAAGGCGTGGCGAAGTATTTATGTAGTTATATTTCTGTACTAGGGGGACTATAATCGTAGTTATATTCTCTGTACTAGAGGGCAGTATGTATAGAAGTCTCTCTGTACATAGGGGCAGTCTTATTCGTAGTTATATCTGTACATAGGGGAGTATTATGTGATTTATATCCTGTACATAGGGGGCAGGATTATAGGGTATATTTTACGGAGTATTGTCTCTTGTACATAGGGGTCATATTATAGTAGTTTATTCTTGTAATAGGGGGCGATTTATAGTGAGTTATATACCTGTAGGCATATAGTAGTTTAATTGTAGGAGCAGTATTATAGTAGTTATATTCCTGTTACATAGGGGCAGTATTAACTAGTTATATTCTTTGTACATAGGGAGCAGTATTATGGAGTATATGACTTGTACATAAGGGGGCAGTATGATAGTAGTCTAGATCCTGTACATAGGGGGCAGTATTATAGTAGTTATATTTCTAGCATAGGGCAGTATTATAGTAGTTATAGTCCGGTACATAGGGGGCCGTATTATAGTAGTGTACTATTATTGTACATTAGGGCAGTATTATAGTAGTTATAATCTCTTGTCATAGGGGCGAGATGATATCTAGTAGTATTCTGTACATAGGGGGGCAGTATCTATAGTTTATATTTTGTACCTAGGGGGCATTATTAGATAGTTTTATTCCTGTACATAGGGGGCAGTATAGTGTTATATTTCGGGGCAGTAATATAGTTTGTACATAGGGGGCAGTGAAGTTAATTTGTAGCCGATTATAGTATATATTCTCTGTCACATAGGGGGCTATATTAGTAGTTATAATTCCTGTACATAGGGGGGCAGTATTATAAGTTATATTCCTGTACATAGGTGGGCAGTATTATAGTAGTTTCTATTCCTGTATAGGGTGGCCGTATTATAGTAGTTATATTCGTACATCAGGGCGTATGTATAGTATTATTCTGTACATAGGGGGCAGTTTATATGTAGATTAGTATTCTGTCACAGAGGGTGGCAGTATTTCTATAGGTTATTTCTTGTACATAGGGCGATATCGTATTATAGTATAGCAGATATATTTGTATTCGTTGTACATAGGGGGCAGTATTATAGTAGTTATTATTGTACATAGGGGGCAGTATTATAGTAGTTCATATTCTGTAACATAGGGGCAGTATTATATTAGTTATATTCCTGTACATAGGGGGCAGTATATAGTAGTTAACTGTAATAGAATTATATAGTTTACTACTCACGGGGGCAGTATATAGAGTTAATTCCTGTACACTAGGGGGCCCAGTATAAGTAGTTATATTTCTTGTACATAGGGAACCGTATTAGTAGTAGTCTATTCCTTGTACAATAGGGGCGTTGCTAGTAGTTATATGCTTGTAGGCAGATATATATTATCTGTTACATAGGGGCAGTAGTTAAGTAGTTATATCTTGTACATTAAAAAAAGGGGACCGTATTATAGTAGTTATATTCCGTACATAGGGCGTCTATATAGTAGTTATATTCTTGTACATAGGGGCAGTATATATAAGTAGTTATATTCTGATCAGTAGGGCAGTATTATGTAGATTTCTGTACATAGGGGGTCTAATAGATTATTTTTCTAGTGAGTATTATATTCTTTCTACATAGGGCGCAAGTTTATAGTAGTCTAATTCTCTGTACATAGGGGGCAGTATTATAGTAGTTAATTCTTTGTCCATAGGGGCAGTATATTAGTAGTTCATATTCTTGTACATAGGGGCAGTATTAATTAGAGTTTATTTCTTTAATAGGGGGCTATTCATGTAGTTATATTCTTGTCATCGGGAGCAATTTATATTAGTTAATAGTTCCTGTACATAGTGCGGTCAGTATTATAGTAGTTATATTCTGTACATAGGGAGGAGTATTATAGTCGTTTATATTTGCCATAGGGGGCAGTATTATAGTAGTTATATTCTTGTACATGGGGGCAGAGTAAGTATTATATTCTTGTACATTAGGGAGCAGTATTATAGTAAGTTATATCTACATAGGGGGCAGTATTATGTAGTTATATTCCTGTACTAGGGGCAGTCTATTATTATATTCGTGGCAGTAGGATTAGTCGTATATTCCTGTATAGGGGCAGTATTATAGTAGTTATATCTGAATGGCGTATATCGTATCGTCATGGGGGCAGTATATAGTGTTATTTCATTGTACATAGGGGGCAAGTATTATAGTAAGTTATATTCATTGTACATAGGGGCAGTATTAAAGTAGTCTATTCCTTACATAGGGTCAGTATTATAGTAGTTATATTCCTGTACAAGGGGGCAGTAGTAGTTATATTGTCAGCATATATATATTTTCTCTGTACTAGGGGTCTATTTGTAGTAGTTATGTTCTGTTACATAGGGGGGCAGTATTTAGTATAGATTCCTGTTCCATAGGGGCACTAAAGTATAGTTTATATGTACATAGGGGCAGTTTATAGTAGTTATATGCTTGAAACTAGGGGCAGTATCGTTTATCGTAATAGGCGTAGTAGTAGTTATATTCCTGTAAGTAGGGCGCAGTTATTATAGTAGTTTATATTCCTTGTACATATGGGCAGTTATTATAGTAGGTATATCCTTGTAACTAATAGGGGCAGTATCTATCGTAGTTTAGATTCTTGTACATAGGTGGCTATCGTATATTATTAGTTAGTCATTCTGTACATAGGGGGCAATATTGAGAGTGTTATATTCCTGTACATAGGGCGCGTATTATAGTATTATATTCCTGTACATAGGGGGCAGTATTAATAGTATATTCTTGTACATGGGGGCAGTTAAGTAGTTTTTCTTGTACATAGGGGCCACTATTATTGTAGTTATATTCTTCATAGGGGGGCCGTATATGGAGCAGTTTAATGTAAAGATCACAGAGCACAGCAGTGTGAGGACACGCCCCCAATCCATATATCACCGTCCTACTAACAACATACACAAAGTTATGGTTACACATCTCTCCAGGGACAATACATAACAATGGCTACAGAGAGCACAGAACACAGCAGTGTAATGACAGGCCTCCGTTGTACAATTCAGGAATATAAATCAATATATCACAGTCCTGCAGCTACTAAACACATACATAAAGGTATGAGTACACATCTCTCCAGGGACAATAGGTAATACTGGCTGCAGAGAGTAAAGAACACAGCAGTGTGAGGCCAGGCCTCTGTTGTACAATCCAGGAAAATAAATCCATATATCACAGTCCTGCTGCTACTAAACACATACATAAAGGTATGAGCACACATCTCTCCAGGGACAATAGGTAATACTGGCTGCAGATAGTACAGAGAACAGCAGTGTGATGATAGGAATTCCTAGTACTATCCTTGACTATACTTTCATAGTTCACAGTCCTGCTGCTACTAACAACATACACATAGGTATGATTACACATCTCTCCGGGTATAATAGGTAACACTGGCTGCAGATAGTACAGAGCACAGCAGTGTGATGCCAGGCCTCTCCAGTACAATCCAGGAATATAAATCCATATATCACAGTCCTGCTGCTACTAAACACATGGTCGGTCACAGTTCAGACAGTGCAGACAGGTGGCAGATGTCTCACATACCGTACTGTAGACATTCCCTGGAGAGATATAAGGCCCGAGACACGTTCCCTGCCTGTAGGAGGAGAAGATTGTCATTACTACAGACCTGATGTAAGAGGTGCTGTGCTGCTACAGACCTGACATTTAACCCTTTGCATACAGGCTATTAGAAGCCACTGATTATACTGATTATAGGGTTACTGGCCCTTTAAATATTGTTAGAAAGCAAAATCTGGATTGTGCAGGAATATTCTGGCGGATAGTACAGAGTAATGACTTCTCCTGATTCTTTCTCCATGAGTCCAGACACTCGCCCCAATATTTCCCATAATCCTCTGCTTCCCAATAAATTGGCAGGAAAGAGCCCACCGGAGAATCATATAAACTGTAGCAGAATAAGTTCTGAGAGTTACACAATGTGCACAGCTGCTACAACTAGCACAACCGGGGGGCGGCCCCCCAGTGTAGTGAGGGGAAGGGGAACTAACCTACAGAGGTATGTACTAATGCTTAGACATAGTACAGGGGCTATATATGACAAACCTATCCTGTACTGATCCTCCAGAGCTGCACTCACTATTCTGCTGCTGGTGCAGTCACTGTGTACATACATGACATTACTTATCCTGTACTGATCCTGAGTTACATCCTGTATTATACCCCAGAGCTGCACTCACTATTCTGCTGCTGGTGCAGTCACTGTGTACATACATGACATTACTTATCCTGTACTGATCCTGAGTTATATCCTGTATTATACTCCAGAGCTGCACTCACTATTCTGCTGCTGGTGCAGTCACTGTGTACATACATGACATTACTTATCCTGTACTGATCTTGAGTTACATCCTGTATTGTACTCCAGAGCTGCACTCACTATTCTTCCTGTAACTTATTATATAAACTTACCCATGGAGAGGCGATTTCCTTTATCTTCTCTGCCTCGTAGTCGCTGATAAAGTCGTGATAGAGAACTACATAGGGCTCCAGGTTCACCTCTTCCTTCTTCAGGGGCTGCAGTATGAGATATGGGCTGCGGTTGGTGTGATAAGAGCAGGAACGTCTCGGATCCTTATAATGAGAAGGCTGAAGGGAATAGTATATGATTAGTAGGTGGAGCCTCCCATGTCACGATGATGTCATCACACTTCAGCATATGTCACTGTTACAAGGTGATGTCATCACACTTCAGCATATGTCACTGTTACAAGGTGATGTCATCATATACAGCAGATATCCATACCTGGGACCCCAGAGTCTGGCAGAGCTTCTCATACAGGTCCCGGGTCCTTAGATGGGTCACATTGGGCCTCGGCAGGTAGGAATCCTCCTCGCCGTCTCTGATTGGAGTCTCATCTAAGATCTTCTCATATTTGGCGACATTCTCAGCCAATCTCATATTATATGGATCTGTCAAAAGAAAAAGTAATAAACATAAAACATAAAAATCTTTGTGAATGTTGTTAGTAGCAGCAGGACTGTGATGTATGGATTTATATTTAAGAACTGTACTGGGGTTGTGTCCTCACACTGCTGTGCTCTGTGCTCTCTGCAGCCAACATTATGTATTGCCCCTGGAGAGATGTGTAATCATACTTTTGTGCATGTTATTAGTAGCAGCAGGACTGTGATGTATGGATTTATATTCAAGAACTATACTGGAGATGTGTCCTCACACTGCTGTGCTCCTTGCTTTCTGCTACCAGTGTTATGTATTGCCCCTGGATAGAAGTGTAATCATACCTTCCTCTATGTTATTAGTAGCAACAGGACTGTGATATATGCATTTTTTATACCAGGATTGTACTGGTAGTGTGTCCTCACACCTCTGTGCTCTGAGCTCTCTGCAGAAAGTGATAGGTATTGTCCCTGGTGAGCTGTGTAATCATACCATTGTGTATGTTATTAGTAGCAGCAGGACTGTGATAGATGGATTTATATTCCAGGATTGCACTGGGGTTGTGTCCTCACACTGCTGTGCTCTGGGCTCTCTGCAGCCAGTGTTAGGTATTTTCCCTGTAGTTGTATGAAATCAGACCTTTGTGGATGTTGTTACAAGCAGCAAAACGATGAAATACGGCTTCTTTAAGTAGATGTGGTTTTATTCCTCACACTGCTGTCCTTTTAGAATTTTGCATTGCACTGCTTTGCATCCCCTTTATCTGCCTTTGTAAAATCTGTAATCAGCTTTGTGGGATACTACAGCATTCCCTTGCTCAAACAAGGACTT
This sequence comes from Engystomops pustulosus, assembly GCA_019512145.1. Taxonomy (NCBI): domain Eukaryota; kingdom Metazoa; phylum Chordata; class Amphibia; order Anura; family Leptodactylidae; genus Engystomops; species Engystomops pustulosus. The sequence goes on along the minus strand of CM033647.1, from coordinate 159,938,535 downwards.
ATGGAGCAGTTTAATGTAAAGATCACAGAGCACAGCAGTGTGAGGAGTACATACATGACATTACTTATCCTGTACTGATCCTGAGTTACATCCGGAATTACACTCCAGAGTTACATTCACTATTCTGCTGCTGGTGCAGTCACTGTGTACATACATGACATTACTTATCCTGTACTGATCCTGAGTTACATCCTGTATTATACCCCAGAGCTGCACTCACTATTCTGCTGCTGGTGCAGTCACTGTGTACACCCCCAATCCATATATCACCGTCCTACTAACAACATACACAAAGTTATGGTTACACATCTGCCAGGGACAATACATAACAATGGCTACAGGATTCATGAATTGTGCTGCACAGTCTTCATGTATCTGGTGCCCCCTGCACAGCTCCGACAGAGTTCACCTACTTCTTATTTTGGTGCACCTGTACCATTGGCGTGCGACATAATGCTGACGGACACTGCATGATAAATGTGGCACATGGTCCAACAGTGCACCGATCCCACTCCCCTTTATGTGCAGAAATCATCCTGTATCATTCTCCAGAGCTGCACTCACTATTCTGCTGCTGGTGCAGTCACTGTGTACATACATGACATTACTTATCCTGTACTCCCTCTCCCCTCTCTCAGCATTCACTCACAGACACAGAGAGAAACCACAGCTGCATCCTCCTCCACCTCCTGGAGTGGACCAAATACATATGTAAGATGAAAACCATGAAGAATTTTACTACTGTGATGATAATGCTGGACACAACAGCTAATCCAGTGTCTGCAGCTCCCTCTCCCCTCTCTCAGCATTCACTCACAGACACAGAGAGAAACTGCAGCTGCATCCTCCTCCCTCTGGAGCAGACCAAATACAAATGTAGAGTGAAAACTATCAAGAATTTTAGGTGGGAAGAATCTTACTACTGTGATGATAATGATGGGATACAATAGGTCATAGAGTGTCTGCAACTACCCCTCTCTCCTTTCTCAGCACAAACTCACAGAAAGGGAGGAACTGCAGCTGCATCCCCCTTCTCCTGGAGCACTTTTATTGTAATGTTGCCATACGGTGCCCCAAACAAAAGCACCACCCATTGTCTAATAGTAGCTCCAACAGCGCCCTATACATACACTAGTAATGGTGCCATAATGTACCCCATTACACATCAACATACATCCCATATAATAGCTCACACAGTGCACAGCTACAACCCTATACAGTCTAATAATTAGCCGCCCATACAACACAATGATCTCCGAATAACAGTGCCAGAAGTGTAACACAACACCATCTATAATAATAGTGCATACAGTGCACAAGTATGTAAACATTGTACATTATTGGATTAAGTTTTAGCGGCCAACAGTGTCCTATATAACGGTACCATTCATTCTCCAGGGCCACTGTCTATGGAGCTATAATGAATAGTAGAATGTATAGTGCGCTCATGGGCACTGTATGGAGCTACTCTTAGATGATGGTGGGTGCGTATATTAGGCAGCGTTATAACCACCCAATGGCCCCCACCATACATTCTCCAATAACAAGCGCCATACAGTGCTCAACATACCACATTGTTACTTGTTAATTATAGTGCCATACAACACCACAGATTCTCTAAATAATGGCGCATAACATGCTCAATAAAACATACCATCACACTTTGCCACAATATGGTAATGGCCATATAGGGGCAGATTTACTTACCCGTCCATTCGCGATCCAGCGGTTATGCGTTTCTCTGCGGTGGATTCGGGTCCGGCCGGATCATAAGGCAGTTCTCCGACGTCCACCAGGTGGCGCTTGCTGCGCTGAAGTCCTCGAGGCCCGCGAATGCACGGAAGATCACCGGCCTATACTGGTGGGGTAAGTGCGAGTCCCGCGACACTTTTTTTTTTTAAATGCGGCAGGTTTTTCCGGAATCGTCAGGTTTTTCGTCAGCCACGCCCCCGATTTTCTGTTGCGCGCATGCCGGTGCCGATGCCCACAATCCGATCCCGCGTGCGCCAAAAAATCCCGGGGCAATACAGGGAAAATAGGCACAAATGAAATATTCGGGTTAACACGTCGGGAACACGCGGGAAATCGGGCCCTTAGGTAAATGACCCCCATAGTGTCCAACTACAACTGTAGGTGAAAACACAGTCCATAATCAGTGATGTAACAAAGTTGACGGCTCATTATATCACACAGCTCTGTTTTCGGTGTGCACCGTGTGACATCACATGACCATGGACCGATGTTTATCCACTGAAAGTAAACAATGGAAGCTCCTGTAACAAGCAAAGCGGATCTAAAAACCCATTGAGAAATGATACAGAAATATTACCTAAACAATATAATTTATTCTGGGAAGTTTTTTTTTAAGGACAATCCATTTAAGGATTATCCGCTCTGTTGTGTCCATATAATCTAACATGAATACAGATTCATAGGGTTCCGACACAGACCTGCATTCCAAAATACTTTATCAGCAATGACCGAGGCGGAATAAGCTCCCCCCCCCCCCGTTCCCCCCCTTATTACTCTAACATGTACAAATCCCTAGTGGATAATGAAATCGCTGTTAAAATGGATTGCTTAAATAAAAATTGGAATTTGGTAAGTGCGCCGCGTGCCTTCCATAGGTTACACGCCAAGTGTCTGACAAAAAGGTGTTTTGGTTCTGTTTAGAAGCAGCGGCGCCCCATGTGTGATAGACGGAGGCGTTGCGGTGACGCGTTAATGACTGGCTGGGCTGAGCGAGAACAACATTGCAAATGCAAATTACATCATTTATAGGGACACAGCTGTTATCGAAGCGGCGCCAGAACGCCACCGGGAGCCGCCGCTTCACAAACACGGCGCCCCTTAATAAAGGACAGGACTCCAGGAGCTTATGTTCTACAAGCGACAAAGCCCAGGGCGAGGCTGCTAATCTGCAGGACGCGACGCAGGCACGCGCTGTCCACCGCACTCAGTAATGGGATGATGGGAGAACACAGGACAGGATACATTTGGTACGGGGGCGGCTGAACCCAACAACTCGGCAACAATTGTACCAGGGATAAAAGACTGTAACAATCACTGCCCCAGGAAGGCCACCTCTGTAGAAGGACCCCTCTATAAGAAGACCCCTCTGTAAAAAGAAACACCTCTGTAAGAAGCCAGCCCTCTAAAAATACCCCTCTGTAATACAGACCACCCAGATCCAAACTGGAATTTGCACATTTATCGAAATATATCACAATTTAACAGACACCATGATGTGTTACTGCCCCCCCCCCTTTCTGATACTAATAGAAACACCTGTCTTATCTAATCGTACAGTGTCTTATTAAATAAGAGAGGTCAATATCAGACTACAGCATGTCCACAGAGAAGCAACTATTCGGCTGCCCTAGGTGCCAGCGCCTGTGTAACCATTACTGGACAATTACTAATCATGTTACTGATCCTGAGTTACATCCGGTATTATACTCCAGAGCTGCAACTCACTACTTCTGCTGCTGGTGCAGTCACTGATGTACATACGACATTACTTATCACTGTACTGCATCATGAGTTACTCCTGTATAATACCCAGAGCTTGCCATCAACTATATATGCTGCGGTGCAAGTCCACTGTGTACAATACATGACATTACTATCCTGTACTGATCCTGAGCTAACAGCCTGTATATACTCCAGAGCTGCACCTCACTATTCTGCGGCTGGTGCAGTCACTGGTGTACCATACATGACATTACTTATCCAGGTACTGATCTTGAAGTTACATCCGTATCTATACTCCAGGAGCCTGAACTCATATTTGCTGATGGTACTAGTCCACTGTGTACATACAGGACATTTATATCCGGTACTGATCTGAGTCTCGTATTATACTGCAGAACGGCCTTCACTATATGTGCTGGTGCAGTCACTGATGTTATACATGACATTACTTATCCTGTACTGATCCTGAGTTACTCCGATTATACTCCAGAGCGGCACTCAATATTCTGCTGCTGGTGCAGTACTGGTACATACATGACATCCACTTTATCATGTACTGATCCGGAGTTACATCCTGTATTCTACTCCAGAGCTGCAATCACTATTCGGCTGCTGATGGTACCGTCATGGTACATACATGACATTACTAATCCTGTACTGATCCTGAGTTACATCATGTATTAACTCCAGGAGCTGCACTCACTATTTATGCTGCTGGTGCAGTAACTGTGTCCATACATGACATTATATATCCTTCACTTGATCCTGAGTTACATCCTGTATATCTACTCAGAGTGCACTCATATTCGGCTGCTGATGCAGTCAATGTGTACATAAAAAAAAAAACATGAATTACTTACCCTGTATGATCCTGAGTTTACATCCTGTATTCTTTTCCGAGATGGCACTCACTATCTGTATGCTGGTTGCAGTCACTGTGTACATACAGACATAATTTACCCGGTATGATCCTGAGTACATCCGTATTACTTTCCAGAGCTGCCACTCAATATTCTGCTGTGGTGCAGTCACTGTGTACATAATGACATTACTTATCCTGTACTGATCCTGAGTTACATCCTGTATCTTCCCAGAGCTGCACTCACTATTCTTGTGGGCAGTCACTGTGTACATACATGACATTACTTATCCTGTACTGATCCTGAGTAATCATGTATTATACTCCAGAGCTGCACTCACTATTCTGATGCTGGTGCAGTAACTGTGTACATACATTGACATTATTATCCTGTTTACTGATCATGAGTTACATCGTATTCTTCTCCAGAGCGGCACTCACATTCTTGATGGTGCAGAGCACTGTGTAATTACATGACATTACTTATCGTACTGATCCTGAGTAATCATGTTATTAACCCAACGGAGCTGCCACTCCATATTCTGCTGCTGGTGCAGTCACTGTGTACTACATGACATTACTTATCCTGTACTGATCCTGAGTTACATTCCTGTATTTACCCCAGAGTGCACTCACTATTCTGTGCTGGTGCAGTCACGGGGTACATACCTTGACATTACTTATCCTGTACTGATCCTGATTACATCATGATTATACTCAGAGCTGCACTCACTATTCTGATGCTGGTGCAGTCAATGACGTACATACATGACATTCCTTATCCTGTAATGATCTGAGTTACATCCTGTATATACTCCAGAGCTGCACTCACTATTCTGCTGCTGGTGCAGTCACGTGTTAATAAACTGACATTACTTATCCTGTACTGATCCTGGTTACATACTGTTATTATTACTCCAAGAGCTGCACTCACTATTTCTGCTGGTGGATTACATATCCTATACTGATCTGTTTTAATAATATGAGCTTCCTGTATGAATATATTCTGTGACTCTTGTATGGACACCTGTCTATGTCCTCTTCATACTTATGCGAGTAGGACTGAGGGGCAAAAAATTTTACCCAAAGTGATTACCTACTCTGAAGGAAGCGGCCTGCGGGAAGGCTGTCAACATCTGTAACTCCATTCTAGGCAAGGGACTGAGAGCATCCTAGATGTTAAGTTCTCCCATCAGAGACAATGTGACATTAGCGAGGATGAGATCATGGGTCTGTAGAGACGCTGCCAGGTACCTGAGACATATGTTATGTATCGTCTGAGAGACCTTATTACTCTCTAGGGAGGAAAGTTTAACAAGTCTTAGCGGCCACCCGATGTGAGATACTTTGTTCTTCTATTCTTAGAGTCAAAGCAAAGTTTCTGATTGTGTAGCAGAGTGCATTGTGGGGATCACGGTATAAATATTCAGACAGGGCTTCCATGTCAGGTCATGCAGATTGCTCTTAAAGGGATTGGGCACATGCTTGGCCCATCCCTAAATTTATTTAAGTGTTTTAATCGGACCATCAGTTGCCAAATCCATTTCAAGAGTAGCTTCCCCCGTTTTTTTGATCCTTAATAGGCGTCACTTTAGTGATTCCGGAGCAGCTGGAATTTTTGGTAGCCAATCAAATGCCAAGCACAGTTCATCACACGGAATCTGTTGGCTCCCTGGATCCGGCCACAGGATGTATGTACTCAGATTCTCATTTGTTCTTTGCTTTACCTGTTAAGGTCAACTATTACTTATCCCAATTTGATACAACTTACCAGATTCCCCGCCTACTCCAATCCGGACACTGAAATTTCTAAAGGTGCAATTTATGAAAAGACTTTAGCGATTTAAAATGTACAGGAACAATGGTATCGTCAGTAATATTAAATAATCCGCCCAGTAATAACCTCCAGACATCACCTACTTCTCATATATAAAAGTACAGCTTACAATGTATAATTTGTACCCAGATTAAGCCATGTTTATTGTGTGTTCTATTAGCGGGGGGGGAGGAAGTCACAAATAAAGGGGAACCACAGCAAGTATTTACGATTATCCAGCTAAAAGATAATGTAAGCACAGATAATCCAGTCAGTTGTCTGCAGATCCCTTCCCCTCTCTCAGAGCCACTCATTCACAGGACCAGAGGAGAAATGCAGCTGCATCCTCTCCCTCTGGAGCAGACCAAATACAAATGTAGAGTGAAAACTTCAAGCATTTTAGGGTGGGAGAATCTTCTACTGTTGTGATTAATGATGGGATACAATAGGTAATAGAGTGTCTGCAACTACTCCCCTCTCCTCCTTTCTCAGCACAAAACTAACAGAAAGGGAGGAACTGCAGCCTGCATCCCCCGCCTTCTCTGGAGCAGACGCAAACACAAAGGTAAGGTGAAAACATCAAAAAATTTTAGGTGGGTAGGAAATGGTAATACTTTGATGATAATGATGGGATACAATTGGTCATAGAGTGTCTTGCAAAATACCTCTCTCTCTTCCTCTCTCAGCACAAACTCACAGAAAGGGAGAAACTTGCAGCTGCACCCCCTTCTCGGAGCAGACCACCACAAATGTAACAGGGAAAAACCATCAAGAATTTTATGGTGGGAGAAGTTGGAAGATCTTACTACTGTGATGATTATGCTGGGACAAAACACCTATGATTGTCTCCAACTACCCCTCCTCCTCTCGCACAGCACCGAACTCACAGAAAGGGAGGAACTGCAGCTGCATCCCCCTTCTCCTGGAGCGGACCAAATACAAATGTAAGGTGAAAGACAACACGGATTTTAGGTTGAACCCTTCTTCTGTGATGATAATGCTTGGTTTTGTTAGTCCACTATCTGCAACTCCCTCTCAGAGTGTGCACTCACAGACAGAGAGTAACTGCAGCTGCATCCCCCTTCGCTTAGAGTGGCAAAATACACATGTGAAATGAGAAACTCCAAGAATTTTAGGCAGGACCAGACTATTGGGATACGGATGCTGTGCTTGTCTATTTCAATGTCTCCCGATCCCATTCCCCTTTGGCAGCATGGAGTCTTAGAAAAGCTAAGATAAACTGCAGCTGCATACCCCTCATACCATAGGCAGCCAAATACACAAGTAACGTGAAAGACCACCACATTTTTAGGTGGGGATGGCTCTTGGACATGTGCCATTGTACCCAGCCATAGATAAAGCTCATGTGTTTCTGCCAGATCCTGCGATCTGATGGAGTCTCAGAGAACAATGTCATGTGACGTCTTGAGACGCGGCCTCTAATTACTCTACTTGTTGTGACACAAACATCCTGATTGAGAGCACAAACATTCTCAATGTGAACAGCGACGAGGCAGGAGAGAGAAAACAATCCCGCCAGGATCCCAGCGTGAGGGCAATTGGCAGAAGGTAAAGCAGCCAATCACAGGCGGGATCCTATCATAAGGATCTGGGGACTGTGATAGAGGGAAGACACAACGCTCCTCTCCTGAAATACTCTGTGCTGCTGTGGATACCTGTTTAGCATTATGCCTTTATCTGCCTACACTTGTCTATGCTATATAATTGCTAGCCTCACCTTGTAATGTTACTAATGTCCTGAAATACTCTGTGCTGCTGTAGATACCTGTTTAGCATTATGCCTTTACCTGCATACACTTGTCTATGCTATATAATAGCTAGCGTCACCTTGTAATGTTACTAATGTCCTGAAATACTCTGTGCTGCTGGGCTACAGCTTCTTCCATTCTCAATAATCTCCCATTTGTCTTCCAAAAGGGAAAGAGTTCTATTCTGTTACGGCAAGGTGCAGTCTTAAAGGGGTTGTCCCAAAGTTGCATGTTATCCCCTACCCTAAGCATAGGTACACTTGGAAAAAACACTTTGATCCAAGATGTTCACTGGGGCCGTCCCCTTTCAGCAGATAATTGATATTATTTGGGTAATGGAATGACAATTTTCCCATCTACTTTCTGTATCAATCCCGGCACATAAACACTGGTCCCTGGTAATGTGGTGTCACACAGGTGCAAGGCTCAATATATCTCTGGTCATGTGATATCACACAGGTGCACCGCTCGTTATCTCTCTGGTAAGATGATGTTATATAACGGGCCTTGCACTTCAGGGATATAATGAGCTGTGCACCTGGGTGACATCACATGACCAGGGAAATAATGAGCTGTGCACCTGTGTGACAACACATGACCAGGGATATAATGAGCTGTGCACCTGTGTGACATCACATGACCAGGGATATAACGAGCTGTGCACCTGTGTGACATCACATGACTAGGGGTATAATGAGCTGTGCACCTGTGTAACATCACATGACCAGGGATATAATGAGCCGTGCACCTGTGTGATATCACATGACCAGGGATATAA
>CM033647.1:159911746-159927794 GCA_019512145.1 Engystomops pustulosus | reverse complement strand
ACAACCTGCAGTTATCACAACAAAAAACTGGTGCACACAAGGTGTCTCCCTTCCCTCCAACTTGCTGTCAACTGTACAGAGAGGGGGAGGAGATAAGCTGTGACATCATCTATTGTCAGTAGTGATGTAATAATGGGTCAGTGTTATCTATATAGAGGACATTGTACAGGGAGGGGGAGGAGATAAGCTGTGACATCATCTATTGTCAGTAGTGATGTAATGATGGGTCAGTGTTATCTATATAGAGGTCATTGTACAGGGAGGGGGAGGAGATAAGCTGTGACATCATCTCTTGTCAGTAGTGATGTAATGATGGGTCAGTGTTATCTATATAGAGTTAATTGTACAGGGAGGAGGAGGAGATAAGCTGATTACCAATCATCTAGTGGTCGTAGTGATGTAATGATGGGTCCCAGTGTTATATATATTAGGTCCTTGTAACAGGGAGGGGGAGTGATATAAGCTGTGATATCACTATTGTCAGTAGTGATGTAATGATGGGTCATGTTTATCTATATAGAGGTCATTGTACAGGGAGGAGGAGGAGATAAGCTGTGACATCTCATGGTCAGTCAGTGATGTAATCTGATGGGTCAAAAAGTTTTTTGTTTATCTATATAGAGGTCCTTGTAAGGGAGGAGAGGAGATAATTTTGTGACATCACTCTAGTGTCAGTAGTGATGTATGAATGGGTTCGTGTTATCTTCTAGAGGTCATTCTGTACAGGGAGAGAGCGATAACTGTGACATCATTATTGTCAGCTTATGATGTCATGATGGGTCAGTGTTATCTATAAGATGTCATTGTAGGAGGCAGGAGGAGATCAGCCTGTGACACATGCCACCTAACTTATTGATCAAGGAGTGATGTAATTAGGGGCTCCATGTTATCTATATAAATGTCCACTGTACAGATAGGGGCAGCAATGATTCATACGCTGTGGATCAAAAGGATCATCCATTTCTCAGTAAGTGCTGTAATGATGGTATCGTGTTATCTATAATAGGCTTGTCCAGGGAGGGGGAGGAATTAGCTAGGACATCATCCTATTGTCAGTAGTGATGTAAATGATGGGTCAGTTTTATCATCTTATATAGAGGTCATTTACAGGGAGTGGGAGGAGATAGCTGTGACACTCATCTATTGGTCAGTTATTGAGTAATGATGGGTCAGTTTTATCTATATAGAGGTCTTGGACAGGAGGGGAGGAATACTGTGACAAATCATTCTATTGTCAGTAGTGGATGTTGATGTGGTCAGTTTTACTATATAGAGGTCATTGTACAGGGGGGGAAGGAGGAGATAAGCTGTTTACAATCATCTATTGGTCAGCAAGTGATGCAATGATGGTCATGTGTTCTCATATCGGTCTTGTCACAGGCGAGGGGAGGAGATAAGGCTGTGCTATTCATTCTACGTTGTTCAGTAGTGATGTATAATGAGGGTGCAATGGTGTATCTATATAGAGCGTCATTGTCACAGCAGGAAGTGACGGTACATAAGCTGTGACAGTCTTTTTACTTGTCAGTCTGTGATCAGTAAGATGCGGGTCAGTGTTACTATAATAGAGGTCATTGTCAGGATGGGGAGGAGATAAGCTGTGACAATCATTTGCAGTACAGTTGATATTAATTGAACTGGGTCAGTGTTATCTATATAGAGGTCATTGTACAGTGAGGGGAGGAGATTAAGTGTGAACATCACTATTGTCAGTAGTGATGTATATGATCGGTGTCAAGTGTTTTCTATATAGAGTCATTGTACAAAGGTAGGCGGGTGAGAATAAGCTGTGACATTCGATGCTATGGTCGTCGTAGTTGATTTCTGAGTGGGGTCAGTGTCTAGATCTAGAAGGAGGTCATTGTACGGAGGGGGAGGAGATACGCTTGACATACATCCTCTATTGTCAGTAGTGATGTAATGATGGTCCTTGTTATCTATATAGAGGACCTTGTACAGGGAGGAGGAGGGGATAAGCCGGTGACATCATCTATTGTCAGTAGTGATGTAATGATGGTTCAGTGTTACTATATAGAGGTCATTGTACAGGCCGGGGGAGAGATAACTGGACATCCAATCTATTGTCAGAGGATGTAAATGATGGTCATTATCTATATAGAGGGTCATTTTTTGTGTCAGGGAGGAGGAGGAGATAACTGTGACACATCTATTGTTTGTCCAGTAGTGATGTAATGAGGGTCATGTTTATCGATATGATGTCATTGGGACAGGGGGGAGGAGGAGATTAACCTGTGACATCATCTATTTTCAGTAAGTGATGTAATGATGGGTCAGTGTTATCTATATAGGGTCAGTGTACAGGGGAGGAGGAGATAAGCCCGTGACCCATCTTTCATAGTGATGTGGCTCCTAGATTCTATGCCCTGTATTGGGGCTTAGAAGAATGAAGCTCTGCTTTTGGGTAAAGGGTTAAGCCTCGTGGATACATCTGCGCTCTATAAAATCTGGTTATGTTTACAAAGCTGATACAACGACTATAATCCATCTACTCAACCGATAACCTAAGCGTAATTATAACACCCTCTGTTAGTGGGGATACCAAGAGCGAGCGCATATTTCACTTTCAATCTCGGCTCCTCTCCGCAGCAATAGTCGCATTTATTAGAAGAGAGCGCTCCTCGGATTAACCTCCGGCATGCTACCTTTAATTTTATGCCGTGATAACGCAATTCCTGTTTACAATGTATCGCATCAGGCGCATCATAAACCGCTCCGTACTCATTAGACCCATGCGGAGGGTTGGGGAGGTTCTACAGATTTTCTCTCAAACCCACGTAGAACATCACGTAGAAAGCTCATGGTGTGTCAAATAAACTTGCAGCAACGGAGAGGAAATATTAGTTTGTGGGCATGTAGCGATGGAAGGAGTCTAACACAACGGAGTTTACACCTTAATCAGCGGCTAGTAGTTTCCGGCTTTATATCGAGAGCACCCCTAGTGGCAGTGGTGGCTATGTATTCTGGGAGCACCCCCATATATCAATTCTGGCTGTGTAGTCTGACCTCCCACTAATAGCAGTCTGGTTGTGTAGTCTCTGGCCTTCCCACTAATAGCAGTCGTGTTTTGTAGTCTGGACCTCCCACTATATCGCAGTCTTTGTGTAAGGTCTGGACCCCTCCCCACCTATACCTATCAGTTCACTGGTTGTGAGATCCCATGGACCATTCCCACTATATAAGACGGCAGTCTGGTTGTGTAGTCTGGCCTCCCCTATCTAGCAGTCCTGGTTGCTGTACCCTCGGGACCGCTGTTTTCCTCTCATATCAGAAGCTCTGGTTGTGTAGCTGGGACCTCCCACTATATACGTCTGGTTGTGTATCCTGGACCTCCCACTATATAGCATCTGGTTGTGTAGTCTTTACCTCCACTATATAGCAGTCCTGGTTGTGTAGTCTGGACCTCCCACTATATAGCACCAGTCCTGGTTGTGTAGTCCCTGGACCTCCCACTATATAGCAGTCTGGTTTTTGTAGTCTGGAACCGCCCACTAGATAGCAGCAGTCTGGTTGTGTAGTCGGGACCTCCCACTTAAGCAAGTCTGGTTGTGTAGTCCTGGACCTCCCCACTATATCGCAGTCTGTTTTTGTAGTCTGGACCTCCCACTAATAGCAGTCTGGTTTATGTAAATGTATCTGGACCATCCAACTAGTATAGCAAGTCTGTTTCGGTATTTCCTGGACCTCCAACTATAGAGAAGTCCTGGTTATGTAGTCTGGACCTCGCCACTAATAGCGTCTGGTTGTGTAGTCTGGTACCTCTGTCACACTATTATAGAAGTCTGGTTATGTATTCCTGGACCTTCTCCACTTATAGTCTTCAGTCTGGTTGTGTAGTCTGTTACGCTATCGTTTCTTCCACATAATATAGCAGTCTGGTTGTGTATCTGGGACCTCCGCACGATATAGCGGATCTGTGTGGTAGTACTGACCTCCCACTATAATGGCGTCTGGTTATGTAGTCTGTGCCTCCCCTATATGGCAGTCTGTTATGTATTCTGACCTCCTCACTATAGAGCGGTTCTGGGTTTGGTAGTCTGACCTCCCACTATATAGCAGTCGGTGTGTGTAGTCTGGACCTCCCACTAATATAGCAGTTCTGGTGTTGTAGTCTGGACCTCCAACTATGATATCAGTGTACTGGTTTGTGTAGTTCTGGACCTCCCACTAAAGGCAGTCTGGTTATTTAGTCCCTGGACCTCCAGACTCAATAGCAGTCTGGTTCGGTAGCTGGAACCATTCACCAACATAAGAAGTTCTGGGTTATTAGTCTGGCCGCGCCACTATATGTCAGTCTGGTTAGTGTATTCTGACCTCCCACTATAGTAGCGGTCTGGTTTGGTAGTCTGGACCTCCCATATATAGCAGTCTGGTTGTGTTGTCGGTCCTCTCCCACTATACGCAGCGTTATTTATTCTGGACCTCCAACTATATAGCAGTCTGTTGTGTGGTCTTAACCTCCCACTATGATAGCAGTCTGGTTTGTGTCTGGACCTCCAACTATATAGGGCAGTCTGGTTCGGAGGGTAGCGGGTCCAAGAAATTCAACTTTCGATGGTCATAAAACGACGTCACTTGTCGAGTCCGGGTTCAATGCAGTTGTAACACACCCTTAAAAGGCTTAATGAGCTGGACCTCCCAACTATATCTATTCAGTGTCTGTTATGTTTAGTCTCAGGACCTCCCACTATATAGAGTTCTGGTTCGTTAGTTCGTGGACCTCGTCCACGATATTGTCAGTCTGGTTGTGTAGTCTGGACCTTCCCCCCTATATACGCAGTCTGGTCTGTGTAGTCTGGCCCTCCCACTATTAGCCAAAGCCTGGGTGTGTGGTCTGGACCTACCACTATAATAGCAGTCTCGGTTACGGACCTGGACCCTCACTCCCACTATATAGCCTTCTGGTTCTGTAGTCTGGACCTTCCCACTATATGCAGTCGGGTGTGTATTCTGGCCTCACCAGAGGGCGAGGATGGAGTGAATGCGGGAAAAAGCAAGAGTCTGGGTATAATGGTAGTCTTGGTGCACGGGGGGTAGCCGCACTACATTAGAAAAGTAAAATAAGAATCAGAGTGGCATAATGATCAGTCCCTGGAAGTCTATCGCCCGGATGGGGCGGGGGGTCAGGGGCACGATATAATAGCAGGTCAGTAGGGTTGTGTAGGAAAAAAAGAATCTAGGAGAGTGTGGAAGGTCGTGTGGGGGACCAATCACGGGGGAAAGGGGAAGAAACCCACAAAAAAAAACGATACAAACAGTGGGGGGGGGGGGGGAGCCACTGGGATAGGGACTTACGTACAAGGAGCCGAGGGCGGGATAGAGGTATCTGGTTGTGGGTATCGTGGGGGGTGGTGTTGGAGAGTCTAAAACTGTGAGTGAGGAGGTCAAGAAGTTGAATGCTTGCGAACAACCGTGGGGTGCAAGACATAATAGGGGGCAGTGGGAGGGGGTACGCCACTATAAAATAATAAAAGGACACTTCTGGGTTGTGTCGTTATTTAGAGTGGAGTAGAGTCTCGGATGGACTGGACCACAACAACCATGAGCAGACTCGCCCCGACTAATAATTAAGGAATTGTCTGGTTATGTAATTCTTGGACCTGGCCACTAGACTATATAGCCAGTCTGGTTGTGTAGTCTGGACCTCCCACTACACTATATAAAAGCGAGGTGCCGTACTGGTTGTGTAGTCCTGGGCCGGGGACCCTCCACTATATACAGAAGAGTTCTGGGCCATTGTTACGGTTCTGGACCTCCCACTATATAAGCAGGTCTGGTTGTTAGTCTGGACCTCCCACTTATAAGCAGGCGAAGCACATCTTGGTTGTGGTAGTGCTCCGTTACTCAGGTTTATAGTAGATCTGGGTGCTTGTTTTTCTGTCGCCTTGGTGTCCCTGCTACATTCTGTCTTGCGGACCTTATCCCCCTAGCTACCTATCCGTCGTTGGTTGGATTGTTTCTCGTCTTGGAACCTCGGCCTACTCTATATGCAGTCCCACTCGGGTTATGTAAGTCTGTACCAGTGCTGTTGTGACTCCCCCCCTATACCCTAGTGTTATCTATATAGAGGTCATTGTACAGGGAGGGGGGGAGGAGATAAGCTGTGACATCATCTATTGTCAGTAGTGATGTAATGATGGGTCAGTGTTATCTATATAGAGGTCATTGTACAGGGAGGAGGAGGAGATAAGCTGTGACATCATCTATTTTCAGGAGTCACGTGGCGGGCTTCTGGGCGGCACGGGGACAACAGACGGACGGACCCTGACGGAATCCCACGGTACAGCCGGAGCGGCGTCGGCTTCTCTCAAGCTGCCTCACTATTCTGCTTGCTGGTGCAGGCCACTGTGTACATACATGACATTACTGTACGCACATACTGAGCTCTTGAGTGAGCAAACATCTGTAGTTCCTCTCTCCCACGGCACACCTCGATTCTTTACTGCTCTGGTGCATGTCCACTGTGACAGACACCTGACATTACTATCCTGTACTGACCTGAGTTACCTCCGTAGTCTTCTCCAGAGCTCACTCACTAGGCGGGCTGGGCAGTCACTGTGTACGACATGACATGACTTATCCTGGCGATCCTGAGGTACATCATGTAGTATACGCCGAGCTGCAAACTCACCTACTTCTGGGTGTGCTGCTGGTGCAGTCACGTGGTGTACATACATACATTACTTATCCTGTACGGATCCGTGTTACATCCGGTTTCTTCTCCGGAAGACTGCACTCACTATTCTTGGCTGGTCGATCCACTGTGTCATACATGACTTACGTAGCCTGTACTGGATCCTGAGTTACATTACCTCATGTATTAATACCCCAAGCTGCACACTCACATGCTGCATGCTGGTGCAGTCACGTGTTACATACAGGCATTACTTTATCCTGTACTGATTCCTGAGTTACATCCTGTATTATAACCCAGAGCTGCAACTCACTATTTGCTGCTGGGCAGTCACGTGTGTACAGACATGACCTTACTTTATCCTGTACTGATATCCTGAGTTACATCCTGTATATACCCAGCGCTGCACTCACTATTCTTTCTGCGGGCTGGTGCAGTTCAACTGCGTACATACATGACAGTACTTTCCTTACTGATCCTGATTAAATCCTGTATATCTCCAGAGCTGCACTCACTATTGTCTGCTGCTGGTGCAGTCCACTTTGTACATACATGACATTACTTATCCTGTTACGGGCCTGAGTTACATCCTGTATTATACTATACTCCAAGCTGCACTCACTATGCTGCTGGTGTCTTACCTATCCTATACTGAATCCTGTAATAAGATGAGCTTTCCGGTATGAGATATATTTCTGTTGACCTTGGCTATGTCACCCTCCATGTCTCTGTCCTCATTTCATGACGGCTGAGAGTAGACTGAGGCCAAATACCCAACGTGCATTATACCTACTTTCTGCAGGAGGGCTGCGGTGAAGGCTCTGTCAACATCTGTCCACTGTCCCATCTAGGCCAAGGGACTGAGAGGGCATCCTAGATGTTAACGTTCTCCCATCCAGAGACAACTCGTGAGCATGTAGCGAGGATGAGATCTGGTCGTAGAGACCTGCCAGGGACTGATACTATCATGTTGTCTCGTCCGAGGAGCCTTTATCACTCCTCTATGGGAGGAAGTTTAACAAATTCTTAACGGCCACCGTGTGGAATTACTTTTTTTCGTCCTTCTTAAGTCAAAGCAAATTTCGCCTTGTGTAGCAGAGTGCATTGTGGGAGATCACTGTATAAATATCAGGACAGCAGGGCTTCGCATGTCAGGTATGCAGATTGGCTCTTAAAGGGATTGGGCACATTGCCTTGCCCCTAAATTTATTAAGTGTAATCGTGGGACCATCAGTCTTGCCAATCCCTTGAAAGATGTATCTTCCCCCCGTTTTGCAATCCTTTTATAGGCGTCACTTTACTGATTCTCCGGATCGCTGGAATTTTTTTTGGTAGCCAATCAATGCCAAGACATCACACCAGACACGGACTCTGTTGGCTCCCTGATCCGGCACACAGCAGTTATGTACTCCAGAGTGCTCATTTGTTCTTGCTTTTCCTTTTACAGTGCACCTATTACTTATCCAATTTGATCAATGTACCCAGCCTTCCCCGCCCTACTCCACATCCGACTGAAATTTTCTAAAGGTGCAATTTTTTTTTTTTTTTATGAAAGCTCTTTAGCGATAACATGTACGGAACAATGGTCTCGTAGTAATATACAATAAAATCCGTCCCCAGTAATAACCTCCAGACATCACCTACTTGCTATATTAAAAGTACAGCTACAATGTATCATTTGTCCCCAGATTCAAAAGCCATGTTTATTGTGTGTGTTCTATTATGGTTGGGGAGGAAAGTCCCCAAATAACGGGGACCCACAGCAAGTATTTACGATTGCCAATAAACAGACTACATGCTAAAGCACAGCTTAATCCCAAGTGTCTGCTCAGCTCCCTCTGGCCCCTCTCCTCACCCAGCATTCACTCACGACACAGAGAGAAAGCTGAGCTCATCCTCCCCCTCTGGAGCGACCAAATCAAATGTCGAGTGAAAACTACAAGAAATTTTAGTTGGGAAGAATCGACTTCACACTGTGATATAATGATGGGATACATCGTCATAGAGTGTTCTGCCTGCAACTACCCCTCTCTCTCCTTTCTCATCACAACTCACAGAAAGGGAGGACTGGCAGCTTGCCCCATCCCCCTCTCTCCTGGAGCAGACGCAAACACAAATTTAAGGTGAAACCGCCTCAAAAAAGTTTAGGGGGTACGAATTGGAATACTTTATGATATGATGGGAATCAATTGGTCCTATGAGTATGTGCGACCTTGCGCAACTACCATCTCTCTCATCCCTCTCAGCACAAACTCACAGAAAGGAGGAACGGCAGCTGCACCCCCTTCTCTCCTGAGCCGCCAAACACAAATGTAAGTTAAAACCATCAAGAATTTAGGTGGTCAATATGGGAAATCTTACTACTGTGATGATTCTGCGGTACACAACACCTTAATTGAATGTCTCCAACTACCCCTCTCTCCTCTCACAGCACAACTCCAGAAAGGGAGGAACTGCAGCTGATCGCCCCTTCTCCTGAGCGTACCAAATACAATGTAAGGTGAAAGAAACACGATTTTAGGTGAAACCCTTCTTCTGTGATGATAAGCTTGGTTTGTTAGTCCACTATCTGCCAACTGCCCTCTCCAGAGTGTGCACTCACAGACAGAGAGTAACTGCAGCTGCTGCAATACCCCCTTCGCTTAGATGGCAAAATACACATGTGAATGAAAAACTTCCAAGATTTTAGGCAGGACCAGCGATTGGATAACGGATGCGTGCTTGTCTATTTCAATGGTCGCCGATGCCCATTCCCCTTTGGCAGCATGTGAGTCTATAAACGAGGGCGTAGATAAATGCAGCTGCATACCCCTCATACCATAGGGGCAGACCAAATTTACACCAGTCAACCACGTTGAAACAGACCACCTGATCCACCTTTTTTAGTGTCGGGGATGGCCCCTCGTTGACATGTATGGCCCTTATTGGGTAACCCAGCGCCTCGAGCATAAAGCTCTCATGTTTTTCTTCTTTCTGCCAGAGTCCCTGCGATCTGATGGAGTCTCAGAGAACAATGTCATGTGGGTATCTTGAGACGCTGCCCTCAATTACTCTACTTGTTGTGACCCAAACACCTGATTGATAGCACCAACATTCTCAATGTGAACAGCGACGAGGCAGGAGAGAGAAAACAAATCCCCAGATCCAGCGTGAGGGCATTGGCAGAAGGGTAAAGCAGCCAATCACAGCGGAATCCTATCATAAGGATCTGGGACTTGTGATAGCGGGGGAAGACACACGCTCCTCTCCTGAAATCCTCTGTGGCTGCTGTGGAATGTCCTTAGCATTAGCCTTTATCTGCCTCCACGTGTCTATGCTATAATATTGCTAGCCTCCGAGTAACCTTTTAATGTACTAATGTCCTGAATACTCGTGTGCTGCTGTAGATACCTGTTTTACTAGCATGATGCCTGTACCCTGCATGACACTTGTCTATGCTTATAATCGCTCGCGTCACCATTGTAATGTTACTCAATGTCCCTGAATAATACCTGTGGCTCGCAGCTGTAGATACCTGTTTGCATTATGCCTTTACCAGTGCAACACTTGTCCTATGCGATATAATAGCTACGTCAACCTTGTAATGGTTACTAATGTCCTGAGTATACCTCTGTCGCTGCTGTGGCTACAGCTTCTTTCCATCCAATAATCTCCCATTTTGTCCTCCAAAAGGGGAAGAGTTTTTCATTCTGTTACGCAAGGTGCAGTCTTAAAAGGGGGCTAGTTCTGCGCCAGGGAGTTGCTTGTTGTATCCCCCTAACCCGAAGCATAGTCACTGTGTGGAAAAAAAAACCCTTTGATCCAAACATCGTTCACTGGAGGCCTGTCCCCTCTTCATGTCAGTCAGACATAATTTATCTTACTTTTGGGTGAACGGGACCTCGACGAATTTTCCCATCTACTTTCTGTAGCAGCCGGCAACATAAACACTGGTCCCATGGCGAATAGTGGTGTCACAACATTTTGCATAAAGCTCAAATATATCCTCTGGGTCCCCGTAGTGTGACATTAATGAATCACCAGGTGCAACCGTCTCGTTATCTTCTCTTGAGTAGATGAATGTTATATAACGGGTCCTTGCACTTCAGGGATATAATGAGCTGTTGCACCTGGGTGACATCACATTACGCCAGGGAAATAACTGAGCTATGCACCTTGTGACAACACATGACCAGGGATATAATTGAGCTGTGCACGCTTCTGGTGGACACTCACTGACGCAGGGGATATAACGAGCTGTGCACCTGTGGGATCATCGACATGACTAGGGGTAGAATAATGAGGCTGTGCACCTGTGTAACATCCCCACATGACCAGGGATATAATGAGCCGTGCACCTGTGTGCTATCACATGACCAGGGATTAATGAGCTGTGCACCTTGTACTCACATGAACATATGGGTATAATGGAGGCCGTTCACCTGTGGTGATATCACATGACCAGTGATATAATGAGCTTTGAACCTGTTGTGGACTCACATACCCAGGGATATAACAGCCTTGTTACCTTTGTGACAAAATCCCATGACTAGGGGTAATAATGACAGCTGTGCACCTGTGTGGATATCACATTACCAGGGAGATGGATAAATGAGCTGTGCCCCTGTGTATATCACTGACAGGTCTAATGAGTGGTGCACCTGTGTGACATCACATAACTAGTGGGGTATAAATGACCGGCACCCTGTGTGGGGCATCCTGACCAACATATGATGAGCAGTGCAACCTGTGTGACATCACATGACCAGGGATTATAACAAGCCGTGCACATGTGGACCTCACCTGCACCCAACACGGATATAATCAAGCCTGTGGCATCCTGTGTACATCACATGACCAGGTTTTAACGCAGCTGTGCCCCCTGTGTGTCATCACATGACCAGGATATAACGAGCCGTGCACCTGTGTGAACCATCACAATGACCAGGGATATAACATCCGTGGCAGCGCTGTGTGTAACATCACACAGACCGAGTATATACAGCCTGCACCTGTTTGACCTCACATTATTAGGATATCTGCGACGCCGCTGCAGCTGTGTGACCATCCACAGTGAACCTACGGGATGTACCGAGCCGGGCACCTGTGTGACATCACTGACAGGAGAACAAATCAATCCTCCACCTGTGTGACAAGTATTTAACAAATCATCCATTCCACTCATCTGTTGCTTCACATGACCAGGGATTTTAAAGATCTGCGCACTGGGTAACATCACATGACAAGGATATAATAGCCGAGCGCCCTTGTGCTAACATACCAAAACATATAATTAGCCCTCCCTGTGGTGACATAACATGACCAGGTACTATCAGAGTCCGAAACACTGTGTGACCATCCACATGACCACTGATATAAAACGATCCATGCAGCCCTGTTACATCACATGACCATGATAATAACGAGACATTCAACCTGTGTGAGCATCTATGACCAGTGATCACAAGCGTGGGAAAAATATATGGGGAAATTGTATTTTCCCCAATTTTTTATTATACAAACCATATCAATTATTTGGTGAAAGTAGAAGACTCTCCCAAATTCTCTAGCTGAGGATACTAACAGCAACCAGTCCCCTGATCCGGATTTTCGGCTGGAAGTGTTGCTCCATCATAATAGACTTGTCACCGCATGTCACTTGTATCTGGGGCCCATAACTTCCTGACAACGTCTAAGTATCTGGCTCGTTTCTTACGGTCTGGGACTCTCCTGTCCGGTCGTCCATAGCCGGATGGTTTGAGCGGGCTGGCGCTTGCCCAGGGTAACCACACTCCCCTGATTGGGTCGGTGCGATCTCCGACATCATTAACAAGTTGCTGGATCCCTGATGCTTCATTTAAGTATCAGTCATTGAGATCCTAAAGTGAGGTCTTAATTACAGGTCCTGCCCCGCCCCCGGATAATTATGTGCACAGTATGACCTCAGCGCCGGCTATTATGTGCTAACGGCGGCCATCAGTATAGGACAACAACCATTATCATTGTCCATGGCGGAGTCATCCATTCACATGTGTACAGGGTCCATCCATCACGAGGGGACCATATTTATTTCCATCCAATCAGTCAGGAAATTTACTGCCCTCTGGTCCTATGCAAATAGAGGCATCGCTGTCCTGAACCCCTCTGGTCGCCCATTATGTATCATCTGCCTAGCATGGGCCAAATACACAAGTCAGGTCCACGCCGGTTCATACGACCCCTGGCGACGGAGCTCACTGGGCCCCTTTGCAGTGACAACTAACATGGCCACATACAAATTCTGGAACAAATCGTCCTCCTTTTCCCTAAAATATCGCCTTAGTTCTCATAGCTACCAAACTCCCCTTTATGTAATTGTTTTACCCCACCCTCCCCCCCCTACCCTCATGGATTCATTCGTTACAACCCCCCTCGTCCCCATGGACTCATCTGTTCCAACCTTCCAGTTTATCACCACAAACAAAAACTGGTGCACCCAAGTGTCTTCCTTCCTCCAACTGCTGTCGAACTGTACAGAGAGGGGAGGAATAATGCTGTGACATCATCTATTGTCATAGTATGTAATTACTGGTTCAGTGTTTATCTATATAGAGGTCATGTCTAAGGGAGGCGGGCAGACAGATAAGCTGTGACTCATCTATTGTCAGGAGTGATGGAATGATGGGTCAGTGGTATCTATATAAGGTCCTTGTTAACAGGAATTGGGCGGAGATAGAAGCTGGACATCATCTTATGTGTCAGTAGTGATTAAGATGGGTCAATTGGTATCTATGATAGAGTTCATTGTACAGGGATGGGGAGAGATAAGCTGTTACCAATCATCTAGTGGTCGTAGTGATGTAATGATGGGTCCCAGTGTTATATATATTAGGTCCTTGTAACAGGGAGGGGGAGTGATATAAGCTGTGATATCACTATTGTCAGTAGTGATGTAATGATGGGTCATGTTTATCTATATAGAGGTCATTGTACAGGGAGGAGGAGGAGATAAGCTGTGACATCTCATGGTCAGTCAGTGATGTAATCTGATGGGTCAAAAAGTTTTTTGTTTATCTATATAGAGGTCCTTGTAAGGGAGGAGAGGAGATAATTTTGTGACATCACTCTAGTGTCAGTAGTGATGTATGAATGGGTTCGTGTTATCTTCTAGAGGTCATTCTGTACAGGGAGAGAGCGATAACTGTGACATCATTATTGTCAGCTTATGATGTCATGATGGGTCAGTGTTATCTATAAGATGTCATTGTAGGAGGCAGGAGGAGATCAGCCTGTGACACATGCCACCTAACTTATTGATCAAGGAGTGATGTAATTAGGGGCTCCATGTTATCTATATAAATGTCCACTGTACAGATAGGGGCAGCAATGATTCATACGCTGTGGATCAAAAGGATCATCCATTTCTCAGTAAGTGCTGTAATGATGGTATCGTGTTATCTATAATAGGCTTGTCCAGGGAGGGGGAGGAATTAGCTAGGACATCATCCTATTGTCAGTAGTGATGTAAATGATGGGTCAGTTTTATCATCTTATATAGAGGTCATTTACAGGGAGTGGGAGGAGATAGCTGTGACACTCATCTATTGGTCAGTTATTGAGTAATGATGGGTCAGTTTTATCTATATAGAGGTCTTGGACAGGAGGGGAGGAATACTGTGACAAATCATTCTATTGTCAGTAGTGGATGTTGATGTGGTCAGTTTTACTATATAGAGGTCATTGTACAGGGGGGGAAGGAGGAGATAAGCTGTTTACAATCATCTATTGGTCAGCAAGTGATGCAATGATGGTCATGTGTTCTCATATCGGTCTTGTCACAGGCGAGGGGAGGAGATAAGGCTGTGCTATTCATTCTACGTTGTTCAGTAGTGATGTATAATGAGGGTGCAATGGTGTATCTATATAGAGCGTCATTGTCACAGCAGGAAGTGACGGTACATAAGCTGTGACAGTCTTTTTACTTGTCAGTCTGTGATCAGTAAGATGCGGGTCAGTGTTACTATAATAGAGGTCATTGTCAGGATGGGGAGGAGATAAGCTGTGACAATCATTTGCAGTACAGTTGATATTAATTGAACTGGGTCAGTGTTATCTATATAGAGGTCATTGTACAGTGAGGGGAGGAGATTAAGTGTGAACATCACTATTGTCAGTAGTGATGTATATGATCGGTGTCAAGTGTTTTCTATATAGAGTCATTGTACAAAGGTAGGCGGGTGAGAATAAGCTGTGACATTCGATGCTATGGTCGTCGTAGTTGATTTCTGAGTGGGGTCAGTGTCTAGATCTAGAAGGAGGTCATTGTACGGAGGGGGAGGAGATACGCTTGACATACATCCTCTATTGTCAGTAGTGATGTAATGATGGTCCTTGTTATCTATATAGAGGACCTTGTACAGGGAGGAGGAGGGGATAAGCCGGTGACATCATCTATTGTCAGTAGTGATGTAATGATGGTTCAGTGTTACTATATAGAGGTCATTGTACAGGCCGGGGGAGAGATAACTGGACATCCAATCTATTGTCAGAGGATGTAAATGATGGTCATTATCTATATAGAGGGTCATTTTTTGTGTCAGGGAGGAGGAGGAGATAACTGTGACACATCTATTGTTTGTCCAGTAGTGATGTAATGAGGGTCATGTTTATCGATATGATGTCATTGGGACAGGGGGGAGGAGGAGATTAACCTGTGACATCATCTATTTTCAGTAAGTGATGTAATGATGGGTCAGTGTTATCTATATAGGGTCAGTGTACAGGGGAGGAGGAGATAAGCCCGTGACCCATCTTTCATAGTGATGTGGCTCCTAGATTCTATGCCCTGTATTTGGGCTTAGAAGAATGAAGCTCTGCTTTTGTGTAAAGGGTTAAGCCTCGTGGATACAGCTGCGCTCTATAAAACCTGGTTATGTTTAACAAAGCTGATACAACGACTATAACCATCTAATAACCTAAGCGTAATAATAATAACACCCTCCTGTTATGGGGGGATACCAAGAGCGAGCGCATATTTCACTTTCAATCTCGGCTCCTCTCCGCAGCAATAGTCACATTTATTAAGAAGAGAGCGCTCCTCGGATTACCTCCGTGCAATGCTACATTTAATTTTATGCCGTGATAACGCAATCCTGTTTACAAATGTATCGCCATCAGGCGGCATCAATAAACCGCTCCGTACTCATTATACCCGGGCGGAGAGGTTTGGGGAGGTTCTACAGATTTTCTCTCAGAACACGTAGAACATCACATAGAAAGCTCATGATGTATCAGAAGAAACGTTGCAGCAAACGGGAGAGGAAGGAGGAAGGATGGAGATGGAGGCTAACACAACGGATGTTACACATTAAGCAGAGGCTAGTAGTCCGGCTTTATAGTCGAGAGCACCCCCTAGTGGCAGTGTGGCTATGTATTCTG
>CM033647.1:159863959-159911529 GCA_019512145.1 Engystomops pustulosus | reverse complement strand
AGCAGTCTGGTTCGGTAGTCTGGACCTCCCACTATATAGCAGTCTGGTTCGGTAGTCTGGACCTCCCACTATATAGCAGTCTGGGTGTGTAGTCTGGACCTCCCACTATATAGCAGTCTGGTTGTGTAGTCTGGACCTCCCACTATATAGCAGTCTGGTTTGGTAGTCTGGACCTCCCACTATATAGCAGTCTGGTTGTGTAGTCTGGACCTCCCACTATATAGCAGTCTGGTTGTGTAGTCTGGACCTCTCACTATATAGCAGTCTGGTTGTGTAGTCTGGACCTCCCACTATATAGCAGTCTGGTTTGGTAGTCTGGACCTCCCACTATATAGCAGTCTGGTTGTGTAGTCTGGACTTCCCACTATATAGCAGTCTGGTTGTGTAGTCTGGACCTCCCACTATAGTTGTCTGGACCTCCCCCTATGACAGTTGTGTTGTCTGGACCTCCCCTATGACAGTTGTGTTGTCTGGACCTCCCCTATGACAGTTGTGTTCTGATTCCTGCAGCCCCCTGTTCTCCACTACTCTGCCACTTTTCTTCTGTGTGTAGATGTTCAAAAAAAAAAATGGCTGACGGAAGATTAGAGTGCGAGAAATGTTAAGGATGGAGCAGAGAAATATAGGTTGAGGTTGTTACCATAGAGGACACATAGCTTGCATGTGGGAGCTGCATACAAAAAGAAACACAAAATGATGTGAATGCACTTTACAAAGTTCAGAATGTTCTATTTTAGGTTTAGAAGTTATTGAGGAATCTGGATATTTATGATGGAATAATGAGAAGATGTGCAGTAATCTATGTGACATCCTAGGACACACACAGTCACGTCCTCCCTCTTTGGCCTCTCGCTTAGTAACTGACTTACTGCTTAATTACCTGTTGATTGGACGTGACCTACATAAAGGCATCTCTGACCCAACTCCGGAGAAGGAAATGTCAGACGCCTTAACATGAGCTCCCATATTTAGATATTTCACACTTACAGAGCTATTCCTGGAGACCACAGCCACAGGAGCAGCACAGCCTGATGATCAACTCATGTATACTGCTCCACACATCATCTGCTAGAATTATAGAGATAATCATATCAGGAATTACAGGGAGTACAGGATAAGTAATGTCATGTTCACCAGTGACGTGCACAGCAGCAGAAATAGTGAGTGCAGCTCTGGAGTATAATACAGGATGTAATAAGGATCAGTTAACGGAAAGTATGTATGTAGTCCACATGACACCAATAAGCACCTAGAAGAATAGTGAGTGCAGCTCTGGAAGATGAGAAGACAAGGGATGTGGAAACTCAGGAATCAAGTAGAGGATAAGTGAACTGAAGTGATGTACACAAAGTGACTGCAAAAAAGAGAAAGATAGTGAGTGCAAGCTCTGAGTATTAATAAGGATGTAATCAGGATCCAGTAACAGGATAAAAGTAAGTGTCATGTATGTACAAGTGACTGCAACCACAGCTAGATAGTGAGTGAAGCTACGGGGTATAATACAGGATGAACTCAGGTATAGTACAGGATAAGAAGGCATGTATGTAATCCACAGTGACTGACCAGAGAGAAAGTGAGTGACTCTGGGTATAATACAGGATGTAATCCAGGATCAGTACAGGATAAGTAATGCATGTATGACACAGTTGACCTGCACCAGCAGCATAATAGGAGTGCAAGCTCTGGGAGTTCAATACAGGATGTATAACTCAGGACAGTACAGGAGGATAAGTAATGTCATGATGTTACACAGTGACTCGCACCAGCAGAGAATAGTAGGGTGCAGCTCGGGTATAATACAGGATGTAACCTCAGGATCAGCTACAGATAAGTACATGTCAGTGTGTACACAGGACTGCCCAGCAGCAGAAAGTGAGTGCACGCTTGGGTATAATACGGATGTAAACTCGGATACAGTCCAGGATAAGTAATGTCATGTATGTACAACGTGACTGCACCAGCAGCAAGGAATAGTGACGTGCGCTCTGGAGTACTATACAGGATGTGAACTCCAGGATCAGTACAGGATAAGTAACTGTCATGTAGTCACAGTGACGGACACCAGCAGCAGAAAGTGAGTGCCAGCTCGGCAGTATAATACAGGAGTAAACTCAGGATCAGATTCAAGATAAGTAATGTCATGTTATGTACACACATGACTGCACCAGCAGTCAGAATAGGAGTGCAGCTCGGGAGTATAATTACAGGAGCCCGTAACTCAGCATCATAGGAACTTAAGTAATGTCATGTATATACCACAAGAGACTGCACCAAGCAGCAGAATAGTGAGTGCAGCTCTGGGTATAATATCAGGATTGTAACAGGTTCAGGTACAGGACTAAGTATGTCCTGCTATGTACACAGTGATATTGACCAGCAGAAGAATAGTGGAGTTGCAATCACGCTTGGTAGATAATACAGGAGTAAGTCAGGTATCAGTACTAGATTAAGTAAGTGTCATGTATGTACACAGTGACTGCACCAGCAGCCAGAATGTGAGTGCAGCTCTGGAGGTATAATACAGGATTGTTAGCCTAACTTCGGATCAGCTTACCAGGAGTAAGAAGCTCATGTTATGTACACAGTGGACTGCACCAGCACAGAGATAGTTTGAGTGCAGCTCTGGGGGTATCACTAAAGGATGTTGTAACTCAAGTGACTCAGTACAGGATACGCCGCACCCCTGTGTAGTCTGGACAGCCCCCTGTGTAGTCTGGACAGCCCCCTATGACAACAGTTTGGTTGTGTTGTCTGACACGCCAACCATTACAACAGTCTAGTTTTGTAGTTTGGAGCGTTCCTTGATTGTGTATTTTAGTACCTCTACCTCTACCTAACCATCACTCTCAAGGTGCAGTATTACCCCTACATTATATATGAATAGCCCCCTGTGGGAGAGATAGATAATTGATGAATTTGTTCTTCACAAGTTTTATTTTCCTTTTTGCACATTAATCGACGTTATGTTTTCAGCCCAGATCTTAGAAGATAAGAAACTTCAAAGTGTCGCTTTTAGATCCGTTACAATCTTATTTGCAGAATTGGGATTTTACGTGTTGCTTGGAAACTGAGGAGTTGCCTCTGCAAATCCACATGGTGCCTATCCGCCAGTGCCATCCCTGCTGCGAGAGAGGAGGAAGAGCAGGGACCATTCCTAAAACATATACCAGACATGGCTAAAAACGGTGGAACCATTTGGAGCGCGCATCAGGGGTGGGTGGTCATGTGACTTCACTCCCGGACTGCTGCATCAATTAGCATCCGCAACGTTACAATACTATGTGTTCTGTGCTCTCCTTGTATTCCAATATCTCACAAACCCATAATACGTTTTGTGCACAAATACACTAATACCACGAGAAAACAAACTACCAGACACCAGGGACAGTATGGCATCCATGTGTTATTGGTTCTGGCTATGGGAGCTATTACAGTATTAATAATAATAATAATTATGTTATTTATATAGCGCACACAGATTATGCAGCGCTGCACAGAGCTTCTCGAATCAGTCCCTATCCCCAGTGGGGCTTCCAATCTAATCAACCTACCAGTATGTTTTGGAGTGTGGGAGGACCCAGAGGCAAACCTGCGCAAACACGGAGAGAACATACAAACTCTTTGCAGATGTTGACCTGGATGGGACTTGAACAGTGTTCAGATTTCAACCTCGTTATCAGGATTGGAGGTAATGGACCTACTGAACCATTGTGGACAATGTCATAAGCCGACACCTGGGACCGGAGTGTAAGTGCTATCCGGTTTTCACCAGAGCCCGCCACAAAGCAGGTTGGACTTGCTGTGGCATGGTACCACCAGGTCGCTCCACAGGCGTGACTTTGTCCGCGGTAGCGGCCAAGCCAAAGTACAGAATCGTAAGGCACAGTCGTGGTCGGGGACAGGCAGCACAGGGTCAGAGTAGGGGATGTAGCAGGAGGTCAGGAACAAAATCGAGGTCACAACGTGAAATCAGGATAATCGTACAGGGCATCAGGAACAAAGCTTTCTCTAAGACTACATTCACACTGCCGTTGCCCGCCCGTACCGTACCGTAATGGGTAACGGCAGTGCACGGGGAGAGGAGGAGAAGGTGAGCGCAGCTCACCCCCGCCCCTCTCCATAGGAAGTTATGGCGCACGGCGCCGTACTACGGACAAAGATAGGACATGTCCTATCTTTTTCCAGGGTACGGAGCAGTACGGTGCCGCACGTGTGGGCGCTCCCGTAGGGCGCCGTGCGCCCATTGCCGTCTATGGGGGACGTATATCGGCCGTATATACGTCAATGTGAATGTAGCCTAAGGCTATGAGGCACAAAGATCCGGCAGGGGACACAGGAAGAGGCAGGAATTTATCAGCCGGTGAGTGCACACTCTAGGTAGGAGACGGGGACGCGTGCGCCGGGGCACCGACATAGCAGAGGCCGCCACTGGAGCCGGGAAAGGTGAGTTTCCGTGCAGGCTGACCGGGACACACGGAGATACATCGGTTTGCCACACTTGTCAATACTAAAAAGAACTCCACTAATAACAAAAAAGTATCATTTCCAGAAAGCAGCTTATATTATTTAGCAGAACCTCAATATCACCCAAAACTAAATATATGGACACCAGGGTAAGCACGGCATCTATATGTTATATAGGAGCTTTTTCGGTATTTAGATCTAGATCCATTATATTTCAGCCTTCCGCAGGCTGATATGTGAACTAAAGATATAAAATAGCATAACAAATAAAGTTAATAAAAGCTGGAGTTCCCCTTTAACTCCATCTCCTGTACAATCCTCAGTAATGGATTCCTTCGTGTTTATGACCGTTCACTCCACGCGGGGCCCCAGCGTGAGGAGAGCAGAAAACTAAAAATTTCCATTTTAAAGATGATGTTACAACAAACGGCCGGAGCCTCGCAGCGGAAATCACACTGTGAATTATCAAAGACGCCTCCATTTATTAGCTGGAAATCTTATCAAACGTTTACACAGTCACTGGCGACAAATGCACCCGTCACCGGAGCAGATGGAGGGGAGCGGGCAGCCGAGCTGGCGGCCGTCCTGCCATGAGCTGTCACTCCAAACGTATAGTCCAGGCAGGCGACGGTTACTTTTGGCAAGACGTGTGATGGAGGATACAAAGTATCCAGGAGGCTTCAGACACCAATCACTGTCGATGGAGGGAACAATCCTCTGCCTTATAAAGGATTTCCCACTATACACACTTCTCCCCAATTCCAAAGTGGCCATAACCCCGGTGACCACCCATGTTACTCCTGAGGACTTCTTACGGATAGAGTAGTGATGCTCATCCTCATCCATCGCTCTATATACTATATAGGATCTTGGAAGTCCCACTGAAGTGAATGGAGAACTGGTCGACGTTCACTATCTAGGGCACTAGGGGGCGCTTCTGGACACTCTTTTTGTTGATAAGTGAGTGGAAAGTCCCTTTTAGGAACCACCATTCGGAAGTGACTTTATGTGGATTTTATGATTACCAATGGTAAACCAGGGACACTTACTCCTAGATCCAGGCACCGGGACCGGCATTACATAGACAACCTATTCATGTAAATGGATATCATGTAATGCTCACTTTCTCCTGTGGGGGTGCTACAGGCAAATTAAACACACATTGATCAATGGGGTTTCCAGAAGGGGTTCTCTTTGGGATCAACTGACTTTTAACAAATAGTTGTCCATAGAAAAGAGTTCCTTTAAGAAAATCGACCATCAAAATCAAGCATGAATAAACTTCTTCTATAAGTAAGTCATCTTCTATATGGTAATCGTCTTATATTTGTCATCCATGGCCTCCTTTCTTCTAAAAATCAACAAACATTATGCTAATGAGCTCGAAGGGCTTTTGGAGCTTTTAGATATTGAATTACCAACCCTTAGCTATAGTTCTTATACACAGAATATATATATATATAACCTATAGGGCTTATACACAGAATATATAGACCGGTATATATATATGGCGTATATATATGTGTGTGTGTTGTAGTTTGGTCATGGTCTCTCACATGAAGGATCGGCAGTAATTCCTTCTCTTCTATGACATATAATATGATGCTGGGAGTGCAGAATTCTCCACATCTGTGTATAATGAGGCAGTTTGTTACTTTGTATCAGCTGCCAGTGGCTGTCAATGGACTTTCTGCTTGAGAAGCTCCGGCATCAGTCAGGAAGCAGCCGGAGCAGGAGATGATTTCCCCGGTGGACACTCATTATCCACCTATTTTGCTGCTATAAATCACAATATTTACTCTCTGCTAAAACAAAAGGTCCAAATTCCAAATTTGTAGCCGAGATCTGAAACGGATGATATCTAGGTAATAATCCAGATAATTCATGTCTCATAACAATATTAAGGATACTATGTGCATAGGAGATGGATCCTGCAAAGCAAATTAGTACAAACCCCGCCCATTGTGCACTTCAGGTTAGGAGTGTGCACTCACCTGTGGGTACCATGTGCAACTTAAATCCCTCTAATATGGTGGGGTGGGATCACAGCAGTCAGAAGCTTGGATGCTACAGCCATATTTAGTGGTCAGATATGTGATTGGAGGGCTGGAAGGTCGATTTGGGGTTGGAAGGTGGATATAGTAGGCGGGGCTTAATAAGAATGAGAATCTTGAGAAAAATATGAAAAAAAGTGTAAAGTAATCTAAATAAATATAAAGTATAATAATATGTGATAGAGACACTGTGGTAGGCGGGGCTTAAGAAGAATGAGAATCATTTCCAAAAATATAAATAAGACAGAAGGAGAATTATCAAAAGAAATAGAAAGTCTAATAATAACATAAAATAATAGCTTGAAAAAATGCTCTAAAAGAAGAAATTGAATGAAAAAATTGAAAAACAATATTAAATGGACAAAAATAAAATTCTGATAATCCTCCCCGAAATCATTTTAACTATTCTTCAACACCCCTCTCCCAAAAAAAAACTTCTTTGTGGGTGGAGTCAGAGTTGAAGTCCCTATGTAAAATGTCGGGGTCCCCACCACACTGATAGCATCTGTAAAACTGGGGTCTTAGTCGGTTTGTAGACCCTGTGACTGTGAGCTCTGCAGCCTCATAGCTATGTTTATGGTTATAGTCTCCTAAACATTAAGGATTAGATAATCCCTCTAAGCGACATCCAAAAAATAAGAATATTACTTATTGTTATAGGTTCATCTGATCCTGTTATTACTATGAAGTCTCTTGTTTTGTTTGTACTTGTTCCCCATGAAGATTTACAATAAAGATTATATAATAAAGATGTATGATTATTATGTATATTATATTTTTCTATCATTTTCACACATTTATCCAATTAAAAAGAAATTACAAATCACGTCCTGGCCACTAGATGTCAGCACCACTGGCTACACTTCAGGCTCACTTTACCCTTAAAGGAGTTGTCCACTTTAATCACATTCCAGAAAATAATTCATATTGTTGGTATAATAAAAAGCTATACAATGTTCCAATACATTTTCTATATCAGTTCCTTACAGTTTTCTAGACCTCTGCTTGCTGTCATGCAACTGGAGGCTTCATTATTTACTTCCTGTCGATAAAAAATGGTTTAGCAACATGATTACACATCTCTCCAGGGATAATACATAACAATGGCTGCAGAGAGAACAGAGCACAGCAGTGTAAGGACAGGACCCCAGTGCACTAGGAATATCTACAATCCTGGAATATAAATCCATATTTCACGGATTTGCTGTGACTGACAAAGTATACAAAGGTCTGATTACACATCTCTCCAGAGAGAATACCTAACATTGTCTGCAGAGGGCACAGAGCACAGAGGTGTGAGGACAACCCCCAATACACTTCCATAAACTACAATCCTGGAATGTAAATCCATATACCACAGTCTTGATGCTGCTACTAACAACATACACAAAGGTCTGATTACACATCTCTCCAGGGACAATACATAACACTACAGTCTGCATTCTCAAAAGTGCTGCAACACCTTTACAGAACAATGGGGCAGATTTACTTACCCGGTCCATTCGCGATCCAGCGGCGCGTTCTCTGCGCTGGATTCGGGTCCGGCCGGGATTTATTAAGGTAGTTCCTCCGCCGTACACCAGGTGGCGTTGCTGCGCCGAAAAGCATCGGAACGCGCTGGAGTTCACCGAGCCGGGCTGAGTGTGTGCTTACAGTTTCAGACCTCTGCTGCTGTCATGCAATGGGACTCATTATTACTCGTCGATGATATTATTAAAAATGGTTTCGACAACATAATTATCCAAATCTATCCAGGGATGATACAAAACACTGCCTGAGAGAGAAACAGAGGCACAGAGCTGGCGTAAGGGACGTGCTCCAATTGTAGGAGTGCACATGGAGAAGCTACAATCCTGGAATCCAAATCTAACAGTGTTGCTGCCACAAAAACAAACTCGGTTTGATTACACAGATCCCCAGTGAGAATACCTAACACTGGCTGCAAAGAGGCAGGCACCGCAGTGTAAGGACAGG
Source organism: Engystomops pustulosus (assembly GCA_019512145.1). NCBI lineage: Eukaryota > Metazoa > Chordata > Amphibia > Anura > Leptodactylidae > Engystomops > Engystomops pustulosus. The sequence goes on along the minus strand of CM033647.1, from coordinate 159,903,037 downwards.
ACCCCAGGCCTAGGCATATTCTACATCCAATATCAATCCATAATATCACGAATTGCGACTGATCAATATACAAAGGTCTGGCTTACACATCTCCTTCAGAGAGAATGGGGGGATATTTATCAGGACCCTATGCGCACAGCCGTGGCGTAGCGGCCCTGAAATAAGCCGCAAATGCAGCCTAGTGCTAGCTTTGCCGATCTTTTCCCCCAATCCGCCACCTTCACGCCAGTGGGGGGCGTGAAGGGGCGTGTAAGGGTGGGGGCTGTCGGTCCGGAAGCAGCGGGGCCTTGAGGCCGCCCGGGCGCCGGACGGGAGTGGGCCGGCGCGGGGCTGTTACTGTCCCGCGCGGCGCACTCGCCTGCTGCGGCGACTTTCATTCGTGAAAAAGTGCCGGTTTGCGTCTTTTCTCGCGCAGGCCCTGCCGGCGTAGGAAAACGCGCGAGCGGCTGCCCGATACATGAAGAGGCAGACGCCTTTCTTGTATCGGGCTGCGAAATTTGCGCGGCGGGGAGATCATACGCTGGCGCGAACGCGACGCGCCAGCGGAATATGATAAGATTCCCCCAATAGTCCTAACAGCTAACATTGGGGGTCATTTACTAAGGGCCCGATTCGCGTTTTCCCGACATGTTACCCGAATATTTCCGATTTGCGCCGATTTCCCCTGTATTGCCCCAGGATTTTGGCGCACGCGTTCGGATTGTGGTGCATCGGCGCCGGCATGCACGTGACGGAAATCGGGGGGCGTGGCCGAGCGAAAACCCTACGGATGCTGACAAACCGCCACATTTAAAAAAAGAAATGTGTCGCTAGGGACGCGCTCACCTTCACTTGGTCCGGGTCGGTGAACTCCAGCGCGTTCAGATGCTTTTCAGCGCAGAAGCACCACCTGGATGAATCCCGGCCGGACCCGAATCCAGCGCAGAAAGAAAAAATGCGGCGGTTTTTCCGAATTCGCCGGGTTTTCGTTCGGCCACGCCCCCGATTTCCGTCGCCTGCATGCCGGCGCCGATGCGCTACAATCCGATCGCGTGCGCCAAAATCCGAGGGCAATTCAGGGGAAATCGGCGCAAATCGGAAATATTCGGGTAACACGTTGGGAAAACGCTAATCGGGCCCTTAGTAAATGACCCCCAATGTGTTTCCATGGTAACAGACTACAAACTTATGCTCTCTGTAGTCTGATCCTGCAGCCCCCTGTTCTCCACTACCTCTGCCCCTTTTTCTTCTGTTTGTAGATGTTCAAAAATGGCTGAAGATAGAGTGGAGAAATGTAGGAGCAGACGAAATATAGGTTGAGGTCTGTTACCATAGAGACACATAGCTCTGCATGGGAGCTGCATACAAAAAGAAACACAAAATGATGTGAATGCACTTTACGTTTACAAAGTCAGAACTGTTTATTTTAGGTTCGACAGTTCTTGGGCATCTGGTTTCTGATGGAATAAGAGACGTGTGCCGAGTACTCCATGGTACATCTAGGACCCCATCACGCCACGTCCTCCCCTCTTGGACTCTCTGTTTAGTAACTGACTTACTGCTTCCTAATACCTGTTGATTGCCGTGACCTACATAAACGCCTCTCCGACCCAACCGGAGAACGGATGTCGACGCCCTTAAGCCTAGAGCACCATATTTGATCAATTTAAAACTTACAGAGGCTATTACCTGGCGGACACCGCCACAAGCCCAGGCATGAAGCACAGGCCTGGTGATCAAACTCACTGTATACTGCCTCCCCCACATCATCTGCTAGAATTATCGAGCCCTCCTCTCAGGAATGGACAGGTAGTACGGATCAAGTAATGTCTTGCATATACACAGTGACTGCACAGCGCCGACTAGTGCGGTGCTCACCGCTTTGGGTCTCATCCCGGCTGCACTCCGGATCAGTACAGGCTCGTACTGCATGTATGCCTGACAGTGACTGCCATCCCAGCCGCAGCAACGAGGCTAGTGCCGTGCAGCTCTGCATCTGCACGTATAATACCGGTATTGATAATCCGGCTCCGTATAGGCCACATAAGTCCCCAGCATTCATCATGACGTCCTGTCCTGTCGTACCCAGTGACTGCCCCAGCCCCGGCATAGTGCGTGCACTCTGGGGGCTTCTCATACAGGATTGCCTAGGATCTCGTCCAGGATAAGTCTGTCATGTATTACACCCAGTTGCCTGCACCAGTAGCATAGTTGCGTGCAGCGGAGTCGTCTAATACCAGGCTGTACACTCGGCTCAGTCCCGGCTGCCGTAATGTCCTGTATGTCCCAGGGTGATCTGCCCCGAGAGACTTGGGCAGTGTCAGCGCTCTGGGGTATACCAGGCTGTAATGCAGGCTCCGTCCAGCTCAGTTCCATGCCGCCTGTCGGTCCACCAGTGCCTGCACCCCGTCGACGCGTTGCGTGCAGTCTCTGGTCGTATCCTACTGGATGTCCCTCCGGATCAGTACCGGATCCGTGGGTGTGTCATGTATGTCCCGTGCCCTGCCCCAGCACAGAATGCAGCCTAGTGCGGTGCCGCTCGGGAGTGGCAAGTAACTACCCCGGTGTTCCCTCGGCTCAGTCCCGGTCCGTACTGTCATCGTTGTCCACAGTGCCTGCCCCCGCAGTAGGCATGTGTGAGTGCCCCGCTCGGGGTATCCTCCGGCTTGGCGCCTCGGGTCCGTACCGGCTACGCATGTCATGTTGTCTCCCTGTGCCCTGCCACCGCAGCAGCATAGTGAGTGCCGCGTGGTGTGTAGTGTCTCGTCCGGATGCCCTCCGGTGTCCCGGCTCGGTAAGTATGTTCTGTCCACAGTGAGCCCGGGCCGCAGGCACTCGTGAGTGCCAGCTCTGGAGTATACTACACGGAATGTGACCTGTCCGGCCATCGGACAGGCTGCGTGATGTGACCTCTATGTATGTACCCCGTGCTCGTGCAGACAGCCGCCGACTAGTGGAGAGCATTCTGAGTTTATCATATTAGGAGTAGAGTCATGGATGTGCAGTACAGCGTAAGTAACTGTTATGCTATGTCCAACGGCAGACTGCACCAGCAGCAGAATATGGTGAGTGGGGTTCTCCTCCGGCCCTTGAGCCTTCGGTTTCAGTACGGCTCGGAGGTCATGAGTACAGTGCCTCACCCGCAGCAGCTAGTGCGTGCGATTGGGTCTCCTACAGGCTGTAAGTCCGGTCTCAGCCGGCATAAGTCCGTCAGAGGATGTGTACACCGTGACTTGTCGCTCGCCGCCGGACCCTCATTCCTACGCGTATATGCTTGCGTGAGCTCGGGCGGGCCCTTTAATACAGGCGTGTAACCCGGATCAGTCCAGATAAGTACTGTCATGTATGTTCCACCGTGCTCTGAACCCGCTGTGCCGAAAATCGTGAGTGGGGCAGCTTTGGGGGTATGCAATACCGTGCTGTCCACTCAGGATCCGTACCGGCTTCCGTCCTGCCCTGCGTCCCCGCGTGACGCCTGCCGCCCGTCCCGTCGCTCCGCGTGATTGCGGCTTGGGTGGCGGTCTGCAGTCCCGCTGTACTCCAGGCCTCCGTAGCCAGGCGCAAGTCCTGTCCTTGTCTGTCCCCAGTGCCTGCCCCGCCGAGCCTAGTGAGTGCCGCTGCGTCTACTACAGGCTGTCCCTCCGGCTCGAGTACCGGATAAGTTCAGTGTCCGTGTATGTACCCGTGCCTGCACCGCCGCAGAAGTAGTGCGTGCGTGGCGTCTACTACGGCTGTCCCTCAGGCTCCGTACCGGTGAGTCCTGTCATGTCGTCCCCCGTGCCTGCCCCAGCAGCCGGCCTCGTGCGTGATGTTACTCAGCGCTGCCGTATACTTCCAAGCTGTCACTCTCCGGCTCCGTAGGTCAGTAATGTTATGTATTACACAGTGACGTTCACCAACTGGCAGCAGACTTAGTGCGTGCAGCCTGTGAGTATCGCTCCCGGATTGAACTCCGGCTCCCGTCCACGCTCAGTCATGTCAGTCTTGTCCCCAGTGCCTGCACCAGCCGCACAGCGTCGGAGTGCAGTCTGGCCGTCTCCTCCCGGCTGTACTCCGGCTTCGTCTGGGCCCGTCCTGTTCTGTATCTGTCCGCTACAGCGCCGGAGCCCCTCCGCTGGACGCCTCGTGCGTGCGCTCTGCGAGTGATCTCCAGGCTGTTTTGCACTCTCTGGACTCGGTCCCGGCTCCAGTCCTGTCATGTATGTACCCCCGTGCTTGGACACCCGGCAGACCTACGTGGGTGCCGATATTGAGCTCCCCACGGATGCGCTGAACCCGGCTCAGTCCAGTAGTTAGTAAATGTTACATGTGTGACTCGATCTACTTAGATGAGCCTATATAACAATGATGACTTATCCATAGGTATGTTGCGTCATATCTTCTTGCAGTGAATATAAGAGCACAGGTGCAGTCCGTCTCTTAGAAATCCTGTGCATCAGTGTCTCCTGGTGGACTGCATTCCTTGTAGACCGCGTCGCTTCAACCAGGTCTCATAGTGTTCTGCTATCGAGTGTGCATTTAGTGCTTCGCGCCTTAGAGATGACCATTATATTAAGATTCGCGGCCGCTCGTCTTGTTATTGTTGATGTACAGCAATAAGGCACCTGATACCGATATTTTGCCGGTTTCCATTAGCTTGAGCGATCAGTGTTGCTTTTTGTTTTTCAAGCAAGTTGTCTTTCATCAAGTACAAGGGAGTCAGATGATCTGGGTGCGCCACCCCCCCCCACCAGGCAGGAAGGCTCTTACTGGAACACTAACTTACACAAATCATAGTGTTTAGAAACACCTCAACGTTTCTACATCGTCCATTCCCAAACTTATATTGTTGCTTTATTGACTGTAATTAAAGGAATATTCCCATAAAGAGAGAGATTCTTACCCATATACAAATAACAAGTCTCTCTAATTCATGATATTCACAGAGAGCACCATTTTACAGAATAGAATTCCACCCTGTCTTAATCCGGTCCATGGAGCGACACAATTCTTGGTTGCCCTGTGACCCGGATATCTGCCTTTAGGGTGGGCAGAATATCGGCCCATTAATGATAAGGGCCGTGAACAGTTGTAGGACGTTGCAGCGTTCTTTTCAGTGCAAACTGCCTTATAATGTATTTAAAGAGGTGCTCCGCGCCACATTTTGGCGCAACGTACATTTGTGGCACTTTAACTCTACCTGTCCGGAGGAGGTCACCGAAAAGGCATTGTCCGGTCGATTATGCCCTGTGCTAGGGAGTCATTCAGATAGTTGCCCGATATCATGCATGTGTCGCTTCCCGCTAAGGCCCAGCAGTTCACCATTTTCTTCTGGTGGTGCATGTACGTGCATTGCCGTTGATAATGTGCGTGGGGGAGTCACTAAGATCGTGCACTCCGATGTAGTCCTGATGTCGTGCCTGTCCCCGGCTCAGGGCTCCTCGGAGAGTTCAGAAGCTTCTTCATGGTGATGTGAAGTGCCTTGTCCGTGTATTAGCGCTGGGCGGGGATGTCAACTAGATCGCGCTGCACTGAGTCCGTGATATCCTGCCATGTGTCGTTACACTCGCTGGTCGCCGCGACGTTCACCTTCTTCTTCCGTCGTTGGCAGTGTAAGTTGCTTTGTTCCGATTGACTATACCATGCGCTGTGCGGGAGTCACAAGATCGTCCGCGCGCCCGATGAATCCTGCATGTGTCGTCGCTCCGCAGTTGTTCCGCACGTTCAAGGTCTCGGAGTGTCGCTTTATTAGTCTGGTAAATGTAGTGCATGTCGGGTATAATGCGCTGTGGGGGAGGTCACTAAGATCCTGGTGCTTACAATGCGCCGCGACATGTAAATAGCCCCGATAACCTGATGGTTCGCTTCCCCGCTCAGGGTCCGGGTTCAACTTTGCCTCCGCGTCTGAAGTGCATGTCAGTGTATAATGCGCTGTGCGGGGAGTCACTAAGATGTGCCGTGGTCAGCCAGCAGAATCCTGGCATGTGTTGCTTTCCCGCTCAGGTCACCGGGGTTCACCTTCTTCTTCCTGGTGCATATGTAGCTGCTGTATTTGAACACCCAAGCCTGGACAAAGTTAACCCATGCGCTCACGTTAACATTGTAATTACGTGGCATTCGAGGGGGCTTGTACCAGCCCCTTCCACCCCTCCACCATTCTGCGTGATAAGCTGGCACTCACGCCTGCGGCCCCAGAACCACGACGCCGTGCCACCGGGTGTTTGCTTCGTGCGAGACACAAACCTCTGTTACAGACCTGTGGCGCAGCCGGCCCCCCCCAACCGAAACAGATCAGAACGGATTCCATCCACGCGAAAGTTGATGTCAGTCTCGTATGACGCGGCTCCTGATACGTGTGAAATACAGCCACGTATTGGGTGCTTTGCACCCCGGCACTAATCTTACACGCGGTGGGGGGGGTCCCACTTTCTGCCTGCGGGGCGCTCCCGTGCTAAGTTGGCCCTTGTGCCCCTGGTTCCACCCTTCGCCCCAGGCGCGCTCTGCTTTTGGTTCTGTGCGCTATCGATTGGCCCCCAGCGGCAGTTCAACCATAGGCGGGTAACTTGGATCTTATCTGCGCCTGTCTTTCCCCTTGTGTCTTCGTTGTCTTTCTCCTCGGTTTTGTGGGCTCCTAACGCCTCCCTGACATATATGAGATTCTTCTCTTACACCACCTGCCCCCCGCAGCATGTTTCTAGGTGCCGGCCCCTCCTCCGCCCGCTTTCACCTTCCTCCTGTGCTGCCAGACGAGCCCTGAGACACTCGCCGGCGTACATCTTCTCGGTGCCATGGCCAGGGTGAGGCGGACGTGCGTGGCCCTGGCCTGTCTTAACACAGGAGGAATAAACGTCCAGCCCGGGAAACTCTTAGTCTCTCGCCTTCCCCTGCCCGGGATGCGGTCGTAGTTTAGTGGGAAGGGTGTTAAACATAGACCTGGCCAGGTGCCGCTATTACAGCGCCCCTCTGTGAGCCGCGCTCATTATGCTTTCATCCTCTGCCCTCAGTCAATGATCCAATGTGTTGAGTGTGCTTTTCCTCATTGTGTCGTCTTCATCTAGTTTCACTGTGCTAGCACTGTCTTCCGCTGCTGCCGCCTGGCCAGAAGGACGCCAGATCCGCCTGATTGGATCCCAACTTATTGTGCGTGCCTCCTCCCTTGCCATGTCGTCCTATATGGTTTGTGGGCGCGCCCACAACGCCCTGTATGTCTGGCGCTATGGGAGTGTCGCTGTCTCGCTGGGGCGCCCCTACGCCTTTGCCCATTCCTGTTCCATTGGCATTTTTAGTGATCTTCTTGTGTCTTTCTTCTGGCTTGGGGTTGGGGTTAGGGCCGTGCATGACCCCTGGGTATGGGGTCTCCGTGGGGCCCCTGGAGATTAGTTGGGCACCCGACGTAACCAGCCCGGCGCATGCGACGATTGATCCGGGGTTCCGCACCCTGGCACCGCTCCCGTACGGAAGCGCACAGTTGAGAAGTATGAGAAGTTACCCTAATATACTCGTGTCCATGCGGCGCCCATCACTTGCTCCTATGTGGATCTCACCGCTGTCTATGTTCACCTATAGAGAACCCCGCCTCACCCTAACCCGTGTCGTTCAGTCCTCGCCCCTCGCACCCAATGGTCGGTCGAGTCAGCAGAGATCGGCCCTTTCGCTACCGCCGCTTCCTGGGCATCCCCTTACTGCCCACGACACCGCGCTTTTTTCTGATGCCGGATGTCCTTCCAGCCAGTGCACAACAAGTACCCACCTAGCTCGGTCTTTCGCGCCTGGTTAACGGGGTTGTCCGGACGGTTGAAGAACACCCATGGCCCTGCTTCTAATATCCCACCCAAACTGCGGGCACAGCCTGACCCGTAGTTTTTGCCACCTATCTGCCAGCTCAGCCTCCAACTCCTCTTCCTCGCGTCCCTTGAAGGTGCCCTTTCCCAAGGGGCCGCACTCCATTGTTATCCCGTTCCACCATATACACAGGGGATAAATGAGAGCCGTGACCCTAGTGCATGAATCCCAAATGACCCGCGGTGACTAAATCATATTAAAGAGGCCCGTGCAACACTGATGTGAACATCCCCCCCACTGCCCCGGGACTCTGAGGCACGCCGTGACCCTGTGTGCCCTCCCGCTAGTGATGACACGCGAACGCTATGCGGAGGCTGTGTCCCCTGTGTGACATCATCCTCTGCCCAGGAATATGAGGAGCTATGCCCTGTGTGCAAATCCCTCGCGTAGGGGATCGGGGGGGCTATGCAGGAATTGCTACAGAAAGTCTAACAAAAGGACTCGCATATAAGCAGCAAGGACATGCAGTTACCAGGTTAATTATCTGCTGTCCAGGCCCCTGCGGCGTTGCGTGTTGCCGATATCCTGCATGGTCCTTTACCGCTCAAGGTCACCGGAGTTCACCTTCTTCTTCCTGGTGCATGTAAGTGCATTGTCCGTGTATAATGCGCTGTGCGGGGAGTCACTAAGATCGTGCGCCCGATATCCTGCATGTGTTGCTTCCCCGCTCAGGTCACCGGGGTTCACCTTCTTCTTCCTGGTGCATGTAAGTGCTGTATCTTGCAACACAAACTGAAAGTTAAATCCAGCGCTCAGTCTGAATAAGTCGGATCATCTGACAGCCCCCCCCCCCCCATTTCTGCCGCATGAAAGCTGGCACCGCTGCGCCAGAAGCCGGTCAGGTGCGACACAAACCTCTGTTAAATACCTGTGCCAGCCGTGCAAAACCCGAAAACAACGGATAATCCAATGAAAGTGAGTCTGCAGACCCTTAGTAAATAAGCCCCTTTGGGTGCACCCGGCACTATATCTTACACGCGGTACAAATTTCTGCACTGAAGGGGGCGCTCCAGTGCTAAGTTGGACCTTGTGCATGGTCCAACTTAGCAAAGGAGCGCCTCCTTCTTTATGGTTCTGTGAGCTATAGAACTGGACACAGAGGCAGTTAAAAATAGGCGTAAATTGGATCTTTATATGCAGCCTGTATTTCCACTTGTGTCTTTAGTTGTCTTTATCTCTGGTTCTGTGGATCATAAAGCCATAATGAAATATGAGATTCTTATCTACAAAATGACACCAGCAGCATGTTTCTAGGTGCTCGGCACATCCCCTGCAACCTTTAAACTTGACTCATGTGAAAAAGGGACTAGAAGAGTCATATTATAGGTAAACGGGTGAGATTTCACATTAAAGAGAAAATTCCAGAAAGGACATTTCATCCCCTTCCTGAGGGGGTAGTAGTTTAGTGGGGTAAAACCTGGTGACAGGTTCCCTTTAAGGAAACTGTGAGGCAGAATCCTTCATGCTGTCAGATCTCATTGTTACAATTTCTATTGTTTATATTCTATATTTTAGATTTGCAACATTGTATTCAGATGAAGAGCTGCCGAGATACAATTCTATGGGATAATCCATCAATGGTCTCCATCGTGTGGGAACTACAACTCCCTGTATGTCTGGAGATGTTGGGAGTTGTAGCTGTACAGCTGGGGAGCCATAAGACTTTCTGCACATTATGTACATTGCATTTTTATGTTTATTATTGTGTCTTATTCTGGATTGGGGTTGGGGTTAGGGGTGAACATGGGCTCTGGGGTCACAGCTGGGGCAATGGAGATCATTGGGAAACCTACAAGTCATGGAGCAATGAGATGTCAGGGGTTCAGCACCACGGACAGATCCCTGTAAGGAGAGAAGTACAATATATACTAGTGTCCATGAGGAAGACAACTAACTTTATCATATGTGGATATACAGCTTCTATGTCTCCATGGTAACAGACTACAACCAACCCCTGTGTAGTCAGGTCCCCTAGTCCACCACATGTTAGGTAGTAAGAAGAGAGGAAAGATCTGACGCTTCCGGGCCCCCATCTGCCACAAACAGAGCTTTTTATAGATGCACTGATGTAATTAAGAAGGTGCAAAAGTATCCCCACACCATGGTATTATAGAGCCTGAGTTAAAGGGGTTGTCCGGAGGTTGAAAACCATGGCTGCTTTATTCCAAAAACAGCGGCACAGCTGACCATGTTTTGTGCCACTATTGCAGCTCAGCTCCATTCATCTCTATGCACATGAGGTGCAATACCGGCACAATCCATGTTACATCACATGACCAGGGATATGAGGAGCCGTGCACCTGTGTGACATCACATGACCAGGGATATAACGAGCCGTGCACCTGTGTGACATCACATGACCAGGGATATGAGGAGCCGTGCACCTGTGTGACATCACATGACCAGGGATATGAGGAGCCGTGCACCTGTGTGACATCACATGACCAGGAATATGAGGAGCTATGCACCTGTGTGACATCACATGACCAGGAATATGAGGAGCTATGCCAGGAATTGATACAGAAAGTATCATAAATGACTGAATATAAGCAGCACATGAATGAATACAGGGTAATTACTCTGCTGCCAGGCCCTGCGCGCGTTGCCCGTGTTGCCAGTTTTACCTATTTACATTCCATCGCATTACGTCTCCGTCAATCTAATAATTGCACCACTTGCACTTGGCGAGTAGCGACTTGACTGTCTTAACTACGAGGCTCAGCGAGTCCTCGCTATGTCGGCACCTCATTAATAACGCAACGATCATCTGAAGCGCGAGGAGTGAAAGCCGCGGTCTGGTGCGCGGTTCAGGCGGCATCTGATTTCACAGGAAATATTAAGCGATAGACCGGAATGTCTGTGTGCACATGTAACTATGCAGGATTTGCTTAAATGACTTCAATCAGACCGGCTGCCTATATTATAACCCTCCGCGGCTGACAAGACGAAGACTGCGAATTTCCAAATCTGAGATGCGGCAACACACAATGGCTCCCCTGTAATAATCCCACTATTTCGCATTTAATGTCCATTCCGATAATACGGGGGACGCGCTGTTATTTTGTGACATTTCCATCGTGGACGTTCCTTTATTCAGGTTGGAATGAAACTTTTTGTTAACTTAAAGTCGAGAAAGGGATGATTGAGTTTATATGTGACTTTTTACATTATATTCTAACCTTATTACTGACGCCCCGCAGCTCCTGACTGACGCGACAATTACCCTTCATATGCAGAAGGAAAATAAAATGAACGGTTACGAACAGTTTACATTGCTTAACATGGATTGTCCAGTGTATATTCAAAGTTTGCTTACTGAATTGTGGGTTATTATCAGGACGTTAAAATAAAGGGTTGCCACGCAATTCACTTCCCTATGGCAAACACCGGGCCATGTATAGTATATGGCTGTGCCTGGTAATTGCAGCTAACCCCATAACTTGAATTGGTCGGTGCTGCGATATAAAAACCACAACTAAAACTGTATGAAGAACGGATATGAAAGTGTCGGACCCCCGCCGTTCTCGGACGATCACCTCCCCTAAGAATAGTACAACCAATAGAGAAGTTTTATCTACTGCTGATCTGTCTTTCTTTGCCTGTACACTAGATTACACAGGGCCAGGGCTTAAGAACGCTCCAGTCAAAGCTGAATTCAATTGATTCATACATGGTGCAGGGGCCTGGAGAGCGAGAATGGGGCAGATTTACTTTTCCCCAGTCGTCGCGATCCCGCGAGTTGTTAAATCCAACGAGGATCCGGGTCTGCTGCGATTCACTAACCTTGTGCGCCCGAGTTCCTGCATTCCTCCTCCGTCGCTTCTGTCCCCGAGTCCTCCGGAGGCTCACCTTGCTTCTTCTTCTCTGCGCTTCTGAGTGCTCAAATCTTGCATACGAAACTCCTTTTAATTCCGATAAATTCCGCGGTTTGTCCAAAGTCCCGTCGGATTGTCCCGACGGCGCCTCGATTTCTGTCGCGTGCAAGCCGGCGCGATGCGCGCCAAAACCTTCTGATCGCGTGCTCCAAAATCCCGGGGGAATGCGGCACAAACAAATTATCGGCAACCCAACGAAATTGCCCCAACGTGACCTTAGTAAATGAGCCCCAATAACCTTTAGTTTTGGGCGCAGTTTCTAAAGCCGAATTCTGCTCCCCCCTGAGCAGGTCCACCAGCACAAGATATAATCCAATGGAGGGCTGTGATTTTGCATTCCCTTAATGATCCTATTGCAGGGTAGTCTCCTGCTGCACCATTGTCTACCAGTCAGAAGCAATGAACAATGAGACACCGTATAATGGGACGCTTGAACCTATGGGCACATACAAAAAATACTTTCATATAACTCTCAGACTAAGAAATGTAAAATTAGATCCAATAATAAATTCTAAGTAAAAGTGGAGTAACTGGTCTGTGAAATTTTTGGAGTTTGGTGTTCTATATGGAGTACACTCCCAAAGGGACACTCCAGTCCACGCTGATTCACTGAATAGACTCTTTGACCCATGGTCCCCCTGAGATACGTCTCCACAACTTCTCCAGACATACATGCAGGGAGTTGGTAGTGCCACACAGTGGACACCATTGTTGATAACTCGCTGGAGGCGAACATCTCTTTCCCATCATCTCCCACAGAAGGATATCCCCACACTGCTCATATTCCATACCAATGTAGCAAATCTCAATATAGAATATACACAATAGAATATTGTAATAATAGAGATCTGATTACATGAAGGATTCTATATGCAGTTTCCTACCATAGCTTTCCGTCACAAGAGTTTTCACCCCACTAAACCTGCTACTCACCCTCGGAAGGGGATGCGAAATGTCGCCTTTCTAAATTCCCTTCTTAATTATGTGATAATCCCACTCCCGCCTACCTTAAAAAAAATCTTCTCCAAAGTCAAATATGACTCTTCGCACCTCATTTCCACACTGAGAATGAGTGAATTTTTAGTTGGTTGCGGTTGAAGTGTCCACTCAGAGCCCCTATCGCTGTTCTATAGCACCTAGAAACATTCTAGTGTCATGTTAAAGATACGAGTCTTAACGTTCCCATCGACCACGGTTCTGTGAGAACTGAGCTAACAGGCATTAAAAAACAGGCGTAAACTGGAGTCTTTATCTGCAGCTGCATTTTCCATTCGGTCTCTCCTCGAGATTCCAGTTTTGTAATCCCAGAACCATAACTTTATTGTGAGCGGAAAGTCAGAATCCCGATCAGCACATTTTGTAGGTCTACAAGAAGATAAGAAGCTTCTGAAAGTGACAATCACCCCCCACAACTTGACTCATATAGGTGACAATGAAGGTGAGAAAATCCATTGGCCTGACTTGGGGAAACTTGGGGAGCCAAGAGAGACATTTAATTTATCCACGTTCTGAGGGGGTGGGTAGTTTAGTGAGGTAAAACCTCCTGCTTGACACGTTTCCCGGCGGTCCTGGCGCACACCCCCCTGTTCCCAGAACAGGGCCCCACTCCTATATTAATAGTGGGGTTCATTGTGTTTAAAAAAAAATCGGCGTTTTTTTGAAATCTACCTAAAGCCACAATCTCTCTTCTACCTCGACCGCATCATAACTAATATCTGTCTCTGCGACTCCAATTTCACACCACCCTGCCATAGACAACCGCGGTCAGAGACGCCCCAACTCCCGATTGTCCACACTGATATGTAGGAGTTTTCTTTCACCCACAGTAAAATGCATATTTAACCCGCTTCAATATCTCATCCCAAACCTGGCGTATGAAGAGACGCAGGCGCTGGGAAAATCTAGCGCGGCCTCGCTAATGCTACTCGATCTGTAGCGGGAGTCTATTACTATGTATCGGCTTCCCTCGACTGGGACAAATATCCTCCGCGAGTGAGTCGAGCCGCAGACCCCAAGACGCGCAGACAACAAGTGGAAGATTGATGTGGCCCCAGTCGGATAAAACAGTTTCAAATTTAAAAAAACATAGACCCCACCCCCCCCGCGGCTCTATTATGGGTTACAAGAGGATTGGGGTCAACACGTAACAACACAACTGCCCAAAATACAAATAAGGGATTAATCAAGGAGCACAGAAAAAAAGACCAAACCTATAGGGGTCATTTACTAAGGGCCCGTACAAACTTTTCCCCCCCACTGGTTTACCGACCCCCCGAATATTCCCGATTCTTGCGCCGATTGTAACCTGAATTGCCCAAAGATTTTGGCGCATGCGATCGGATTTGTGCACATTCGGCTCTGGCCATGCTACGCGACGGAAATCGGTGGGCCGTGGCCGAACGAAAATCGACATTCTAGAAAACCGCCCAATAAAAACCGAAATTGTGTCGCTTGGGACCCTTTGTAGCCTTCACCTGGTCCCAGCGCGGATGTATCCGTCGCTTCAGTTGATTTCAGCGTCAGCAGCGCCACCTGGTGGAACCGCGGCGGAACTATACCATCAGACAACCGTCTAGACCTAATCCTATTCAGATAACGCGCCGCTGGATCAACAAAGGACCTGGTAAGTAAAACTGCCCCATAGTCTAACGCACCACTTAGTTGTCCCAGGGAAGAGATCGACCCCCAGGGAACATGTTTTTTATCGAAAATCTCCCATAATATAAAGAGAGACAAACGTGGGTCATTCAAAGTTTACCATGAAGACTGCAGCAAGACGAAGAGGAGGGAGAGACGTTGGTAATGATTTCTGAGGAGGTGAAACACGTCGCATTAAATGTTTCATGGAGACGCAAATAACCAGACAGGGACAATAACAGAACATGAGAACATTGGAAAAGGTTACCGATATGGCGAACAGCTGCTATACTATAATTCTGAAGAGTTACTTCTGGGAAATATAGGAGTCGCGACTGAAACGATCCTGCTGCTAAACAAGAAGGTATTGAGGAGAAGACCCCAACATAGAAAGCCCCTAGACAGTGGTGCGAACTAGGGCACGGTGGCACTCAAAGACCTCTCCTGTTGTCACGCAAACACAATCTTAAAGCACACAACCTCAGCTAACTGGACTACACAGAACAAGAAGGTATGGACAGTTGGATTATCATGGAAGCTCCTGGAGGGAAGCACAATAATCCGTGCAAATTCTTTCTCTCCACTCGTCTATGTATTCATGCCCTCAAAGAGACGCCAATACCATTGAAACTGTTGACAGAGCAAGGAGTATTAAATTAACCGTGTTGCCACTTTGCAATACCTAAGTGAGTTTAGGGCACCGCCATTCTCAAAAGGTTCGCCATCCCTGCCCTAGGAAAATAAGGACCCTCTGTGTAAAGGAGCCTCCAGCAAGAGTCTACAGTATAGAAGAGTCACCAAGAGAGAATATTCCCTGCAATCATCAGTGCCGTAGCATGAGGAAAAGGAATTTCAAGGATAAGAGTCCCAAGAAGAGGCGTCCCGGCAACAGGGAGGAATCCAAAAAAGTAAATGAGTTTCCTAATGAGACCGATAAAGGATTGCCTCATACCGGTTCTGTCTCCTCCTTTCCTCTCACACTCCCTTACTCTTCTCTTTTTATCTCCCCCAAGACTTACCCTTCGTTCTCACTTAGCACTTGGTGTTGCTTCTCTTGGGGATCAAGTGATCTGCGTAACAAATGACGTTCGCTCCCTCTTTTTTCCAAAGACAAAGAGTTCCCAGAACAGATATATTTTATAGGTCTTATCACAAACACAGTCTTCTCTTGCGGATATAACGCTCTTCTATTAGTTGGAAGTTTCCAGATCTTTATCTCCTTACTATCGTCTGTCTCATTGTGTTTTTTATTCAGTTGGGTTCCATTAAGAGCCTTTCCGTGACTTTCGATAAAAAACTTTCCAATCCAACACCATCGTGTTTAGCGTTACTATCGGCACTGCCTCGAACGGGCACTTCTCGTTTGGAGCTTTTAGATATTCTGATTTTATTACCATCACCTTAGCCCTACTAGTTCCTTATCTCCCAGCCATTTAGAATATAGGATATTGATAACTTCCTTCTCCTATATGGGTTATTTTCATATACACAGAATTATTTCACGTATGACCTTTTTTCTTTCGTTTCTTCCACCGATTCCCCCCTCTCTTCTTCTCTTCTTCTCCTTTCTGGCTCCCTCCTATATTCTCATCTATATCCTCTAGGCTTATTATTATCACTCACCGGTTATCACGCGTATTAGGCGCACCCCTCTGGTCACCACAATTTTTCTTCCTGTACCTTCCTGCTTCTACAACTTTCATATTTCTTATAATGTCGCTACCAATTTCCAACATTGCGCGGTAACTTAGCAGGGCTATTGCATTTGTTAATTATTGGCATGTGACAGACAATCCCTTCATGGTTCCAGAACCACATCATAAGGAATGGAATCTAACAGACTTTTTTCACTCTTTATCAAGTTCAATGGGGAAAGACAAGAAAGGAGAATAGGTCTGGGCTGGGGAATGTCTAGTGGACAATTTTTTTTCTCAGGCTTCTTTAAACATTATTAATAGTATTAAGTTTTTTTAATATTTTTCTTCTCTCCTTCCCTCTCTCTCTCCTTCTCTTTTCGGCTCCGGCGACAGGCCTCCAGTTTCAACGGGTTTCTCGGCCGGTCTACTTGAGTTTTGATCTCAGTCAGTCACCTTGCTTATTTTGCAGACAACTCTGATTTTGATTTAATCTATGGGATTTTCCCACGCACCTACCCAATCCTATCTCATTATGGGTTCCTAAATGAGACACTCGGTCCCGCAAAACAAGGAAACAAACCCACTACACCGTGAGCTTATGGCAGTTCTTTGTGGATTGAGGATCAACGGGACAACTCTGGTAAACCGCGCAACTATTGCTTCTTTGTTGATCGCCAGGCGTCAGAGGAGATATGGGGCGACGCATTCAATCAGGACTCTTTCGCCCGTTCGATGCTCTGATTTTCATAGATCAACTTTCTCCCTCTCTCTCTAGTCAAAGCTTTCCTTATTGTTCCGCCAACAACCTTAGTTCGACTCCAAACTCGCCCACCTCCTTCCTGTTACCCAACCTCAAGTCTCTAGGTCCTCCAGAGACAGGCACGCATCTTCCTCTTCTTCTCTTTTTCCTCTTTCCCCTATCCTTGTATAGCACAGAAACACGGAAAGTTGATTTCTCCGGGCAGATAGTGCTCACAACATAAGTACAGAAAAAGACACACACGTGGGGCCCCCATCTCTTTTCAGCTCAAGTTTTATACATTGTTTGTAATTTATCTTGACGCTGTGATTTTTGTTCTCTACAACTCATGCGCATCCCAAGCTGTCCATCAGAAATTCGGACCCCCAGTGAATGATTTAGCTTTCTTTTTTTTTTTTTCAGTCTAAGAAGTTGGAAAAAACGTTTGCCTGGTCTGATGAGTCTCGATTCTGCAGCGACATTGGATGGTTGTAGGGTAAGACATGTGGACTTCCCTTCTTCTTTTCTTTCTCCCATTCCTTATCGCTACCAAACCAATTCTTCCATCGTGAACTGAATTTGCGCGTTTTTGACATAAGGCCTTGTCCATCTTCTTCTCACTGCTGGACCTTTCTCTTACCTCCCAGAGATGTCGTTCTCCTTCCATCTCTACCATCTCTCTTTTTCTGGATCGGTGTCCCCTTTTTCCTATCCTTTTTCCGGTCTCCTTGTAATTTTCTCCTCTCTTGACTCTTCTTCTTCCTCTTCCTCCCGTGTCTTTTTTCTTGCCCCACATTTTCTCGCGTGTCTTTTGGGCCTCCCTACTGTCGGTTACACCCAACGCACCACAGCTCCCTACACTGCCAGTACTTGTTTCGTTTCTCCTCCCGGCGACTATATGCCCCCAGTCTTCTCCCTTACTTGAGCAACAATCTGTACACTCCCCTTTGTTTGTGAACATCTTGATTGGCTACTTTCTTTTTTTCAGCAGTTCGATACTTACTACTGCTTCCTGCGCCGTGTTCATTCACAAGCCTTGGAAATCTTATCTACCAGATCTGGTCTTTCTTCTTCCGAATCCATCGTTACAATGTAGGTGTTTGTCATCTTTCGGAACATAATGGCTACTCACACAGTCACCCCAGATATCATTACTACAATAGATGCCAATCTTCTTATCTTTCTTCTTGGGATAGGCGCCTCTGGCTTTTTTGGGATAAGGTGGCCATTGCATCATGGATTATGTCTGCAGCGACCACATTTTTAACATACTTTGCTTTTGGCACTTCGTTGCCAATTTTTCTCGCCCTTTGTCGTGTCCGTATGCACATCTACAACTGTAAACTCTAATTTCGGACAAAAATCCTTCTGAGGAGTTGCTTCCTCGCACCACCTTCTTTGTTGTTATTTCTTTTCCACGACGAATTGAGGCAGTTATGCCAGTTACGTTCTGGATAGACAAAATGGGCCGTTCTTTCGTTGGTCACCACCCTGTTCTGTTACTCTCCTAGCCATGTGCTTTTTGCACCCGCCAACATCACCACTGGCGGTTCCGTCGTTAGATTGTGTCACTTCTAATATGCTCCTTCCCTTGTTTGTCTTGTACGCTTTGGACATTTCTGCGTCTCCACATGAAGGGCCCTTTGGTCAAGTAAATTTTGTCCTTCCCTTTCCTTCGCTTCTTTTTTTCTCAGTGTTTACATATTAAATTCGATCGCGTGGGTCCCTTTCTCCAGCTTCCCTCGCAGAATGATTCCAAACCCCACTCTGTGTATTATTATCGATTTTGGCTAGTTTTTTTGCTTACTTTTGTTATCAGTTTTTACTTTCACAGGTTTGCTGTTCAATGCGACCCTTTCTGCCCTCTTGAGATTACGAGCCTTCTGGCCTTCTTTTTCTTCATCCAGCCTTTTAGGAAGCAGCCTTGGTTTTATCGGCCAGGATTTGATTGACTTTCCCCGGTGGACATATCTGTTTATCCATTCCCCTTATTTTCTTTCGCTATGCTATAACATCCCACTTAGTTACTCTCTGCTAAATACAAACAAGGCCAACTTCCCTTTATACATTTGCTTCTAGCATTGACGATTTACCTGAACCGGCGTGATTTTTTTCTATCGACGGACTAATTCCATATACATTCTTCCAGTTGTTGCTTTGTCGCCACTAAATACCACTATAACAATCGGGACCACTCATGTGCAATGGAGCATGGATTCCCGCACAATGACTACTCATTTATAGTACAAGCCCCCGTACCCATTGTTGCATTTCACTGGTCATGGAGCTGCTCCTTGCACTATCCCTGTGGGTAACCATGTCGCAACTTCTTAATATTAAATATCCTCTTCAGATATGGGGGCCCTTCCTCTCGGTGGATCAAAGCCAGTCAGAAGCTGGAGATACGGCCATATTTAGTCTCCTTTTCGCGTCTAGCATATCGTGATGGAGGGCTCCTTGGTTTGGCCTTAAGGTTCTCGAGTTGGCGTTGTTTGAAGGTGATGTGGATTTCTTTTTTTTTTTTTTCCACTCTTCCCTGTTATGTAGGAGACATCTACATGGTTAAGTTATTAAGGAAGTATGACGACTTAGGGGTAAGGTATACTTTTAAATTATGAGACTAGGATATTCTTTCATTTTTTGATTATGTTAGAGCATAGTGATTTTATTTATATTAGTATTTTTTATTTGAAATATTCTGTATATTTTTTAGTTTTTTATTTTTTTTCCTCTCCCTTCTCCTTCTCTTCCCTTCTCTCCTTTTTTCTCTCTCTGGATCTATAGTATGGCGCGTGGCGTTTCGTCAGGGGGGCGGGGGTAAATTCTTCCTCTTTCTGGCGGCGTCAATAAGATCTCAGATATCAGAGTCTTTGACGAGAAAAATACGACCGAAAAAAAACCAGTAGCGAAATGTAAAGCTATTCACTAAATAAACAGTATAATAATATGTGATAGATGACACTCGTGGCTCTATGCGGGTTCGCTCGGCCGCGGCTTAAAGAAGAATTTTTAGTATGAGAATCCATTCAACTTACATATAAATCAGACCAGAAGGAGAATTAATCATTTTCTTCTCTTCTAAAAAGAAATATCGGGAAGTAGAGTACATTAACGATAATAATAATAGCTGGAAACATATATGGCTCCTTGCTAAAGAAGAAAGGGTAATGCCCACAATTGAAACACTATTAGATTAAATGGACATCAAACAATAAATATTCGCTGATAATCCACCCATGATTCATCAGTGCAACTTTATCTTATGCGTTCAAATTCACCACCCTTCTTTCTTCCCCTCCCCCACCCTTTTCCCTCCCCCATAAAAAACAAAAAAACATATAAACATTAGTTTGGTTACTTTTTGGGTCTCTCTTTCTTTTCCTTCTTTCTGCGCGGTGCGGTATCCAACTTCACTCGACTAGTCACTTATGGTTCTTTAATTCTTCAAAACTTACGTGATCAATCCCACTCTTTAAGCGACATCAAAAACATAAGCATATTCATTCTCTTACTTGTTTTATTAGGTTAATTCTCTCATTCCTGTTTTCATGTACTTTATTGACAGTCCTCTTGTTCTCTGTTCCCTTTGTTATCCTGTTCTCCCATGAAGATTTACAATAACAGACCTCAATACCTTAAGTAAAGATGTTAGCTTTCTTAAGTTTCATAGTTTCTATAGTTTGTAGACATTTCACACTAGTTATTTCCTCCACTAAAACATTAATATCTCGACACCATTCCACGCCTTCCCTCTAGCGGTCCCATATCAGACTGTTCAGCTCCACATGGCTACCACTTCACGTCCCACTGGTACCCTTAAAGGCTCGTTGTCGTTGATTCTTTGTACCGTTAATGGCCACATTCCTTATGAAATATACTATGTTTTAATATTCCGTTGGCTATATCATTAAAAAGTCATTTTCTCCTCTTTTCCCCCCTTTCCTCTTTTCCCTCTTTTACACCTACGTTCCCAATACATTTTCGCATGACTTATACCTTCACTTACAGTTTTACTTCATCAGATCCTTCTCGCACTGATGGCCATGATAATTTCTCCCTCCTGGGGGATTCATTGATTTCTTTTCTCCTGTCGCAATCAACACAATGTGTTTAGTTCTCAAACCCCATCACATCTACTCCTATACTCTATCCTTCACGGATGCATCTTCATAACAAACATCCGAGCCTCGCCACGACCCTCTGAGACATCAGCAGCACCAGCACGGCTGCGTTCCAATTGACCGGCTCGCCCACTAGTAAGGCATTTGTGTCTCTCAACCATGAGAAAGCTACAATCCTGGAATCTCTAATTCAGAACAGGGTTGCGCCAACATTAAATATCAACCCTCCGCGTTTTTCCTCTGATTAACACATGATCTTTTTTTTTTCACACAGTGAGAACCTTACATGCCAACACCTGCTGCAAACGACGGTTACCCCATGAGCATCCACGCATGTCTGTAAGTGTAAATTGGACCCAGTTTTTTGCAGAGGAATTATCCTACAATCACCTACATTTTTCTCATCCTCATATAGCACGAACTTCGACTTGACAAACTCAATTATCCTACAAAGGTCTGTACTACACATCTCTTCAGAGAGCACTTCAGCTCCCCCCTCCCCCCTTCTCTCCATGGGTGGATATTTTCTTATAATGGACCTTTGCAGCACACCGCCACGTGGTGCAGACTGTACCTGATCACCTTTTAATAGCCAAATGGCTTAGCTTCCTCATTGATTACGCCTGTTTGCGTATTATGTCCTTCCTCCTCCTCTACTATACGAAATAACTCTCTAACTAGAAATGTGGGTCGTTTTCCTTCCTTCCCCTATTTCCTGGAGTCCAAGGGTTGATTTTAGCTCCCTCCGGTAAGGTTTGGTGAGGGATCTTTCTTTCGAGGCTTCACCCTCCCTTTCTGCCAAGCCTTCTACCTTATTTCCCTCTATCTCATCTATCTTCTCTCAAGCGCATAATTTCCCTCCCATTCTCACTCTTCTCTCTCTCTCTCTAACTCTACCCCTTTTCCTTATTCCCCACTTGAGCCTTCTGGTGTCCAGGGGTGTCCCGTTCTTTACCCTCATCCTCCCTGTCAGCTCTTACGGCGCGGTTTCCCGTTTCGCTCTCATACTTCTTTCTTGATACCCGGCCATTCCTCTACGACCTTTCCTTAACTTGGGACCTTATTTACTACTTCTTCTCTCCTCTCCCCCCTTCCCACGGAAGCGGGGCCCCTCTTGCTCTTTGGTAGTGGTGGAAGTTTCTTCTTCCCTGCGCTCGCGTGTTCGCCTTCTTAGTTAACTCGTCAACTTGCCGATTCTTTCCCTATCTTTCGCGCCATTCGATCTCGCTTCTAGCCGGTCCTAGACTGATTCCCCCTTTTCTCTTCCAACTCTTTTCGCTGCTCTGGGAAAATCGTCCGTCTTTCCTTGGTCTGTCACGTTTGACTAGTCTCTACGCAAGCACTCTGCTCCACTGGGTAGGATCATCAACACCGCTTCCTCCCTCTGCGTTCACAGCCCTGGCCAGCCAGCATGCACACTGAGCACGGATCTAGCAATCGTCCTTTATCTCAGGATTCGGTCTTCCAGCGCAACTCCTCGCCGACCCTTCACTTGCTCCATCAGAGGTTTCGTTGCCTGCTCCGTTATTCGATTAACTACGTTGGATTGCATCATCTCGATTGAGAAAACTCTTCCCCCCTCATCCAGCTCATCATCGATGTTCCTTTAGCTCTCCCCTTCCTATCTACCTATTGTTTCTTGCTAAACAAAGATCCCCACAATTGACATAAATCCGTGGTGCTTTTCCGGTAATGTTTTTACAATCGAAGGGCCCTCATTTTCCTCACGACCTCCTTAGATCTATTTTTCCCGACAAATGTTAAAACGAATATTTCCCATCTATAGATTTTGACAAGCTCCCGTATATTTCCTCTTCCATCCGATTTTCCCTTGACCAGCGTTTTTACCCTTCCCTTCCCCTTGATTTTGTGTCCCCTCCTCTATTTCTTTTCGCTTTTCTCTTCTCCACTACCTCGCCGTTTATTTTTCGCGGATGGTTGGTTTCTCACCTGGCAATAGGATGCGACTTCGGATCATGCAACGTGACGGCATTAATCGCCTTCGCGTCACTTTTTCGGTCCGGGCCTCCTGTGGTTTCCTTTCTCCCCTCCTCGATCTGACGCGAAAACCATACCGGATGTTTCTTCTGATGACAAACCCTGTCCATTCGCATTTAAAAAAGAAATGTGCGTCCTAGGGCATCTATTCGACGCTAACGCCTTATCTACTTCGGTTTCACGTTTCGTGTACAGGTGAACGCTTTCCAGCATCCTGCCCGTTCAGATGACCTTTTCAGCGCTAGGCATCTAAGATACCAGGATAGAACTACCTGTTTGCCTGTCAACCCATGCCTTTCCCGGCCGGACACCCTGACATCAAGCAGCGACAAGAAACTTATTTATCAGAATATGTAATATAATTACATTACAAAAATCCCTTTTTGATTCTTGGCGGTTGTTCGTGGCTCTTTTCCGACGTCCGCCCTAGCCTTTGGGGTTACCAGGCTTAGCTTCGCCCCAATAACCCTGTTCCTTTCATTCGCACACTCCCACCGAATTTTCCGTCACCCGCCGTCTCTCCCCCATCGCCCTTGCGACCGCCCTAGAACGATCCCATCTCTCCTTCGCTCATTCCTTTCAGACTTCTCGCTCCCCTCTTCCAGTGCCGTACCAAACAATCCTCTCCTCTCTAACCCTCCTTTTCGAGTCGGGCAACTTTCAGGCGGACACTCGGAGCTACAACATGCAGGACCATTCATCTTCGTCTTTCGGTTTCTTTATACCCCCTTCACTTGTTTTTATTACATCGTTGGCAGTAACAACGCCTATTATAATCGGCTTCGCCTTAGTCGTAAATGACCCCCAATTGTTTTTTTGGTTCAATCGGTTCGCTTTTTTCCCTCTGGTAAACCGCGATTCTCTCACAAATCCTTTATGCCTCTCTGTAGTTCTGGGGGGACACAAACAATTCTCATTTGTCCAGACCCGTCCATGTTCTCCAATACCATCTGCCCCTGTTTCTCTCAGTTTCTGTCAGACTGCTAAAAAAAGTGTCCTCTCGAAGATCAGAGTTGGGAGCCAAGTCAGGACTTTGAAGTACGAATATATTCTAGGGTGAGTCTCTCCTCTTTGTTTACCCATAGAGGACACCTCGTCCAGCCTCTGCATGGGCAGCTTGCACTACCAAAACAAGAAACATCACTTAATAATGATTCGTGAAACCTGCACTTACTCAAAGTCAGACATGTTCTATTTTAGCTTTTTAGAAGTCTTAGTGTTAGGGAATTTTTCATCAGGGATATTTAGTGAGGTTTTTCCCTTCTCTAAAAATTGCAGACAGATGGTGCATTGCTATTTATTTATCTTCCGGGTGCACATCATACTATGGAACAAATACCACCTTAGTCGAATAGTCCCTCCTAGTCTTGGTTTCAACTTCCTTCTTCCTTCCTTCCTCTTTTTTTCCTTCCTCTCCTACCCTCCTTTTTCTTGCCGCTTAGTAAATCTGTACTTTCTCACTGGTCTTATATTACAATGCTCCGATTGCGCGACGGACCCCCACATAGCGCATCACACTGATCTCCTCCAACTCCGGACGGCAACGGAAACTGGCAGCACGCTTTTTTTCTTCCTTCACTATTCAATGACGCTCCCCAATATTGGAGAATTTTCACCACTCTTAAGAGCTATTCCTGAGGACCACAAGCCAAATGAAGCAGCACGCCTTCTGTTATGGATCAATCATTCGCTCTCTATACTCATGCTCAACCCACATCACTCCTTATGCCACTAGTCAATTATAGACGGCATTATCATTTCTCATCCAGGAAGCACAGCTGAGACAGGGATAAGTAATGTCTTTCGTTGCATGCATCTCAACAGTGACTCCTCCTATGCAACCTCTCCTCTTAGCAGCAACTACGTCCTTCGAGTGCACTCTGTGAGTATGACACTATTCCACGGATTATTCTGCCTAACCAGGAATCTAGTAGTACAGGAAAGTAATGTCGCACTCGTCGACACATTTCAGTGACCTGCACAGTTTCACTCAGCCAGAATGTTGCCGTGCAGCTCGGAGTTCTAATACAGGATGTTCTTTACTTCTCAGGATCACTTCTTATTTTCTTTAGGATCTACAAGTAATGCTCAGGACTGTAAACCAGTGAACTGCATCCCAGCATTGCGAAAGTGCGGGCATGCTCCTAGGCGGGATAAGTATTTACAGGATCTGTAATCTCCGTACAGGATTCATTGTTACATGCGGTTTATAAAGTAAGTGTTCATTACTGTTTTTACACAAGTGACCTTGCCAACTAGTCCAGTAATAGTGAGTGCAGCTCCTATGTGCTATTATACAGGACTTGTCTGTAACTAAGGATTACAGCTACAGGTAAGTAGTCCTGTTATGCCACACGTGACTCTGCACCAGAAGCCCAGACATAGTGAGTCAGCTCTCGTGTCCTGGTAATAATACAGGAATGCTAATCAGGCCTAAGTAACGGATACAGTAATGCCACCGCTTGGATATCACAGTGACTTTGCACAGCTTACGAACTAGTTGAGCAGCTCTGGAGTATAATACCAGGAATGCTAACTTTTCTCCGATCTCAGGATCCAGGATAACGATAAGTAATGTCAAACTGCTATGTCACACAGTGTTACCTGCACATAGCAGCACGAATAGTGAGCGTGCAGCTTTGCTGGTGTCTATAAATTCAAGGATGTAACTCAGGATAGTATCAGGATAAGTTTACATGTCATGCTATACACACGTTGACGGCCACCACGCAGCAGGAAGCTCAGCTGACCGTGCAGCTTGGTGTAGTGAATTACCAGGTAGTAACTCAGGATCAAGTTAAGATAATAATGGCATTCTCTGTATGTACACAGTTTTCATGATCTGATTTCCACTATTGAAGTAACGAATAGTTGGAGTGTCACTAGTCTGGGCTCTGGAGTTATCTTTATACAGGACCCCGGTAACTCCAGGGATCACGTACTTGGATATCTAGTACTTTTGTCATTGTTTAGCGTAAACAGTGATGCATCCCGCAGCAGAATACGTGAGTGCAGTCTGGAGTATAACTACGCGACTGTTTGTAACTCAGGCTCTAGTTACAGACTAACCGTAAGTCATTGTATGTACCCAGTTTAGTGACTGCACCCTTTCCGAAGCAGATAGTCGAGTGCGCTCTGGGTAGTATTTATATTATGCGATGTAACTCTAGGATCCACCGTACGGTGAACAGTATGTTTCATGTATGTAAACACTTCCGACCGCACCATAGCCTAGCAGTCGAATAGTATGTGATCAGCTCTGCGTTGTGTTTTTATAATACAGGATGTAACTACATTGAGTTCATGTTACTCAGGATTTACTCCATTACTCTCAAGTAAGTCTTATGTTATGTACCACAGATCTGTGGACTGCACCAGCAGCGACTAGTGAGTGCAGCTATGGCCGCCTACTTTAATACAGGAGTGCTATGTAAGTCCGGGATTCAGTACCGGATAAGTAATGTCTTTATTGTAGGGACCACCGGACCCTGTACCTTTTTTAGCCCGCAGAATCATGAGTGCACCTTCTGGAGTATTAATACAGGTACTGTAACGACAGGATCTTAGTTACAGGATAAGTAATGGTCATGTTTATTGTCTCACCAGTGACGCTTCCAAGCGCAGAATCATGTGAGTGCCGCTCATGGGGATTACTACTATGGACCGTAAATCAGGTATCTTTTCGTACGGTATAAGTAATTGATGTATGACACCGTGATGCCTCAGCACAGATGTTGCGCAGTGTGAGCTTGGGGGTATAATAAGACCCTCTTGTACAGGATCGCGTATCGGTCATTACCGTAATTGTCAGGTCTCGTACACATGTGCCTGCACCAGCAGCAGAAAAATAGTGAGCTGCAGCTCTGGAGTATAATACAGGACCCTTGTAACTCAGGCTCAGTTAACAGGATAAGTTACATGTCATGATGTACATCAGTGCCTGAACCAGCAGAGATCAGTAGTAGAGTGCAGGCTTGGGAGTAGAATACAGGACTGTACTCAGGAATTCAGTAAAGGATAGTATGTCATGTCGTGAACAGTGACTGCACATTGCAGCATGAATAGTGAGTGCAGCGTCTTGAAGTTAATCAGGATATCAGGCTCAGTACCAGATAAGTACTGTTTCTCCAGGTATTCTGTAACATGCACGTAACCACGACGCCATGAATTTCGTGAGTTTGCCAGCTCTGGAGATCACACAGGCTGTGAACCCGTCAGGTATCAGTACAGAATAAGTATGACATGTACTGTCATCAGTGATGCACCAGCAGAGACATAGTGAGTCCCTGAAGCTGGGAGTCTAAGACAGGAGGTAACTTCCTCCGGATCAGTCCCGGTGAAGTATGTTATGTATGTTACACGATGATACACTCTGATCACCCAGCAGCAGATATTCGTGATCTAGTGCAGCATCTGAGTAGTATTAAGACCAGGATTGTCAAACTCCAGGATCAGTATATGGCATAAGTAATTGTCATGTATTCCTGTACACAGAGATGCACCAGCAGACTAGTGATTGTTGTCGCGTTGGTCGTTCTAATTACAGGAGTGCAATCTCAGGATCCGTTCCAGGATACGTACTCGATCTATTGTGGGGACTCCCATATCTTAGATGGCCATATATAAATGTAATGATATTTATCTTCTCGCTACTAGTTGTATGTTGCCAGTCCCTAGTGCATATTATATGAGTGAATATAAGAGAACATGTGACTCGTCTCTTAGAACTTCCTGTAGCTCAGTGTATCGGTGATGGCATCTCCAGTGTATACCGCTCTTCACCAGTTCTATATGTTCTGCTATTAGATCTGATTAGTGCTGCCGTTAGATGATCAATTAATTAGAAGCCGCTCCGTCCTGTTCTTTGTTGATGTAAAAAGCAATTACAGATATTTCAGGTTTCAATTAGATTAATTTGTTCTTTTTCTTTTAAGATTCTTTATAAGTAAAAGGAGCAGATGAGAGCCCCCCCCCTCCCCCAGGAGAAGGATCTTATCTGGAAACTACTTACAAATCCTAGTGTTCTAACATCTAACTTTTCTTACATCCCCATTCCAACTTCTATTTGTTTGCTTTATTGACTGTAAATTAAAGGCATATTCCATAAAGACGAGATTCTTACCCAGGATACAAAATAACACATTCTCTAATTCACTGATATTAACAAATATACAGTATTTCACAGATAGAATTCCAACCCGTCTCTATCAGTCCTGGGGAGCACAATTTTGGTTGCCCCTGGACCCCGGATATAATGGCCCATAACTACTAAGGGCCGTGCGCGAGTTTTCTGTAGGATTTTGCAAGTTCTTTTCAGGGCAAACAGCTTTCCCGTGTATTTAAGAAGTGTTCGCGCCTTATTTCTGGAGCACGTAACACTTTGGGGCACATTTACTTACCCGTCCGGAGGAGTTCACCGAAAGTGCATTGTCCGACTCCAATGCACTGTGCTGCGATTCACTAAGATTGTGCACCCGATATCCTGCATGTGTCGCTTCCCCGCTCAGGTCCCCGGAGTTCACCTTCTTCTTCCTGGTGCATGTAAGTCCGACGCCCCCGCCCCCCCCCTCCCCTGATTTCTGCCGCATGAAAGACGGCGCCACAGCACCAGAAACCGATCACGTGCGACACAATCCCCTGATAAATACCTGTCCCAGCTGTGCAAGACCCGAAAACAACGGATAATCCAATGAAAGTGAGTCCTCGGACACCTTACACGTGACACAAATTTTTGCACTAAAGGGGGCGCTCGAGTGCTAAGTTGGACCTTGTGCAAGGTCCAACTTAGCACCTTCTTCTTTATGGTTCTGTGAGCTATAGAACTGGACAAAGAGGCAGTTAAAAATAGGCGTAAATTGGATCTTTATATGCAGCTTGCATTTCCACTTGTGTCTTTACTTGTCTTTATCTCTGGTTCTGTGGATCATAAAGCCATAATGAAATATGAGATTCTTATCTACAAAATGACACCAGCAGCATGTTTCTAGGTGCTCGGCACATCCCCTGCAACCTTTAAACTTGACTCAAGTGAAAAAGGGACTAGAAGAGTCATATTTTCCTGACTTTGGAGGAGATTTTTTTATAGGTAAACGGGTGAGATTTCACATTGAAGAGAAATTCCAGAAAGGACATTTCATCCCCCACCTGAGAGGGTGTGAGTTTAGTGGGGTAAAACCTGGTGACAAGGTTCCCTTTAAGGAAACTGTGAGGCAGAATCCCTTATGCTGTCAGATCCCATTTTTACAATTTCTACTGTTTATATTCTATATTTTAGATTTGCAACATTGTATTCAGATGAAGAGCTGCTGAGATACAATTCTATGGGATAATCCATCAATGGCCTCCATGGTGTGGGAACTACAACTCCCTGTATGTCTGGAGATGTTGGGAGCTGTAGCCATAAGACTTTCTGCACATTATGTACATTGCATTTTTATGTTTATTATTGTGTCTTATTCTGGATTGGGGTTAGGGGTGAACATGGGCTCTGGGGTCACAGCAGGGGCGATGGAGATCATTAGGAAACCTACAAGTCATGGAGCAATGAGATGTCAGGGGTTCAGCACCACGGACAGATCCCTGTAAGGAAAGAAGTACAATATATTCTAGTGTCCATGAGGAAGACGACTAACTTTATCATATGTACAGCTTCTATGTCTCCATGGTAACAGACTACAAGCAAACCCTGTGCAGTCAGATCCCCTAGCCTACCAAATAGTAAGAAGAGAGGAGGGATCTGACACTCCGGGGAGCTCAGCTCCATTCATCTCTATGCACATGAGTTGCAATACCGGCACAATCCATGGTCAGGTGTGACATCACATAACCAAGGATATAAGGGGCCATGCACCTGTGTGACATCACATGACCAGGGATATAAGGAGCCTTGCACCTGTGTGACATCACATGACCAGGGATATAAGGAGCCTTGCACCTGTGTGACATCACATGCCCAGGGATATAAGGAGCCATGCACTTGTGTGATGTCACATGACTAGGGGTATAAGGAGCCATTCACCTGTGTGACATCACATGACCAGGGGTATAAGGAGTCATGAACCTGTGTGACGTCACATGATCAGGGATATAAGGAGCCATTCACCTGTGTGACATCACATGACCAGGGACATAACAAGCCATGCACCTGTGTGACATCAGGAATTGATACAGAAAGTATCATAAATGACTGAATATAAGCAGCACATGAATGAATACAGGGTAATTACTCTGCTGCCAGGCCCTGCGTGCGTTGCCCGTGTTGCCAGTTTTACCTATTTACATTCCATCGCATTACGGCTCAGTCAATATAATAAGTGCACCCATGTGGCACTTGGCGGTAGCGACTGTGAAATGTCATTACGACGAGGCGCAGCGAGTCCTCGCATATGGCGGCACCTCATTAAATAAGCGCAACGATCATCTGAAGCGTCGGAGGAGTGAAAGCCGCGGTCTGCGCGGTTCTGGCGGCATCTGATTGTCACAGGTAATATTAAGCGATAAGACCGGAATGTCTGTGTTCACATGTAATATGCAGGATTTGCTTAAATTACTTTCAATCAGACTCGGCTGCATATTTTATAACCTCCGCAGGACTGACAAGCCGAGAGACGGGGAAAACGGGTAGAAGACGGCGACAATTTCCCATCTGGAGATGGCGGCACACACAATGGCTCCCTGTAATAATCCCACTATTCGCATTTAAATGTCCAATTCCGATAATACGGGAGGACGCGCTGTTATTTTTGTGACATTTCCATCGTGGACGTTCTTATTCAGGTTGGAAATAAAACTTTTTGTTAACTTGAAGTCGGGAAAGTGGATGATTGAGATTATATGTGACAGTTTTACATTATATTCTACTTTATACTGACGGCTTCCGCAGCTCCTGACTGACGCTGAGCACTTTATCCTCATATACAGAGGAAAATAAAAGGACGGTAACAACAGTTACATTGCTTAAAGGGGTTGTCCAGTGTATATTCAAAGTTGCTTTACTGAAGTGTAGTGTTATTATAGGACTTAAAATAAAGGGTTGCACTCATTTCACTTCCTATGGCAAACACTGCTATGCATAGTATAGTGGCTGTGCTTGGTATTGCAGCTAAACCCCATTAACTTGAATTGGTCTGTGCTGCATATAAAAACATAACTAGAACTGCATGGAGGAAGGAGTATGAAGTGTCGGACTCCCACCGCTCTCGGATCGATCACCTACCCTAAGGAAATAGTACAACGAATAGAGAAGTTTATCTACTGCTGATCTTTCTTTCTTTGCCTGTACACTAGATAAGGGCCAGGGCTTAAAGGAACGCTCCAGTCAACGCTGCTTCATTGAATAATACATGGTGCAGGGCCTGGAGGGAGGAGAATGGGGCAGATTTACTTACCCGGTCCTGTCGCGATCCCGCGGTGTGTTGTCCGACGAGGATCCGGGTCTGCTGCGATTCACTAACCTTGTGCGCCCGAGTTCCTGCATCCGTCGCTTCTGTCCCGAGGTCCGCCGGAGTTCACCTGCTTCTTCTCGGCGCTTATGAGTGCTCAATCTTGCGATACAAATCCTTTTTAAATTCCGCGGTTTGTCCAAATCCGTTGGGTTGTCCGACGGTCGCGTGCAAGCCGGTGCGGCAAAATCTGATCGTGTGTGCCAAAATCCCGGGGGAATTCGGCGCAAAACGGAAATTATCGGGAAACCTGGCGAATATGCGCCCAAAGAAGCTTTAGTAAATGAGCCCCAATGACTTATTTTTGGAGCATTTCTAGAGCCTGGAGTCCTGCTCCTCCCTTCAGGTCCAGCACAAGGTATAATCCAATGAATGGGCTGTGACTGGAGTGTCCCTTTAATGATCCTATTGCGAGGGGAGGCTCCTGCTGCAGCCAGTTGTTTTACTGTCAGAAACAGGACAATGAGGAAACGGTATGATGGGACGATTAAACGTATGGGGCACATACAGAAGATACTTTCATATAATTCTCAGATCTAAATGTAAAATTAGATCAAATAATAGATTCTAAGTAAAGGTAGAGATAATTAGTGTGTGAAGTTTTTGGAGTTTAGTGTCCTTTACAGAGGTAGTACACTCTTAAAGGAACACTCCAGTCACAGCTGATTCATTGAATATGACTCTTTGACCTCATGTTCACCTGAGATAAGTCTCCCAGCATCTCCAGACATGACATGCAGGGAGTTGTAGTGCCCACAGGATGGAGACCATTGTTGGATACTGCTGGAGAAACATCTCTTTCCCAGATCATCCCATAGAATTGTATCCCAGCAGCTGCTCATTTCAATACAATGTTGCAAATCTACAATATAGAATATACATAATAGATATTGTAATAATGAGATCCGATAACATGAAGGATTCTATATGACAGTTTCCTAAAAGAGATTCTGTCACTAGATTTTACCCCACTAAACTACTACCACCATCAGGTAGGGGATGACATGTCCTTTCTAGAATTCCCTCTTATGTGATATCCCACCCGTTTACCTAAAAAAAAAATCTCCTCCAAAGTCAAATATGACTCTTCTCACCTCATTTCCACATGGGATGAGTCAAGTTTAGTGGTTGCAGGTTGAGGGTCACTTCAAAAGCCCCTATCTTCTGTTCTGCAGCACCTAGAAACATTCTGGTGTCATGTTAAAGATAAGAGTCTTAAGCTTGATGTGATCGGAAAGGTGATATCTTTACTTTTAATACATCAGCAGCATTTTTGTAGGTTCTATAAGACTGAAGATAGAAGCTTCTGCAGTGACAATCCCCACACGCAACTTGACTCATCTTTGGTGAAAAGGGGGTGAGAAGAGTCATATTTGCCTGACTTTGGGTAAGATTTTGGGAAGCTCAAGAAGAGACATTTTATCCACTTTCTGAGGAGGGTGGTAGTTTAGCGAGGTAAAACCTCTGCTCTGACAAGTTGCGGCGGCCTGGCACGCCCACCTGTCCCAGAGACAGGGCCCCACTCCTATATGTAATATTTGGGTTCAGTTGTGTTTAAAAAAAATCTGGCGTTTTTTGGAAATCTAAGCCTAAAGCCACAATCTCTCTGCTCCCTCGACCGCAACATAATCTAATATCTGCGACTCAATTTCACACCACCTCCATAGACTCCGCGGTCAGAGACGCTCCCCGGATTGTCCGCACTGATATGTATGGATTTTTCTTTCACTTACAGTAAATGCATATTGAACCCGGCTTCATATCTCATCCCAAACCTGACGTTATGAAGAGACGCGGCGCTGGAAAACAATAGCGCGGCTCGATAATGCTATCTCTGGAGCGGGGAGTCTATTACTATGTATCGCTTCTCCTCGGACTGGTGACAAATGTCCTCCTCGAGTGAGTCGGAGCCGCAGACACCCAAGATTCGCAGACAGACAAGTGAAGATTGATGTGGCCCCAGGTCGGGTAAAACAAGTTTCAAAATGTAAAAAACATAGACCCCCGAGGACTTATTACGGTTACAAGAGGATTGGGGGTCACACGTAAACCTGCTCAAAATACAAAGAGAGGGATTAACAACGGAGCAAGGAAGACAAACATACAGGGGCAGATTTACTTACCCGGTCCGTTCGCGATCCAGCGGCGCGTTCTCTGCGGTGGATTTGGGTCCGGCCGGGATTCATCAAGGCAGTTCCTCCGACGTCCACCAGGTGTTGCTGCTGCGCTGAAGTTCCCTGAAATGCACCGAAGTTCACGATCTTATCCTGGATGAAGGTAAGTGCAAGCTCCGCGACACAATTTCCTTTTTTAAATGCGGCGGTTTTTCCGAATCTGTCGGGTTTTCGTTCGGCCACGCCCCCCAATTTCCGTCGCGTGCATGCCGGTGCCGATGCGCCACAATCCGATCGCGTGCGCCAAAATCCCGGGGCAATTCAGGTACAATCGGCGCAAATCGGAAATATTCGGGTAACACGTCGGGAAAACGCGAATCTGGCCCTTAGTAAATTACCCCCATAGACTACGCTCGACTTAGTGTCTCAGGGAAGAGAGCGGACCACCAGGGAACGTGTGTTTTATCAAAAATCCCATAATATAAGAGAGAGACAGAACTTGGGTCATTCAAAGTTTACCATGAAGACTGGCACACAAGACGAAGAGGAGGGAGAGAGCGTTGGTATGATTTCTGGGAAGGTGAACAACGTCTGCATTAAATGTTTTCATCAAGCGTCCTTTGCCCTTAATGGAGACTCAAATAACTCAGAACATGGACAAAATAACAGAACATTGAGAACATTTGAGAAGGTTACAGAGGATGGCGAACAGCTTCTATATATAATGCTGAAGGGGTTACTGCTGGGAAATATAGGAAGGTCGGAGACTGGGAAACGATCCTGCTGCTAATGCAAAAGGTTGGGAAGAAGACCCCAACAGAGAAGAGCCCCTAGGACAGTGGTGGCGAACCTATGGCACGGGTGGCACTCAAAGACCTCTCTGTGGGCACGCAAAGCACAACCTTAAAGCAGCACAACCTCGGCTAACTGGGACTACAGAAGAAGCAAGAAGGTATGGACAGGCTTGGATTATCATTGGAGCTCCTGGAGGGAAGCTACAATAATATTGCAAATTTCTCCTCCTTCTTTCTACTGTATTCATGCCCTCAAGACGCCAATACAATTGAAAGCTGTGACAGAGCAGGGAGTATTAAATTACCGTGTTGCCACTTTGCAATACCTAAGTGAGTTTTGGGCACTCATTCTCTAAAAGGTTCGCCATCCCTGCCCTAGGAAATAAAGGACCTCTGCAGTGAGGAGCCTCCAGCAAGAGTCTACAGTAGAGAAGAGTCCCTGCAATCATCAGTCCATAGCAGTGAGGAAAAGAGTTTCAGGGATGAAGAGTCCCAAAGAGAGAGGCGTCCCTGCACAGGGAGGAATCCTAAGAAGTAAAGAGTTTCCTGAGATGAGACCCAATAAAGGATTAGCCCATACCGGTGAGGAGACGCCAGGAGAGAGCGGTCCTGAGAAGAGGAGAGAAGTCCACAGAAGTGAAGAGTTCCCAGGACGCATCAGGAGTGAGGAGTCCTTAGGAGTAAAGAGTCCCCATGGATGAGGGGTGGACAGTGAAGATGAGTCCCCAAAAGAGAATAATTCTCATTCTCAACCATTAATCCATAGCAGTAAGAAGTAAAGAAGCCCCAGGAAAGAGGACTCCTGGTCAATGATTAGTCCATAGCACTGAGGAGCTCCAGGAATAAAGAGTCCCCAGCAGAGAGGAGTCCACTCACAAATTAGTCCACAGCAGTAAGGAGTCCTAAGAAGTAAAGAGTTCCCATAGGTGAGGAGTCCACAGGAGTGAGAAGAGTCATTAGGAGTGAGAAGTCCCCAGGAGAGAGGAGTCCATTCCCAGAGGTAAGGAGCCCCAAGTAGTGTTTATCCCAGAACAGCAAAGAATACCAAGTGCTGTAAATCACCGGAGAATCCAGGAGATAGGAGTGCACTCAATTGAGAAGTTCCCAGGAGCGGGAGAGGGTCCCAGGAGAGACAAGTGTCTACAATGATGAGCCCTTATCAGTAAGGGACAGGGGTGAGAAGTTCCCAGGAATGAGAAGTTCCCAGAAGTGAGAGGGTCCCAGGAGAGATGAGTGTCTACAATGATGAGCCCTTTGACGTGAGGGACAGGGGTGAGAAGTTCCCCAGAAGAGAGGAGACCACTCGATTGAGAAGG
Organism: Engystomops pustulosus; assembly: GCA_019512145.1. Lineage (NCBI taxonomy): Eukaryota > Metazoa > Chordata > Amphibia > Anura > Leptodactylidae > Engystomops > Engystomops pustulosus. Next base: position 159,867,565 of record CM033647.1, on the reverse strand, counting down.
TCCTAGGAGGGAGACGCTCCCAGGAGAGAGGAGTGTCTACAATGATGAGCCCTTAGCCGTGAGGGACAGGGTGAGAAGTTCCCAGGGATGAGGAGTCCCCAGAAGAGAGGAGACCACTCAATTGAGAAGGTCCTAGGATGGAGACGTTCCCAGGAGAGAGAAGATTGTCTACAATCATGAGCCCTTAGGCGTGAGGGACAGGGGTGAGAAGTTCCCAGGAATGAGGAGTCCCCAGAAGTGAAGGGTCCACTCAATTGAGAAGTTCCTAGGATGGAGACGTTCCCAGGAGAGAGGAGTGTCTACAATGCTTAGCACTCTGCAGTGAGGGACAAGGGTAAGGAGTCCACTGAATTGTGAGCAAAGGAATCGTGTGGAGTCCAAAGTCATGAGATGTCCTTAGGTGAGAGGACTCCTGGGCAGACAAGAGTCCCTAGAAGGGATGAATACCTGCAAAGATGTCCGCAGCAGAAAACCCTCTCCCTATATAAGTTGTAGAGTTTCTATAGACCTGTATATAACATGTAGCAGGAGCTCCTCGCTGCGGCCACTACTACAGCTCTCATGGACTTCAGCAGCCGCCAGGAGAACTTTTCATGCTTTCCCATCGATTATCACCAGTTGAGATGCAGAAAATCATCTGATCGAGGCGCCGCGGTCACATGACTCCAGCACGTAAAAGCTAATTTCTGGCTGAACCTGATTCCTGCTGCCACAAATCTTCCAGATCAAAGCCTCAAAGTTCAGCGTAAAACAGATGTGGACACGACCAGGAAGGAGCGCGGGGCTATATAAATGTTAATGAGGAGGCGCCGGGGCTGCGATAAACGGATGCCGAAAATTAAACAGATTAAAACATTGACAAAGCTTTTACTGGAGAGCGAAGAGCGGGAGACAGACACCAGGAAAGCAATACACTCCCTCTCCTCACACTGCACGATCAATTCTGCTCAGCAGCTATTAAGCCACAACGTATCGAATGAGCAGAATCCATAATCCTCCCGACTCCAACTCCACTGCTTGTTATTCTAGATCTCCGATTGTTAACATAATTAGTAGTATTCTAAATGATGTACATAAGCAACGCACACCTGAAGTGACGGGGTTAAAAAAAAGTACATATTTAGAAAACATAAAGCAGCATAACACCAGCAGAATAGTGAGTGCAGCTCTGGAGTATAATACAGGATGTAACTCCCTCCACCGAATTAGTGCAAATAGAATTCACATCACAGATACTCTGCCCATCGCCACATTCATCATGTTCTACAGGAGGATAGAAAGAGGATAAATACAGTATAGATGAAGTATTATAGTATTCCTGTACATAGGGGGCAGTATTATAGTAGTTATATTCCTGTACATAGGGGGCAGTATTATAGTAGTTATATTCCTGTAGGGGGCAGTATTATAGTAGTTATATTCTTGTACATAGGGGGCAGTATTATAGTATAACACTATGTAACTTATACACAGTGGTAACATGACGCCTGGCTATGTTCCTGGGATGGCGTTATATGGTGGATGTGCAGATTACAGGTTTATACGGTGATAGAACTTCAGATTGTGTAAACGACATAGAAAATGTCCATAAACGCCGTCCTGTTAATGACATGGTATAATTATAGTGATAACATAATACCGTGGAAGGCGCAGGGTACTATATGCACTTAACGACCCGCCGGCCCCTCTTCACTTTACTGCTCGTGAACATTTTATGGCGCAGTTTTGCTCCTAATGGTTTTTCGGCATTAAACTAAAACGCTGTAACTTATTTCCGTGGAATAATATCTATTTACCCAAACTGGCAAAATAACAAAAACGGAAAAACAAAAGTAAAAAAGGGCTTTATGTCCCCGCAATCCGCTTTTCCGGTTCCGTCAACTTCCAAGTACGGCAGGTCACAAATTAGTTAAAAAAAAAACGGACATGCGTGTAATCGTGAATTTATTTCCGCTCATTGTAGGCAGGAGCTTAAATCTGCAAGTTGGCAAAGCATTGGATCGGCTGTGATGCAAGACGACAATCTGATATACCGCCTAATAAAAACCCAACTCTCCAACTGTTCGTCTCGGCTCGCCGCGGCCCCTGTTTATGGAGGCATAAAATGCTAAGTTGGTTTAGTAAGAGATAAAAATGTCTCTTGATACAATATTGGTCCAAGCGGGGGAGGGGGGGGGGAGGGGGGAATACGGAAAAACCCAATTAGAACTTATAGGGCAGTATGGTGGCTCAGTGGTTAGCATTACAGCCTTGCAGCGCTGGAGTCCTGGGTTCAAGTCCCAGGGTCAACATCTGCAAAGAGTTTGTATGTTCTCTCAGTGTTTGCGTGGGTGTCCTCCGGTTTCCTCCCACACTCCAAAGCATACTGGTAGGTGGATTAGATTGTGAGCCCCACTGGGGACAGGGACTGATGTGACAAGCTCTGTGCAGCGCTGCGTAATCTGTGTGCGCTATATAAATAAAGGAATAAAGAAGAATTTTTGGATCAAGCCTTATTTGTCAATCATTACGCCCCCTACCCGTGTATAGAAATATTACAATGGAATGTAAAAAAAATGTGGGGGCTTTGGGGTTAATATATTGATGACCTATCCAATGAATGGGCGCTCAAATTGGTGGGGATCCAACAACTGAGCTGAAAAACTGTGAATAGAGCAGGAATCTGACAGTGCGCAGTGCTCTGTGTAGTGGTCAGACTCTGTTACTGCAGATCAGCTCCCATTCATTTTAATACACACTAAGCTGCAGTGACTCATTTCAGCCACTATAAAATGATTGGCGCTGTCCCATCATTCCCAGCTTCTAATAAACATCACATCTTTGGAGTTGTTGGACCAGCACCAAGCTACCTAACCATCCTGAGTTATCAATATTTTTAGCTCGAAAATACCCTTTGATAAAATTTTTGTGTGTTTTTTTGGGACTGATTTGGCAAGTTCTGTGCAGCGCTATATAAATAAAGGAATAAAGAAGAATTTTTGGATCAAGCCTTATTTGTCAATCATTACGCCCCCTACCCGTGTATAGAAATATTACAATGGAATGTAAAAAAAATGTGGGGGCTTTGGGGTTAATATATTGATGACCTATCCAATGAATGGGCGCTCAAATTGGTGGGGATCCAACAACTGAGCTGAAAAACTGTGAATAGAGCAGGAATCTGACAGCGCAGTGCTCTGTGTAGTGGTCAGACTCTGTTACTGCAGATCAGCTCACATTCATTTTAATACACACTAAGCTGCAGTGACTCATTTCAGCCACTATAAAATGATTGGCGCTGTCCCATCATTCCCAGCTTCTAATAAACATCACATCTTTGGAGTTGTTGGACCAGCACCAAGCTACCTAACCATCCTGAGTTATCAATATTTTTAGCTCGAAAATACCCTTTGATAAAATTTTTGTGTGTTTTTTTCATTTCCCCCCAAAAAATTTAGTAACAGTTTCAATAAAAAGAAAATTACAATGAAATAATAAAATCGTGGTGCTAGGGAAATTGTATGTGGTTATTGCTCATGATGACAATCCATGTCTATAGTCTCTTTTGTAGCATACGAGAGAAGCCCCCAACTCAGGACCCCCCTTAATGTCTAGGGCTGATCCAAA
>CM033647.1:159840360-159863854 GCA_019512145.1 Engystomops pustulosus | reverse complement strand
GAAGCCCCCAACTCAGGACCCCCCTTAATGTCTAGGGCTGATCCAAATCTTCTGTACTCCATAACATCCATATATTATATGGATTTGTTTCAGTGGACAGTGTGTAATTCTACGTATGCCCACTAGTGGCCGCTGCGGGGGAGAATGAGGCAGACTATCCCGCTGTGATTGGATAAGCTTTGCCTGTGGTGGTCTCTGCCTCTAACTAATTCACTTACCTAGAAAATATTACAATGTTATAATTCACACTGGAAAGTCCCCCTTAAAGGGGATTTCCTCATCTACACATGTATAGACGATCAGTATCTTATCAAGAATGGTTACTGTAAGTGACCCTGAGTAGAGATGAGCGAACACAAAGTTTCTGTTTGGGTGTGTCTCGTGCGACCCTGATTGGTGTCTGAATAGCCAATCCGGCAAATTGATGCCCCTAGCTACTAACTATGGCTGTGATTGGCCAGGGTGACGCCCCCTGCCAATTATAGCCACGGCTAGTTACTAAAGGCGTCAATTTGCTGAAATCGGGTCACACAGGAAACACCAAACCCCAAACAGAAACTTTGGGTGGGTTCATCTCTACCCCCTCATTGGGACTGTTGTGGATGTCCTATAGTAGCACTGGGTTAGATGGGTCTGGTGAATGCTGGGGGCCCAGTGATCAGTCACCTGTGGGTGCCCTTAGTGGGTGACCCCCTTCAATGTTATATATGACATAAGGGAAGTGACATTTTCCAATTTTAGAAACCCCGGTAACTTGTTTTTAGCTTCTTCTTCTTCTCCCAATATTTATCTTCCTCGTAGTTACTGATGTTTCTTCTGAAAGTGAAAGCTGCCGGCTACAAATGTCACATCGCCGAGACATTGTAACGAAACAATTCCGTGATGAGTCGGTAAGAGACTCCGCTGTCAGGGATCCGGCCGAGGACAATGATTAAGTTTCTCTTCCCTGGGAACCCAGTTCTTCTTAAGGTTAAAGTTAACGTTTTGAACAATTTGGACATTTTTATTATTGTGGACTCGTCGTAGGACTGAGTGACGCTCGTCTCATTACTCCGGGGACTGAGCAGCCAAGGACTGAGCGGAGACTGGCCTAAAGTAACATGACAGAGGTTTAAAGGGATTGTCCCATATCCACAGATATAGTTACAGATGGCTGGTGGTCCAACCAATAGGATCCCCAACAATAGTCAGAATGGGGGACCCAAAGCTCACTTCTGTCAGTGGTGCAGCATTCACTTTTATGGGGCTCCATGCAGTGTGACTTAAAGGGAACCTGTCACCAGGGACCTCATTTTCCACTAAACACAGGTTGCAGAAGCCCATCACACTTGCAGTGCAAATATGTATTTCTGCCTTTTATAAGCATTTGCATTATAATAAAATTGTGTTATAACTTACTCTTGCACCCTGACAGTATCCTCTGTGTAGTCCCAGGGGTTGGGCTTTGGTTTAGATGCATTTCAAAATACAACATGTGACTTGTCTGTGAAAGGGACTCCTCAACTCTCAGCCCCCACCTTTGTGATCCTGTACAGCTCCTCCCTCCTGCTCCTTCACAGAGGTCACAGCCTGGTCAGCCTGACATCAGTGGGGAGCTTTACAGGAGCACAAAGGTGGGGGCTGAGAGCTGAGGAGTCTGCAGCACAGACAAGTCACATGTTGTTTTTTGAAATGCATCTAAACCAAAGTCCAACCCCTGGGACTACACAGAGGATTCTGTCAGGGTGCAAGGTAAGTTATACCACACAATTATATTGTAATGCAAATGCTTAGAAAATGCAGAAAGGCAGATTTGCACTGCAGGTGTCATGGGCTTCTGTAAACTGTCTTTAGTGAAAATGACAAAAAAGAGAGAAAGCAAATGCGGCACTCACCCGGTGGAGATAATTCTTTATTGCGGTTTCAGAATAAAACGGTCCGACATGGTACAGCCAGAGTTGGGGAGAGGTAGGAGCAGAGGGTCAAAAAGGCGACAGCCGTTTCGCGCCGACTGGCGCTTTCTCTAGCCTAACCTTTAGTGAAAATGAGGTCCCTGGTGACAGGTTCCCTTTAACCCCTTTAATGGGTGTGAATAGCATTTTCATTGCTCAGACCTACTTGAAATAAAAATATGTTTTTAATATCAGTCTCAAATTCCCTACAGTTGTGTCTATGCAGGTCTTATAAAAAAAAATCCAGTTTGTCACCATGGTAACAGACTACAAGAAACCACTGCGTAGTCACATCCTGTAATCTTGTGTATTCCACATATAGTGACCAACTGACCAGTAGATTTGTGTACTTCACCTATAGAGAAGAGAACCGAGGAAGAGAATAAGAGCTGACTGTAGGATCAGACTACACAAGGTTTGTTTTATAGTCTGTAACCATGGAGACACATTGCATTGCATAGGATCTATAGACAAGAGATACGTTTAATTAAGTCTCTTTGCTGAGCTTTCTGTATTAGTTACTTGGGACTACAACGCCGAATTACTCTATATAGGCAATCCCCTACTTAAGGACACCCGACTTACAGACGACCCCTAGTTACAGACGGACCCCTCTGACCTCTAGTGACCTCTGGATGTTACTATAGTCCCAGACTGCAATGATCAGCTATAAGGTGTCTGTAATGAAGCTTTATTGATAATCCTTGGTCCCATTACAGCAAAAAATTTGAAACTCCAATAGTCACTGGGGCAAAAAAAAAAAAAAAATTGTCTGGATCTACAATGATAAAATATACAGTTTCGACTTACATACAAATTCAACTTAAGAACAAACCTATGGAACCTGTCTTGTACGTAACCTGTTACAAAGTACAACATAGAAGGTCTGCATTGGAGCTGCATACACAAAACGGATGTATATCACCTGGACCTGGAGGACAGTACCTCCCTAACTCCATGGTAGCAATGAGACCCATATTGCATGATATAGCCACCCAGCTTTCTCAAAAACAGATAACTTGAATCCAATATGAAACAATATAACAGAACATGATGAAATTTACTGGGGGGGAATTTTTGAAAAAAAAAATTTTGTAATAGAGGTTTTCTTTTTTACATTGACCGACTGCTAGAAAAAATGGCGAGTCTCTCCCTTATACATAATTGTCCCCTTCGTCTCCTCGCGCCGTCTAATTATCTGTAATCACAGAGTGTGTGACGCTAAATGGATACGTTGATAGAACAATAATGAAAGATTGTTTAGGCTTCATATGGGAGAAAATGGAAAAAATCTGACAAGTGGCGGCTGTGCCGGGAGTCACCGATCCGTGCCGAGAAAATGAGTGTTTATGAAGAGAGAACATTCTCCGCTATGGGAAGGGGCGCGTGTGATGCCGCTATTGAAATGAGCTGTCTATTGTCATTTGTCAGGTTCTACAGAGGGAACATCTGTATAGATCATTCCCATTATTAGAAGGTCTGACTCCTGGGGATCGGGGGGCCGTATACTACACAGCTCCGGACACATCCAGGGCTGCTGAGCACCTGAAACCCTTGTGCAGGTAACCATTGTACAATGAGGAGGTCACATGCTCATTACCCCGCCCATTAGACGGGGTCACATGCTCATTACCCCGCCCATTAAACAGAATTGAGAGATGATCCCTTTAAAGGGAAACTGCTGGGTCCAAAATGCCCCCAACACCGATAATAGGACTGTATAGTAGCCTTTAATAGGAGCAGAATGACACCTTCGTGTCTCCGAACCGATAAGGCAAAGCAGAGATAATCAACTTTTTATGGATATGCAAATTAACCAGTGGGCGGAGCCAATTTGCCAGATTTGTCTAAAAACAACTGTGACACAGCAAAAGGCTAAACATATCAACCACAGGTAAGGAGAGAATGATTGTAATAGAGAGCCAGTGCACTTACATTTGTCTGTAGGTGAGTCAGACCCGCCCCCATTGCACTTACAGCCTGATTTGCATATCAAGAAAAAGCTGATTATCTCCTCATGGCTTCACCTGTTTGTGGCTATAAAGTCCTGGTTCTGCTCCTTTTAAAGGCCCCTACATTGTAATATTATTGATGGGGGTGGCCATATTGGTACCAACAGACCCCCTTTAATTCTACTTTAGATGTTATTAACTTGTAGTTATACTGAATAAAATCGAAACATTTCCATTCACAATCTCCTGACTGCTGGGAACTGACTGCTGGGAACCCAACAAATCACAGGAGCAGAAGTTGAGCATGATTCCTGCAACACGATCCAATGCTATAGGATTGCTGGGCACAGCGCTGGTATATCTGCTACACAAATTCACCCCAGCGCTGTGTTCTGCAATTTCAAACTCTTCCATAGTATTGAATAGAGCAGCAGGACACATGCTTGACCCCTTGCTCCATAACTGTTCTTGTGATCGGTGGGGTCCCAGTTGTCGGACCCCCTCCAGATTGTAGCCCCACTTCTTGTGGACAGGGGATAACAATCATAGTTAGTACTACCGCTGTAAAGGCTTTGTTTGCCTATGGAATCGCTTTTCTTATTACATTGTATCTACAATGGGCTGTGGAACACAGATAAGAAACACTGATACATCTGATGGATGTATCTGCCCAGCAGCTAGTAGATGGGGGTCCTAAGGGGCACATGGGGTGTATTATGTCCCCTCTATTATTAATTCTGTAATAGCAGAGTCTTGTCTTTTGGTCCATAAATAATACAGCCATCCAGTGCCCACATAATGCGCCAACATTGTACCCAATCACTGACCTAAGGAATATTGGTCCAAGTAATAATGGAGGTTGGTGCCCCCTATAGTACGGGGCAATCGATACTCCCCCCTAAGATCTTTTACTGTAAATGAGAACCATAAATCAATAAAAGTTAAAAAAGGAGGAGTTCCCCTTTAACAAAGCGACACAATCACAACATAGGGGATAGGGAGGGGTCGGACGCCCCCCCTGCTTTTGTTTTGTGTGTCTTTGATGAATATCAGAGACCTTTCCGGGTGACCGCTGCGTTCTAATGTCAGGGAAGAACTAGGCTGGAAAGCATTAAGATTCCCGCACTATTCCCATTGATTTACTGTATAAAACGCGCTCGACCGTGCGGCACAAATATAACATTGATCTAAGCGCCGCTTTGTGTAAGGAGAGGATGAACAAACAGGAGGAAGAGATAGCGCCACCATAATACCCACAAGCCCTGGCGTCCCCACAGTTTGTTTCTCATCGACAGATTTAGGAAGTGATTGTTACCGGCCGCAGCGACCTTGGATGGGATAATGACTATTCTGCGGCGTCTCCTAAGACAATACCACAAGTTATCATTGTCTCGTCAGGGGAAGGAACCTCATCAATTCATGAACCCAAAGAGCCATAGTAGCTCTATAGTAGTCATCAACCTCAGCATTGGTGCGACTTTCCCTTTAAGGGGCTATAAGAGGCCTCCATCTAATACTAAACTACAAGTCCTAACTAAAAGTCACGGACATCGTAGAAGTTGCACGGATGTGGAGGTCTGCATTGGCAGGAGAGATTCAGGTTACAACAGAAGAAGAAGCACAAAATACCACCCCAGAAACAATGTACACTACAGCACAAAATACAACACCAGAAACAATGTACACTACAGCACAAAATACAACACCAGAAACAATGTACACTACAGCACAAAATACCACCCCAGAAACAATGTACACTACAACACAAAATACCACCCCAGAAACAATATACACTACAGCACATAATACCACCCCAGAAACAATATACACTACAGCACAAAATACCACCCCAGAAACAATATACACTACAGCACAAAATACCACCCCAGAAACAATGTACTAACCAAGCACAAACTGCCACCACCCCAGAAACAATGTACACTACAGCACAAAATACCACCCCAGAGGCAACAAATATCACAGTAAATCACATAATACCAGCCCAACTACATCTTGGTGAATCGCGCGCCAACTACATCTTCGTTGGATCGTTCGGATCGGGGATCGCGATAGGACCGGGTAAGTAAATGTGCCCCAATGTGCCACAGCAGAAGCACCAAACAATGTAGAAAGCACAACATACTATTCCAAAATCAGGGAAATGCCAAATATGTTACAATATTTCAGCACAAAATGCCACCCAGAAGCAGCAAACAGAAACCACATTGTGGCACAAAATGCCACATCAGAAGCACTAAACAACACAGAGTGGCACAACATACTACCTCCAAACACCACAATGAAGCTAAAAAATACTATACCAGATGCAGCTATTTCACAAAATACCACATCAGAAGCATCAAAGAGAGCACAACATACTATTCCAGAGTCAGTAAATACCCAGTGAAGTTTAAAATACTCAATAGTGCAGCACAAAACACCACCCGAGAAGCAGCAAACAAATTTGGCATTGCAGCACAAAATAACACCCCAGAAATAGCAAACACCACAGGGTGGCTAAACACAGGGCCGCCGATAGGGCAGTACAACTGGTACTGCCCTATGGGGCCCGGACTCTAAGACACTAGTGGGGGGGGGGCCCGGGGGCCCGGCCGGTGGGCCGCAGACTGTGCGGTCTGTGCTGCACAATATGTGTGGTCAGCGCCGCCTGTGCCCGGGTGATGACACGTCATGGCCGCCCGGCTGTCCCAGTCTCACCTGAAGCTGGAGGCTGAGATTGAGCGCTGCAGGGCTGAAGGGCAATGGGAGAAGATCCAGGTGCTGGTCAGACAGCTCGCACCCAAGGTGCAGGACAGCGCGGGTGAGTGGCAGAGCGTGCGCGGGGCAGCAGGGAGTGACTGTACTACAACGCTCATCCTCCTGCACTGGCTGCAGTGTCAAGGTGACTGGCATGGGGCAGGGGACTTGGCACAGGGCTGGCAGACACCTTTATGTCACTACAGTGCAAGTATCTGAGATGAGAGCCAGGAAGTGACAGGACGCAGCATCTCCTGCAGGACCCTCCGAGACTTCCTGATACTGAGATTGTCTCATCACACCCTCATGTATATAGCTACCAGACCTCTGTATACTTGCCTGTCCCCTCACGGCAGGACTGTGGGTAGGACCCCATCTTGATAGGAACATAAGCAATTGTAATCCAGTTGACAATCCTCCTTATCCCATGAGACTGATAATTTTCTCCGCATTGTACTTTAAAAAAAGGTCTTTAGAACAATAAAAAATGCCCAACATGTATCAGAGGGAAAGAGATCCAGAATTTTTAAAAACTCTATTCTGATGCTGGCAAACACTGTGCGCACCAGGGAAACACCAGGAAGCTTGGAGGGGATAGATCCAGAGGTCTCAGAGACCGGGCGGTCTTGCAGGAAATATATGGTCACTCCACATACAAGATATGGCCATCAGCGGGGTACAGACCAAACAAATGAAGAATAGATGTTTCCTTATCGGGTATCTTAAGAGTATTTGCTACCATACCATGCGATAAACATCCATTATATATATTGGATCCATGGGGGCTATGTATTTAAGGGCTCCGTGGTCCGCACTTTCGTCGGGTTTCCCGAATATTCTCAATTTGCACTGAATTCCACGGATTTTGGCGCACGCGACGAATTTTGCGCCATCGCAACGGCGCGTGTTCACGCAAACAGAAACCGGAGGGCAGAGCCGTCTGAAACAACTGCCGAATTGGAAAGCACCTTCGGAATTTGTAACACCCGAAATGTGTACGCAAGGACAGCACAGACTACACGGGAAGCGAAAGGAGAAAGTGAACTCGGCGGACCTCGGGGCAGCAGCGACAAATGCAGGATATGGGCGCACGATATTAGTGAATCCCGGCAGAACCCGAATCCACAGGCAACGATCCGCGGGATCGTGAAGGACTGGGTAAGTAAATGAGACCCTGTATCCTTAGTGTATTGAGTCCGTAAGAGATTTTTATCTGGGGCTTATCCCCCCCTGCAGTTGCAAGGTGACTTTCAAATTAACCCTTTATAGCCAAAAATGTCTCCCCGTACCGGGAAGAGAGCACAACACCCAGAACACCAGTCTCTTAGGAAAATGCAAATCCACAAATGTTATAACGCACACCGAATAGATAAGACACATAAAATCATCAGTAAGGGGGGGGTGAAAAGGTGAAGAATACTGCAATGTATTGGCCCTCATTGAATATCCCGGACATCCTCTTGAAGACCTTCATCCAAAGTTGATGAAACAATGCACCATTTCTTCCAGAGGCCTTGTTCTCCAGTATCCTTTACAGGCGGTCCAGTACTAAGAACACCCGACCTTACAGGACGACCCCCTAGTTATAGACGGACCTCTGATCCAAGGTTTGGATCTCAAGGCAAAATAAAAACCTGGAGGGGCTAGTCTCCCCATAGACGCCCAATTCTTATCTTCATTCTTTCCCTTGTATGGATATTTCTGCATAGGACATTTTATATCATTTGCCCTTGATATGTCCCAGAAGAATGTTCCTCACCCTGGGGCTGAGCTATCAGTATAAGTAGTCGTCCCATGATATCCCCAGGAATGTGTTGTTATGAAGTGAGATGGGGTGTTGCAGACGGTACCCTACTGCTCTCTTAAATCGAAACATAGAAGAGTGATTGTCCACACTGATCCCGTCATGCCCTCATGAGTGATTGTGGAGATCATGTGGCAGTCTGCCTAACTACGGCCACATGCACACAACGCGAGAACAAGCCCGACACACGCAAACAAAATCAACATACAACCAACACACCCCCAACCTGCAAGTGACCACGGGAGGTAACTGCCAAGCAGCACCTACATTGGTGCACACCAATCAACGCAAGATTCGACGGTAGGTACCACAGAAGGAGCAGTGGGTGTTCCGCCGACAAAAATCGTCCATCCAGAGTAAGACACAAGGGTTTTCCATCAAACGGGTCCATCTCCTGCACTTATCTGATCAGTGGGGCTGCTGGTATTTTGGCTGCCTCCTCTCAGTGCTGGGCATCTTGCACCGCGAAAATCATTTACCCTTACAAACTAGAGGAGAGGTGGAGCAAAAAAAAACAAAATTGTGTTCAGCCACGACCCATGTACATTGTAGTAAAACTAGCGATTAAAGATCAGCAGGTTACGACCATTGACTTGCAGGACGTCCCCCCAAGACACGGGTCTGTCAGCAGGTTGTGACAGGACTAGTAGGACCACAACAGTCCCAGGTAAGAGTAGTCAAGCAGGGTACTGGACAGGACTAACAAGGACCCCTAACAGTCAAAGGTAGAGCTAGTCAGCAGCTTACTGACAGCTAAGTAGGCCTGGTACAGCCCAAGGACAAGAGTAGGCAGCCGGTTACTGACAGGACTAATAGGACCACAAACAGTCAAGGTAATAGCTAGTCATCCGGTACTGACAGGACTACTAGGGACATAACAGTGCAAGGCAAGAGCTAGTCCGCACTGCCGAACAAAGATAAATTTCTTTGCAATGTCATACACTGTTTAGTAACAAAAACATCTTTGTAGGAAAAAAAATGAAAAAATAAAATCAATAAGTAATAAGAAAATAATAAATCTCCCTGCCGCCAGAACAGGATTATAGACAACGGTTAATAACACGTCCGTATCGACCAGACTGCAAGCAGCTGTCCAAAAATATTCAAAACTGTTCATTTTAGGACGCTCCCGTCCCGGACGCGTTTCTGTTGATTGTAATGGAATCGTGGGCGTCAAAAAAAGAAGCAGCAGAAAAGTGATTATCTAAACGAGTGTTGATTAGTTTAAGATCGTGCCCTTAGGTCTGCTGGAAATGGGGTGGAACATCATCCCGGAATAAAGCTAGAAAACATGTTTGCTGTGGAATATCTAGAGAACAAGAGATGATACAAAGTACATTTCATCGCACATAGCGTGGAAGTGGTAGTTTTATTGATGCTTGGATACATAGTGTGATGCCAAACGCGGGTTGCAGGGAGAGAGAGTAGAGCGCACAGTTTACTTTCTGCGGAAGTTAAGGTCTAGTTTCCTGGTTTTGCCGACTTGTTAGGCGGATTCTTGCCCAAGGGATGTGTGCAATGATCCTTTTCTGTCGCAGCGCTTCAACTCAACACGTACACTCGGGGAGCGTGGCCGTTGGATGATCCGACAGATGCGGACCTAGTGCGGGAGTTAACATTTAAATTTGGTTGGTCGCAAGATGTCAAGGAATTAACTGCACCAGAAGAAGAAGAAGTGAAATCCAGCGGTACCTCATGACGGGGGGGGGGAACTAGAGACACCGACAACGCAGGAAAATTGGGCACATGATCACATCAATTGCGGCAGATGGTCTCTATCCATGATGGAACGTCCGGGGTGGTAGAGCGCGCAAATGGGAGTCCGGAGGTAAGAAAGTGCCCCCCCTATGTCAATAAGCCAGAGGCGTGCAGGGATACATCTCAGAGGTCTTGTAGCGTCGACCGAATTTTTATGCACAACCCATACTTTCTTATTCTTGCTGGTCTCATCATCTATCTCGCAGACATATGGTGATGCCCGGAGACCCTCCTGCTAATTAACAAATTTAATTAGTTGCTCTGCCATCGACATGTTGGGGGTTCGGGACTGCTAGGTTCTCTGTACTAGGTTCAATCACCACACATATAGTGGGGAATGCCAACAATCCCTCATGGTTGGGGGGGCCCTGGGGCACGCGCCAGGAGCCCTCCCCATAATTAGGGAGCCTCTATCTACTATCATCTATCTATCTATCTATCAATCTATTCATATTTATGATCTAGCTGTTACTTTTTTTGGAGAGGGGCAATACATTACATGTAGCCTTGTCTCATCTATGTCCTAAAGGTAATTTGGTCTACAAAATCCCGTAGTGTGTACGTGCGTGATACTTCTCTATGGGGGCTCATATCCTTGTAGTCCACAGAAATGAGTCATCTCCCTCAAATCTTCAGAGCTTCCACAGCCCGGCTCTATATAAAGGGCCGTTACCTAATAAGACAGCTATCATCTTGTGGAAACAACGAGCAGGAGAATTCATATCATAGTTCCATATGCTTAGAAGGAAATGAGTTGATGTCACATCAGTCCTCCACTCGGCGGCCCGGCTGGTTATGGCTCACAGATGTCAATGTGACTGAAGTCCAAGCTCTGAGTCACATACATCAATGTGCCGGACCCCCAGTGTACGGGTCCCCATAAAGTTTTACGCCAGGCTACACTGGTCCATGTGAACGAATCTACAACAATTTGGTCTTTGAAATTAAATCAATGGATTTAATTCATGGTATTTGATTCCATCTACAAAGCCTAAGATGTGTGGTCTACAGCTTCTCGGTGGTTACATCGTAGGGATATCTCAGAAGAGGTTTAGAATGTAGCGGGACAGAAACTTTTATATGCGCTCAGCGTCCTAGGATGGCATTGTGCAATTCCTGTATGAAAGGACATGATCGGACGCACACCAAGTGGGCAACATTCTCAAGGCGAACTATGGATAGTATTATCCCTGGGCGTGTGGAACCTCCTGCGGCTATAGAAGGCCTAAGACCACTAATTAATGGGTTCCCAGCTTGATGGGACTGGACGGGAAGGAAACAGTGAATCTAAAGTGGGGCCCCAGGTTACGAAAACTCCAATACTGAGCCCAAAGTTAAGAAGACAGGCACACCACAACTTCGAAGCTGACGAATGGTTCGTCCTCACTTGTGAGACAATTGTCTCCCAACTCGAGTGTGATTGGGTTTACTCCTAGAGGTGTTGTTATAAAGATGGGACTAGCCCCCCCGTTTTCACTTTTTAAACCCTTATATGTGACTGATGAGTCTGGGGACATGACAGCTGATCCCAGGTTGGTTGCAACCAAGTAGATAACCAGGAGAGTAGGTCTGAGGTAAAGGCTAAGGCAGGGCAGCTAACATGAGGTTCAAGGGCCAATTAATGACCAGAGTCAAGCTCTTGAATATTGGTGGATATCGGACAGGACACTTTCTCAGGCACCAATGAGTTCCGGAGCCCTTCCGTACTGGTGAGCAGGCTGCCCTTATAGGAAGGAGATACAGAGAGACCACACAGGACAGGCCCACAATGATTAGGAGTTACTTGTTCAGTAGGTGGTTGTGTTGCTAGCGTTTCAGTGTACGCTTACACTTTCCAAGGGTTTTTCCACAGGCTATTGAGAAGATATCCACAGAATGAAGATGGTGAGGATCGAACAGCAAGGCACCTGCACAAATCAAGAGTTGGAAGAGGAAGCAGATAAGTGTTGCACCTCTGCGGTGTGGTCAGACTTGGTTACTGTGATCATCTCCCGTTTCATGAAGAATAGAAACAAGGGCATGCAGTAGGACCTCCAGAGTCACGTCACTACAAAGAGAACAGGCGCTGTATAGCTCCTGTATAGTTTATGGTCGGACCATCATATTGATTATAAGGCTAATTATCAATATTTTTAACCTGGAAAACCAAACTCTGATTCGTCTATATGATGTCATCTTACATAAAGGGGTGCTGTCATATGATGTCATCACTTACATAAAGGGCGGCTCTCTGATGAACGTCATCCTAATAAAGGGTTGTCTCTCTATGAACGTCATACATACATAAAAGGGGGGGGTCTCTATTGATGTCATCCTACATAAAGGGGCGTCTCTGTAATGGACGTGACATCCTACAAAAGGGGTGTCTCTCTATGATGTCATCCACATAAACGGGCGGCTCTCATGATGTCATCTAACGCCGGGGTGCTGTCTATTGATGTCATCCCTACACCAAAGGGGTGGCTCTCTAGACGGTCCATCCTAATAAAGGGGGCTTCTCTATGACGTCAATCACTAAAGGTGGTGGCTCTCGTGATGTCATCCCACATAAGGGGGTGGCTCTCTAGATGTCATCCTACATAAAGGGTGGCTCTCTATGAAGTCATCCACATAAAGGGGTGGCTTTCTACGATGTCATCCGTACATAAAGGGGCGATCTCCGTGGCTGTCATCTACATAAAGGGGTTGTCTATCTGTGATGTCATCAAATAAAGGGGGGTTCTTATGATGTCATCCTACATAAGGGGGGCCTGTCTTATGATGTTCTCCATTAAAGGGGATTGGCTCTCTGTGATGTCATCCTACCTAAAGGGGTGGTCTCTATGATGTCATCCTACCTTAAAGGGGGTGGCTCTCCTGTGATGTATCCTACATAAGGGGTGCTCTCTGTGATGTCATCCTACACAAAGGGGTGGCTCTATGTGATGTTATCTAGATAAAGGGGTGGCTCTCTGTGATGTCATTAAATCGTAATTAATAGTGTCGGCTTGTTTTGTGCCTTTATTACTGCATTCCTGATGTTTTGAGACACCGAGTTCATATAGAACAGGGAGTTGCTGTTTTGAGTGATAGAGAACCACAGCATAGGGTCTGTTGGACCCCAGAGTGCAAACATTTCATTCCTGATTCTTATGTTTCCTATCCATGGCGGCGGTACCGGCCTTCTTTCCCCCACGTAGTAATTATGTTCTGGCTCATTGCAGTAGTCCTCATGCATACTAATGGATGAGTATAAGCTGGGGCCTACTGTATGGGCACAGGGTGGCCTGGGAGGGAATATAATGGCGGGAGTCCTGCGAGTCGTCTACGATAATTGGGATACGAGATGAATTTTATGAAGAGAAAATATCCGTAATAATGGCCTGATGTTATTTTTTTCCCGGTACATTCCCAGCCCGTGTAAATGCCTTGACATACTTTACTTGGGATTTAAAATTTTCTCTGCACAAGATTTAGGCCGAGCCGAGGGTCACTGCTTCAAACTTTACCCTACAATTATTCCTTTATACCGAGCCAAAAAAGAAACAAGTGCCGGGGCCAGGGGCGGCGCGGTCAGGGGCAGAGGATGAGGAGCCCCGCGCAGCTTAATCTGGCGTTTTTCATTAGGGTCCGCTTTCAAGGGGAACACGCCGTTACATCCACAATGGTATAAGCGAGATGTGTACAGGGTCAGGTGAAAGGAGCTGTGCCCTAGGATGAGGCCTAAGATCTCAGATATGTCTCATATGCATTACATAGCCGGCCGGATACAACGGAGTAACTGCACACCGGAATACATCTTTGGAGTGATTATATTCTCCTGTACAAGGGAGGCCGGCTTATAGTCGTACAATTGCTTGTACATAGGAGGCAGTTCATTATGCGTTATATTCCGAAAGCATAGGTGCGGGGCAGTATGTCATATAGTAGGTTATACTTCCTGCAATAGGGGGCACTAGTATGTATAGGTAGTTATATTCTGTACATAGGGGCCGATTTATAGTAGTTATATTCCGTACCAGTGGGGGGCAGTGGGCAGCTTATATTAGGTGATTCTTCTTGTCACATAGGGCGCTAGTATTTATAGTCGTCCCTTCTGTACATCGGGGACGGCAGTATAGTATAGTAGTTATTATCTGACATCGGGGGCAGATATAGTAGTTTATTCTTGTACATAGTGGGCGTATTATAGTCGTTATATTCCTGTACATAGGGGGCAGTATATCGTATTTTATTCTTGTACTAGGGCAGTATTATAGTAGTTAATTCTGTAACATAGGGGGCAGTATTATAGTCGTTAATTCCTGTACATAGGGGGAGTATTATAGTAGTTATATTCGCCTGACATAGGAGTATTATATAGTTATATTCCTGTACATAGGCGGGCCAGGATTCTGAGTTATATTCCTGTCCATAGGAGGTAGGATTATAGTAGTTATATTCTTGTACATAGGGGCAGTATTTAAGTAGTTATTTCGTGTACATAGGGTGGCAGTCTTATAGTAGTTATATGCCTTACATAGGGGCAGTATTATAGTAGTTATATTTCTGTAACTAGGGGGCAGGATTATAGTAATTCTGTTACAGGGGGGTAGATATAGTCGTTATATCTGTACATAGGGGCAGTATTAAAGTAGTTTATTATTCTGGTAAAGGAGGCGAGGTATGATTAGTAGTTTAATTCTTTACATAGGGGTATATGGGTGTTATCTAGCTATATTGCGTGTCTAGTCCGAGAGCGGTATTATGTAGTTATAGTCCTGTTTTTATACATAGGAGGCCGTATTATAAGTAGTTTAGATGCCATGGACCATAGGGGCGTAATTATAGTAGTTATATATGCTTGTACATAGAGAGCAGTATTATAGTAGTTATATTCCTGCTACATAGGGGGCCTAATAGGTAGTTATATCTTGTAATAGGAAGGGCAGTATTATAGTATTATAATCTTGTACAGTAGGGGCAAAGATGTTAACGTAGTTAATATGTCCTGTCATAGAGAGCAGTTTATAGTAGTTATATTCCTGTAATCGGGGGCAGTAGATATGTAATAGTGTTTTTCTTGTACATAGGTGCGTCTTCTAGTGTTATATTCTTGTCCATGTGGTGGGCCTTATGTAGTAGGCGTTATATTCGTATATAGCGGTGCCGTCTTATACGTAGGTTGTATATTCTTGCTACATAGGGGCAGTCATTATAAGTAGTAGTTTGTCCAGCCAATAGGGAGGCCAGAACTATGTAATGTTATATTTCTTGTATCCTAGTGGTCGAGCAGTAGGCTATTAAAGTCAGATGATCTTCTTGTACATAGGGCGCATAGTATGTATAGTAGTTAATATTCATGTACATCAGGCTGCGGCCGTATTATAGTAGTTGATATTCTTGTACATAGGGGGCAGGGTATTATAGTAGTTATATTCTGTACATAGGGGGCAGAGAGTTAGTAGTAGTTATAGTCTGTACATAGGGGGGCGATTAAGTAGTTATGTTCTTGTACATAGGGGTCAGTATACTGGAGTACGTTACTCGGGCAGATACTGTATATCAGTGTCGTAATTAGTGCAGTAGTAGTTATACTGTACATAGGGGGTAGTATTATAAGTAGTTATATCTCTTGTATATAGGGGAGGAGTATAGTGTATATTTCTTGTAATAGGGGGCAGTATTATAGTAGTTATATTCTTGTTACACTAGGCGGCAGATTATTAGTTAGTTATATTCTTGTACATAGGGGGGCAGTATTATAGTATTATTCTTGTACATAGCGAGATTTGGCCGTTATCTTTAATGGCAGTTATGTAGTATGATCCTTGTTTTTTATAGGGGCCAGATATATAGTAGTATATTAAAGCCTAGTAGGAATACGTACAATCATGAACACCCTAGGTGACCAGATCACATAGCTCCATGGACACAGGGCAAGGTGTCGCACTTCATATGGGTAGCTCCTGTAGTTGTCTCCCCTGATTCGGGACAGCAACATATGTCAGTATGGATACTAAATGGGAGCTGGCGTACGGTGCACAGCTGTGTTTCTCCCTGCTGGGCGGTGTGTGGATTGCGGGGTAGTGATATTAAGTCTTCTAACTGTTGCAGGGTTTTGTAGCTTCCATTTCTGCTTTCTAAATTAGACACGTTTTACTGGTATAACAAGCATTAACAAACTGCGCCGCTCTGTCCCATTGTGGAATTAGATTTCCTTAAATACTTAAATTAGCGCGTTATTATTACTCATCATACATTATTATCTGTGTCTTGCGAGGGGAGAGCAGCTATCGAAATCATTGGAATTAATTCAGCGTTTTGAATAACATAAGCGCAGGTCTGTGTATTAACTATGGATGGTACTATTATTTTGCTGGGGTGTCTTTCACTGATGTGACAAATCATAGAGGTGCATCAACATCCCGGATCTCAGAACCAAAAACCTGGTATCGTCTAACGTTCAGATCTGCGCTTCGGTTGTTCTTTGTCTCTAGTTCTGCGGTGTTATAGAGGTAGTAGAATCAAAATAAGAGTATAAAAGCTAAAAGCTTCCAGTGCTTTGGATCTACCCTCATGTAAAAAGGAAATGATGATTGTCACATTGAACAAGTTGTGCCATCTTGTATTTAAGCCTTACATCGGTATGGCACCCAGGGTTCTGTAGCACATCCTTCCTACCCGCAACGGTACAGCTACTTTACCCTGGTCACCCAACAGATTTGACCCTTGCCAAAAATCTTAGAGAGTTGAGTATGTGATCACCTGGTATTTACCCTTACACCCCCTCAGGTCAGATATATAAATGTCCTTTCTGGCATTCCCTCTATTATGCACCATCTCTTCTATAAAACAACACTCATCTCCACTTAAGTCATATGAAAATGAGCAGAGAAGAGCAGATTTTATGAGATGAGTCAAGCTTAGTAGGTGCAGAGGGAGTCACTTCAGACACCCCTGTTCAGGGCTGAGCACTAGGGGGCACCAATTTATTTACCCCTGTTCGCGATACCCGATTCCGGCGCTTACCGCACGATTTCCGGCATGTGTCACTTACCCCCTCAGGTCCGCCCGAGTTCAAGCACCTTCTTCCCGGTGCTCTGTAAGTGCATTGTCTATAGCGACCAGTAATTAGACTATTTAAATCCTAGCGCGCAGTCCAACAGCTGTGGACCCCATCGCGTCGGTCTGATACACGATTTGGGTCGCCGGAGATAAAGCGTGCGCGATTGCAACACAAGACGAGATCGGATGTGAAAAAAAACTCTTCCTTAAATGCGGCCAGCATCGGAAGAATCGTTGGTATTTGACGAAGTGCGGAACGCTGACCGCTTAGTACATTAGCCCATAGTTGAAATGAATGGTGCAGATCCAATTGTTTAAACTCTCTGTATACCCAGTTCGTAGACTCACCCGACACCACAACTATTCACACCGAACCTGACAGCAGTCTGAAAGAGAAATTCGTATCTCTTAATGTGATCACCTGCCGATGTGCTGGGCGGCTATTGAGCTAGTTCTGCACTTTACTGCTGACTTTGGATTTCGTGAGGTGAGTATTCTGTGTTGTTTGCTGTGCTTGCGGGTCGTGGCATCTTGTGCATGCTCATGTGAATTGCTGTTTAAGCTGATATTTTGTGTGACTAGTATATTGTGCTTTTGGGTGGTACTTTTTGCACCGTTATATAGTATGATATTGGGTTCTGCGCAATAGTATTTGTGCTATTGTTGTTTGGTGCGTTCTGGATGGCATTTAGGTCTGCAGTATAGGAAGCGCGCTGACTTCTGGGGACGATTTTGTGTCTTTAATGTATTATTGTGTTGCTCTGGGTTTGATAATTTAGTGCTGCTACAATGCTTGTACAGTATTGGGGCGGGGAGCCAGTGTTTCTGGTACGTATACTCACCAAAGATATGTTGTCGAAGTGCGCGCTCCCCCTACAGCTCAATTCGTGAACACTTCAAGTAAGGATGACTCTTCTCTGTCTTTGTTATAGTGTGACCTTTTTATAGGTTACAAGGGATAAATTTCACAAAGCGAGGATCATCTCGAACATGAATTCACACCCAACCACTATGGGCATATTATTTATCAATGTGTAACGCATTGGGTACAGGAGGACTTTACTACGAGGAAACCCAGGTCACTAACTCTGGAATAATCTCTGAACAGTAATGAAAGCTGACCCAGACAGGTCAAGTGAACCATGCAAGGCAGTAATAGGAGCAGAGGATATGGATATGCGGTATACTGATTCAGGGCAGTGGAACAGGCATAAGAGTCGGTAACAAGACGCGAGGTCAAACATCTGGTAAGTCAGGCAAATGAACAGTAAAACATACGAACGAAAGAAACCTGGGAAATTTTTTTGATCATGGAGATTTATATGATGAATCTGCTTTAAGGCGCTTTCCGACTTAGATTTTGCGGACGAGAGATAAGTGATAATCAATAAACCTTACTCTGCGCATCACACTTGTCCCACCATACGTTGTCCTCTATCTGTTGACCACCAATGGACTGTGACCTCCGTATGTCACCAAAGTGGAAGGTGCAGCGTGTCCTACCGTGTGCACATAGCTGAGACTATGTATCCCCGTATGGAGCCGTTGTGTAAGGGTATTCCTGATGACGGATGCATCGCCCTGAGAGTAATAGTTTAACCCCAAAATCGATGGAATATTGGTAATAAAAAGGGTAGCTAAAGTGTAAGGGTGTGGTAGGCCCGGCATACACGCGGGATAAGACGGGGTTCTGGGCCCGCGGCCTCGGCGGTCTGACTATCGGCGGCTAGAAGAACAGGAACCGCAGGGCGCCACTACACAGAGAACAGCGAGACGCGAGACACCAAATACGGGTCTCCTCCGCTGGATCCCAGGGTAGAGACGCCGTTTTTTCTCTGTCTTTCCCTTTTTTTTTCTTTTTCTTTTGTACTTCTTGAATGAGAACGATCCGCGCATAGAGCATCAGCAACCAGGTAGGGCCCAGAAAATAAACACCACCCTGACTTCCGTGTTTTTATGGTCCCCTGTCTTGCTAATGTCTTTTGTTTATATTTGGTGGTCTCTCTATTCTGCTCGTGGAGTCTCAGTGCCCTTTTTCATGTTTTAAACACACATACCCATAGCAACAGGTGCATCACGAGAAGTGCCTTTACCCTGGCAGAAAACGTATGTATAAACGCATGACGTGTCCAATGAAAAAGATTGATGTGAATAGTAGGAGCCGGGACTGTAACTATACAGTTAGATGGGGAAGGATTAGTGTGATTGCAGGATGGTATGGTGATGCGCGACAGCGTACAGGACTCATCTTTAATGAGCTCTACGCTTCCGCAAGGCGGAGAGTCTGTGCCTTCCTCCGGCTATTGAAGACCATTATAGACATTGATAGATAAGTATAGACGAATCGGAGGACGGAGGAAATGGCATTATTGTTCACATATCTCAATACATATACATCCGCGTGCTATTCAGATTACAATGTATATGCGGGGCCTCACCTCATCTCCCGACGGGGAATTTTTATCATGTTTTTGGAATATATTGGGTTTGTATTCTTCGTACGGTTTTATTTTTGAGTAATTTTAAATAATATTTTGCCATTTTGTGCCCTAGAAGGAATAAGTGGGCGGAGCACAACAGGCTCCTTATCTACCGGACTTCTCTTAAGGGGATCGGATATTGATCATGTAATCTATCGTATATCATATATAAGATTCTTATGGACCCCCACTGATCACCTGATTCCAGCAGCCTACAGCCGGGATTTTTTCTAACAGTGGTCAGATCCAGGCTGCGCTACAGCAGCTCAGATCCTGGTCACTTGGCTGACATGCAGTTCTCTGGCATGGCCACTTACAGAGAGAATGGCCGCTAAACTTGGAAAGCGCTGGTAGTGTTGCAGTAGGGTGATTAGATATAGATGACTTATCCCTATTGATAGTGTCAGAAGGGCAGTTCCTGGTCCAGAGATGACCTGGCCACGCCACATGTCAATAAAAGCCTATTAGCATATGGGGAACAGAATTGGAGAATAGACTCGGATCAGTGTGGATCACCTATTCTGCGGAGGGGGGAGAGAGCAGAACGATTTTACGGTACGGGGCGCTCCACTTCTAAAAACGTATTAGCAAATATTCTCAGTGGTTTGAACACTCCAAACTGAGAGGAACGTGCAAATTAAAAAAGGAGAGATGGGGAGGTCTACGTCTCTTCTGTAATTTCTCGCTGACATTGCACAATGCAACTGACTATCCATGGATTCACCGTAGAGCGAATCACACATTTCAGCATCCAATGACAGCCAGACTTGGTATGAGTCACTCCTGGAGACGCTAGAATGGACCATGACCAGAGGAGACCAGGAGGTTACAGTAGGAGCCATCACGTCACTGGGGGTCAGAAACTAAGGGCCCGATTGCGTTTTCCCCGCGTGTTACCCAAATATTTCCTATTTGCGCCAATTTCCCCTGAATTGCCCCGGGATTTTGGCGCACGCGATTGGATTGTGGCGCATCGACGCCGGCATGCACGCGAGGTAAATCGGGGGCGGGCCGAACGAAAAACCCGATGGATTCAGAAAACCGCCGCATGTTTTTTAAAAAAAAGTGTCGCTCGGCACGCACTTACCTTCACTCAGCCAGGCGCGGTGTACTCCAGTGCGTTCCGATGCTCTTCAGTGCAGCAGCGACACCTGGTGGGAGTCGGGAGTAGGAACTACCTTAGTGAATCGCTGGAAGACCCGAATCCACCGCAGAGAACGCACCGCTGGATCGCCAATGGACCGGGTAAGTAATGCCCAATGTGTTCTCCGAAATGAAAGTTTCACGGAGGTGGAAATCCATATTTCTCCAACGAGGATATCAGAGCCACATTTCACAAGCCGACCTGACTCAAAACTACACAACAAAGAAGCAAATTCCAGGGCACCACGTGTATTGCCTAATTTGTGGAGGGGTCACAATAGGTATCCACCATGACATATAGACCTGCATCTATTATAGAAGGACCCCCCTTGCTGCCCAGCGAATGGAGAGGTGGTCAGATGGTGCACGGCACTATTAAGGGAGAACAAACATTATGAAGTTGGGTGATATTTGGTGCTTGGTGTGTAATGTTGGTACATTATGGTCTTTCAGTTGGTTTTGTTGCAGCAAGGGATTTAACATCTCTTAGATGGTATTTTTTGGGCATTGTAGTTGTTCTGGGTGGTATTTATGTTGCGTCTTTTACTGCAAATGTGGTGATATTTTGTGCTGAACTGTAACCGTTGCTTCTTAGGTGCTATTTTGTGCTTGACTATTGTAGAGTATGGTATGTAATGTTGGTGGATTTTGTGCACAGAGTGGTCTTTAACCATTTCACGGATTGCTATTTTGCACTTCTCGATGGTATTTGGTGATACGGGGGTAGTATGTTTAGCCAGGGCAGCCATCAGGAAATTCGGGCCCCATACAGCAAAAGTGTCTGGGCCCCAACACACCCCAAAACGAACAAGCTACAGCGAAGCGGCTACAGGCAGGAGTTACAGGGGGCAGGGGGGTATACAGGGGACAGGCGGGTATAACAGGGGACAGGCGGGTATACAGGGGGACAGGCAGGTACACAGGGGGACAGGCGGGTACACAGGGGGACAGGCGGGTACACAGGGGGACAGGCGGTATACAGGGGGACAGGCGGGGATACAGTGGGGCAGGGGGTAACAGGGGCACAGGGGGGTATACAGGGGGACGGCGGGTATAAGGGGGACAGGCGGGTATACTAGGGGCACAGGCGGGTTATACAGGGGGACAGGCAGAAGCGGAGCAGGGGCACAGGCGGGGTATACAGGGGGACAGGGCGGGGAGGACGTATACAGGGGGACGGCGGGTATAGACAGGGGCACAGGGCACGGGGGTATACAGGGGGAGGCGGGTATACAGGGGGACAGGCAGGTATACAGGGGGACGGGGTATAAGGGGACAGGCAGGTAACAGGAGGATACAGGCAGGTATACAGGGACAGGCAGATAATACAGAGGACAGGAGGTATACAGGAGGACAGGCCAGGTATACAGGAAGGCGGAGGAGGACAGGACAGGCTATACGCGGGACAGCGGCGGCATACAGAGGGGAACAGGGGGGTATACGGGGACAGGCGGGTACAGGGAGGACAGGCGGAGGTACAGGAGGACAGCGAGGTATACAGGAGGAAGGCTGTATACGAGGGACAGGCACGGTATACAGAGGGACCGCAGGTCTACAGGGGAGAAGCAGGTATACAGATGCGGGACAGGCAGGTATCAAGGGGTACGGATAAGAGGGACAGGCAGGTATACAGGGGGCAGGGCAGGATAAAGGGGGACAGGCAGGATAACAGGCAGGTATGACATTGAGAAGGGCAAGGTTATACAGGGGGACAGCAGGTAATACAGGGGGAAGGCACTCTCTCTGTATATAGTGACAGGTGATTCTCTCTCTGTATATAGTGACAGGTGATTGTCTCTCTGTATATAGTGACAGGTGATTCTCTGCTCGGTGACAGATCTTTCTATCTCTCTCTATAACTACAAGGTGTCTGGCTAAGGAAATACGTCTTGACCAATCAGTGCTGGTGTGTCTTTGCCGGCAGCCAGTCAGCGCGCTGTGTGCAGGGTGTGGGCGGGGTGAGCAGGCACAGTGTGTGCTCGGGCAGTCTGTGTGTGCAGCGCCGCCTGTGCCCGGGTGATGACACGTCATGGCCGCCCGGCTGTCCCAGTCTCACCTGAAGCTGGAGGCTGAGATTGAGCGCTGCAGGGCTGAGGGGCAATGGGAGAAGATCCAGGTGCTGGTCAGACAGCTCGCACCCAAGGTGCAGGACAGCGCGGGTGAGTGGCAGAGCGTGCGCGGGGCAGCAGGGAGTGACTGTACTACAACGCTCATCCTCCTGCACTGGCTGCAGTGTCAAGGTGACTGGCATGGGGCAGGGGACTTGGCACAGGGCTGGTAGACACCTTTATGTCACTACGGTGCAAGTATCTGAGATGTGAGCCAGGAAGTGACAGGACGCAGCATCTACTGCAGGACCCTCCGAGACTTCCTGATACTGAGATTGTCTCATCACACCCTCATGTATATAGCTACCAGACCTCTGTATACTTGCCTGTCCCCCCTGTATACCTGCCTGTCCCCCTGTATACCTGCCTGTCCCTCTGTATACCTGCCTGTCCTCCTGTATACCTGCCTGTCCTCCTGTATACCTGCCTGTCTATCTGTATACCTGCCTGTCCTCCTGTATACCTGCCTGCCCCCCCTGTATACCTGCCTGTCCTCCTGTATACCTGCCTGCCCCCCCTGTATACCTGCCTGTCC
>CM033647.1:159752908-159840176 GCA_019512145.1 Engystomops pustulosus | reverse complement strand
TCCTCCTGTATACGCTGGCCTGGGCCCCCCCACCCGCCTGTCCCTCTGTATACCTGCCTGTCCTCCTGTATACCTGCCTGTCCTCCTGTATACCTGCCTGTCCTCCTGTATACCTGCCTGTCCTCCTGTATACCTGCCTGTCCTCTGTATACCTGCCTGTCCTCTGTATACCTGCCTGTCCTCCTGTATACCTGCCTGTCCTCTGTATACCTGCCTGTCCCCCTGTATACCTGCCTGTCCCCCTGTATACCCGACTGTCCCCCTGTATACCCGCCTGTGCCCCTGTATACCCGCCTGTCCCCCTGTATACCCGCCTGTCCCCCTGTATACCCGCCTGTGCCCCTGTATACCCGCCTGTCCCCCTGTATACTTGCCTGTCCCCCTGTATACCCGCCTGTCCTCCTGTAGGCTTGTTCGGTTTTGGGGTGTGTTGGGGCCCAGACACTTTTGCTGTATGGGGCCCCGAATTTCCTGATGGCTGCCCTGGGTCCACATCTCCTGTTTGGCCATGTTACAGGTAACATAGTACTTCTAGAGTAGTGTAGACAAAGCTGTGTTGGTTTTCTACAACTGCAGTTACAATCTCTTCATGGGGGGCACATACTTTTGAGGATTGTCAGCTCTTCTATTTCATATTCGGAGCAATATTTGTTTCCAAACTTGGAAACTGCTTCTACGTTATCCAGGTGCTGCTGAAAGTCTTCAGTCAACACTTGAGGAGGCAATTCCTGCCTTTTATATTAATGATGGGATCACACCAGTGTCCCGCTGGGGATGCGGCTCCTGTGACTAAGAAATCCAGGTGTGAAGTATGCAGGAACGTTACTTGGCGTCCGGTTACATGTCATGCACCGCTGTCTGGAAGAAGTTTTGTTTTGACAAGAATAGGACATGACAATCTATGTCAGTACTGTTTTCCTTATTATGATTGATGGATTGTAAGCTCTGTGGTACAGGCATTCCCGGCAACATTCCAAGTGCATGAGACAACTTTATTTCTTCTTCTAGACAGGCCTAATCTTGAAAATAATTTCTTTTATCTTGTGGTGATTTGATTTCTTAATAAATCTTTATAGAAATTGGAGCTCCATTTTTCTAACATCCTGCATGTGGAACTGAGTAAAAAAATGTGGTCTGGTTGCAACCACCACTAGGGGGAGCTATGGAGGCAGCAGCATACTTTTTTTTATATTTTAAACACTATCGGTTTGCATTAAGCTCCATCTACTGGTGATGTTGAGATACAGAACTTGAGCATTTTATGGAGTGACTTAAAGGGGTTCTCAGGAGGTGGAAAAACATGGCTGCAGTCTTCCAAAAACAGCGCCTCACCTGACCATAGGTAGTGTGTGGTATTGCAACTAAGCTCCATTCATTTCTATACAGCTGTGCTGCAGTACTGGCAGTAACCATGGTCAGGTGTGGTGCTGTTTTTGGAAGACTGCAGCCATGTTTTTCCACCTCCTGAGAACCCCTTTAAATATGAAAGAAGTTAAAGGGGTTATCCGGGTTTAAAAAAATTTTTATGGCCGGGCTGGGGAGGGCTATTTAAACACAATAAACATGTACTTACCTCCTCCGGTGCTGCCGATGTCCCGTGCCGCGGCCGGTCTTCTCTGTGCGCCGGTTTCATTATAAGTGCGCACAGGGAGCTTCCGGCCGGCCGGAAACTCCCATGCGCACCATCTCCCAGCGCTTACAACGCTGAGAGATAGGGACGAAGGGACTGCCGTGCGGGACATCAGCCGCGCCGGACGAGGTAAGTACATGTTTATTATGTTTAACTAGCCCTCCCCAGCCCGGCCATAAGAAATTTTTTAAACCTGGATAACCCCTGAAATTCTAAGAAAATCTATATTTAAAGGGGTTCCCAGGGGACAAGCAAGGGCTGGGAAAACCACTGAAAGTGGATTAACAAAGGAACCAGAAGCCACAACAGGGTAAGTTTGCTTTCTTTATTTTTATTTCCAAACCGCCCCACTAGAAATCATAAAAATTTGTTTACTCATCTCCTTGCCTTCTTGCCGACCTCTTTACCCTATTCACATGCAACTCTAGCACAGAAGTGGTGCCCATGACAGCTAATCAGTAGCCTTATTAGTTACCCATTTAAGCCTCTCAGCCCAAGAACCATCTCATCCTCCATTTAAACACCCACTTCCAGGCAAAATAGGCAAAGACCCAACCCCTTTTATGGATTGGGACAAGATTAAAGTTTCAGGAAATTCCAGAATGTTGAGAGGTATTATATTACCGGTTGTATGGTACATACCATGTCCACCCCAGAAACAATGTACACTACAGCACAAAATACCACCCCAGAAACAATGTACACTACAGCACAAAATACCACCCCAGAGGCAACAAATATCACAGTAAATCACATAATACCAGCCCAACTACATCTTGGTGAATCGCGCGCCAACTACATCTTCGTTGGATCGTTCGGATCGGGGATCGCGAGAGGACCGGGTAAGTAAATGTGCCCCAATGTGCCACAGCAGAAGCACCAAACAATGTAGAAAGCACAACATACTATTCCAAAATCCCAAAATACCACAGTGATGTGCAAAAATACCACAAGGAAGCGCCAAATATGTTACAATATTTCAGCACAAAATGCCACCCAGAAGCAGCAAACAGAATCCACATTGTGGCACAAAATGCCACATCAGAAGCACTAAACAACACAGAGTGGCACAACATACTACCCCCATATACCACAATAAAGCTAAAAAATACTATACCAGATGCAGCTATTTCACAAAATACCACATCAGAAGCATCAAAGAGAGCACAACATACTATTCCAGCGTCAGTAAATACCCAGTGAAGTTTAAAATACTCAATAGTGCAGCACAAAACACCACCCGAGAAGCAGCAAACAAATTTGGCATTGCAGCACAAAATAACACCCCAGAAATAGCAAACACCACAGGGTGGCTAAACATACTACCCCGGTATCACCAAATACCATCGAGAAGTGCAAAATAGCATCCGTGAAATGTTAAAGACCACTCTGCTGCACAAAATACCACCAACAATTACCAAATACTCTACAATAGTCCAGCACAAAATAGCACCTAAGAAGCGGAAACAGGTTACAGTTCAGCACAAAATATCACCACAGTTGCAGTAAAAAGAACGCAACATAAAATACCACCCCAGAAACTACAAATGCCCAAAAATACCATCCTAGAGATGTTAAATCCCATTGCTGCACAAAACCAACTGGAAAGACCAGATAATGTACCACATTACAGCACCAAATATCACCCCAAAACTTCATAAATGTTTGTTTCTCCCTTAATAGTGCAGTGCACACATCTGACCACCTCTCCATTCAGCTGGGCAGCAGGAGGGGGGTCCTTCTCTAAATAGATGCACGTCATATATGTCATGGTGGATACCTATTGTGACCACCTCCACAAATTAGGCAATACACGTGGTGCCCTGGAATTTGCTTTTCTTTGTTGTGTAGTTATTGGATCAGGTCGGCTTTGAAATGTGGCTCTGATATGGAGAAAATATGGAGATTTCCACCTCCGGAAACTTTCATTCTGGAGAAACACAGTGGGGCAGATTTACTTACCCGGTCCATTGGCGATCCAGCGGTGCGTTCTCTGCGGTGGATTCGGGTCTTCCGGGACTGAGCCTGTGGGCAGAGGGTGGCATGGCTGGAGGGGCTGGCCTAGACACCTTTATTCGCACTACGTTGCATATCTGATATGAAGCCAGGAAATGACAGGACGCAGCATCTCTCTGCAACCCTCCGAACTTTCCTGATACTGATATTGTCTCTCACACACCCTCATTTATTACGCTACCACTCTGTATACTTGCCTGTCCCCCCTGTATACCTGCCTGTCCCCCTGTATACCTGCCTGTCCCCCTGTATACCGCCTGTCCTCCTGTATACCTGCCTGTCCCCTCCCCTGTCTACCTGCCTTTCCCCTGTTATACTCTGTCCCCCTGTATAACCTGCGTCCCCCTGTATACCTTCTGTCCCCTCTGTATACCTGCCTGTCCCTCTGTATACCTGCCTTCCCTCTGTATACCTCCTGTCTCCGTATACCGCCTTCTCCTTACACCCGCCTGTCCTCCTGTACCCCCCCTGTCCCCTTATACCCCCTGTTCCCCCTTTATACCCGCTTCCCTATTTTTATCCTGCCTGTCCCTCTGTATACCTCCTGTCCTCCTGTATACCTGCCTGTCCTCCTGTATCCTGCCTGTCCTCTGTATACCCTGCCTGTCCTCTGTAACCTGCCTGTCCTCCTGTATACCTGCCTGTCCCCTCTGTATACCTGCCTGTCCCCTGTAATACCTTGCTGTCCCCCATGTCATACCCGCCTGTCCCCCTGTATCCCCGCCTGTCCCCCTGTA
The DNA here is from genome assembly GCA_019512145.1 of Engystomops pustulosus. Lineage (NCBI taxonomy): Eukaryota > Metazoa > Chordata > Amphibia > Anura > Leptodactylidae > Engystomops > Engystomops pustulosus. The sequence goes on along the minus strand of CM033647.1, from coordinate 159,835,793 downwards.
TACCCGCCTGTCCCCCTGTATACCCGCCTGTCCCCCTGTATACCCGCTTCCCCTGTATACCTTGCCCTGTCCCCCTGTATACCCCCGCTGTGCCCCCTTTATACCTCGCCTGTCCCCCTGTACGCCTGTCCGTATGCCCGCCTGTCTGTGACCCCTCTGTCCCCTGATCACCCCGCCGGTCCCCTGTATACCCTCCTTCCCCCTGTATAACCCCCCCTTGTCCCCTGTATCACAACAGCTTGCCCTCCTTATCCGCCTGCCGTACCCCCCTCGTTCACCTATTTACCCCGACTGTCCCCGTTTTGACTTCCCCAGCTTCACCGCCGCCTCCTTGTGCCCCTGTATACCCCGCGGTCCCTCCCCTTGTCTGCTAAGTCCACCTCGTCCTCCCCACTTCCACTACCTCCCTTCCGCCTGTCCTCCTGTAGGCTTGTTCGGTTTTTGGGGTTTTTGGGGCCCAACAGACTCTTTGGCTGTATGGGGCCCCGAATTTTCGATGGCTGCCCTGGCTAAACATACTACCCTACCCCTGGTATCCCCAAATACCATCGAGAAGTGCAAATGCATCCGTGAAATGTTAAGACCACTCTGTTGCACCAAATACCACCACATTTACCAAATACTCTACAATAGTCCAGCACAAAATAGCACCTAAGAAGCGGAACCCAGTTTACAGTTCAGCACAAATATCACCCACAGTTGCAGTAAAAAGAACGTAACATAAAATCCACCCCAGAAACTACAATGCCCAAATACTCATCCTAGAGATGTTAATCCCATTGCTGCACAAACCAACTGGAAAGACCAGATAATGTACCACATTACAGCAACCAATATACCACCCACCCAACACTTCATAAATTTTTGTTTCTTCTCCCTTAATAGTGCAGTGCACACATCTGCACCTCTCATTCACTGGGCAGCGAGGGGGGTCCTTCTATAATAGATGCAGGTCATAAGTCATGGTGTCCAGAATGAAAGTTTCGGAGGTGGAAATCTCCCATATTTTCTCCATATGCAGAGCCCATTTCCAAACCGACATGATCCAATAACTACACAACAAAAGAAAAAGCATTCCGGCACCACGTGTATTGCCTAATTTGTGGAGGTGGTCACGAATATTACACCATGGACATATATGACCTGCATCTATTTATAGCAGGACCCCCCTCTGCTGCCCAGACTGAATGAGAGGTGTCAGATGGGTCAATGCACCTAGTAAGGGGAGAAAACAAACATTTTATGAAGTGTTGGGTGGTGATTGTGGTTGCTGTCATGTGGCTTACACTTATTGGTCTTTTCCAGTTGGTTTGTGCGCAATCGGGAGTTAAACATCTCTAGGATGGATATTTGGGCATTTGTAAGTTTCTGGGGTGGTTTTTATGTTGCGTTCTTTTTACTGCAACGTGTGTGGTGATATTTTGTGCTGAACTGTAAACTGGTTCCGCTTCTTAGGTCTATTTTGCTGCCTGGACTTTGTAGAGTATTTGGTAATTGTGGTGGTATTTGTGCAACAAAGTGTGTCTTAACATTTCACGATGCTATTTTTGCACTGTCTCGATGGTATTTGTGATAACAGGGGTATAAGTTACCATGGGCAGCCATCAGAAATTCGGGGCCCATACCGCAAAATGTCTGGGCCCCCACACCCAAAACCGAACAAGCTAAGAGGACAGGCCGGGTATCAAGGGGGGACAGGCAAGTATTCCAGGGTACAGCGGGTAAACAGGGGCACAGCGGGTATACCGGGGACAGGCGGGTGATTACAGGGTGAACAGGCGGGTATACAGGGGCCGCAGGCGGGTATCAGGGGACAGGCGGTTATACAGGTGGACTGGCCGTAATACAGGGGCACAAGGCGGGTTCAGGGGGACAGGCGGTTATACAGGCACAGGCGGGTATACAGGGGAAGGCGGGTATACAGGGGACAGCGGTTTACAGGGCACAGCGTAATACCGTGGACAGGCATATAACAGGTGCACAGGCTGGTATACCGGGGACTGCGGTATAACCGGGGACAGGCGGGTATACAGGGGCACAGGGCGGGTTACAGGGGTACAGGCGGGTAATACCCGGGGACAGGCAGGTATACAGTGTGAAGGGCAGGTATACAAGAGGAAGTCAGTTAACGAGGCGGCAGGTTACATAGGCATGCATGTATACATAGGACAGGCATTATACACATGGAGGACAGTCAGGTAACAGGAGACAGGCAGTTATACCAGGGGACGCGTATAAAGAGGACAGGCGGTTATACAGGTTACAGGGCGGGTAATACAGGGGGACAGGCGGGTTTACAGGAGACACGGGTGTACAGAGGACAGGCGGTTATCCCTGAGGACAGGCCATGTATACATAGGGACTGCAGGTTAACAGAGGGCCAGGCAGTTATACAAAGAGGGACAGGCAGTATACAGGGGACAGGCAGTATCCATGGGGACAGCAGGTATACAGGGGGACAGGCAGGTAACAGGGGGACGGCAGTAATACAGGGAGGACAGCAGGTAACGGGGACAGGCAGTTACAGGGGGACGCAGGTATACAGGGGGGACAGCAAGTATACAGATTCTGGTATGCTACATACATGAGGTGTGATAGACAATCTCAGTATCAGGAAGTTCTCGGAGGTCCTGCAACGCTGCGTCCTGTCCACTTCCTGGTCTCATCTCAGATCTTGCACTGTAGTGACATAAAGGTGTGCTGCCCAGCCCTGGCCAAGTCGCGCCTGCCCCATGCCAGTCACCTTGACACTGCAGCCAGTGCAGAGGAGATGAGCGTTGTAGTACGTCACTCCCGCGGCCCCGCGCACGCTCGCCACCCCCCGCGCTGTCCGGCACCTTGGTTGCGAGCTGTCTGACCAGTCACCTGGACTTCCCCATTGCCCTTCGCCCTGCCGCTCATCTCATCCTCAGCTTCAGTGGACTGGGACCCGGCGGGCCAGGACTTGTCACACCCGGGCAACGGCGCGACCACACATATTTGTGCAGCAAACGCGCCAGTCGTGCGACCCACCGGCGGGCCCCCGGGCCCCCCCCCACTAGTGTTCTTAGATTCCGCCCCATGGGCATTACCATTGTACTGCCCTATCGGCGCCCTGTGTTAGCCACCCTGTGGTGTTGCTATTTCTGGGTGTTATTTTGTGCTGCCATGCCAAATTTGGTTTGCCTGCTTCTCGGTGGTGTTTTGCGCACTATTTGAGTATATTTAAAACTTCACTGGGTATTTACTGACTCTTGGAATAGTAATTTGTGCTCTCTTTTATGCTTCGATGTGTATTTTGTGAAATAGCTCATCTGTAGTTTTTTAGCTTCATGTGGTGTTTGAGGTAGTATTGTGCCACCTGTGTTGTTTAGTGCTTCTGTGTGGCATTATTGTGCCACAAGTGTTTGGTTTGCTGCTTCTGGGGTGGCTTTTGTGCTGAAATATTGTAACATCTTTGGCCTTTCCCTGATTTTGGAATAGTTTCTGTGCCTTTCTATTGTTTGTGCTTCTGCTGTGGCACATTGGGGCCCATGTACTTCACCCGTCTATCGCGATCCCCGATCCGAACATCCAACAAGTATGTAGTTGGCGCGCGTCACCAAGATGTAGTTGGGCCTGGTATTATGTGATTTACTGTGATATTTTTGCCTCTGGGTGGTATTTTGTCTGTCGGTGTCCTGTTTTCTGGTGTGGTATTTTGTGCTGTAGTGTAATTGTTTGGGTTGGAATTTTGTTCTGTAGTGTACATGGTTTCTGGGGTGGTTATTTTTGTGCTGTAGTGTATATTGTGTCTGGGTGGTATTTTGTGCTTGTAGTGTTCTTGTTCTTCTGGGGTGTATTATGTATGTAGGTTATATTGTTTCTTGGTGGTATTTTGTGTGTAGTACATTGTTTCTGGGTGGTATTTTGTGCTGTAATGTTCATTGTTTTCTGGTGTTGTATGTTGTGCTGGTGTGTAACATTTTTTTTACCCCTGAACCTCTCCACCTTGCCGACCTCCACATCCGTGCAACTTCTACGATGTCCCTGACTTTTAGTAAGGACTTGGAGTTTAGTATAATGGAGGCCTTGGTTTTAGGCATTGGTTCTAGAGCCCTTAAAGGAAATCGACCAATGCTAGGTTGATGACTACTATAGAGCTGCTATGGCTCTTTGGTTCATGAATTGATGAGGTTTCTTCCCCCTGACGAGACACTGTAATTGTGGTAATTGTCCGTAGGAGACGCCGCAGAATGTCATTATCCATCCAAGTCGCCCGGCCGGTAACAATCACTTCCTAATCTGGTCGATAACAAACAACGTGGGGACGCCAGGGCTTGTTGGGTATTTGGTGGCGCTAATCTCTCCTCCTTGTGTCAGTCCTCTCCTTACACAAGCCGGCGCTTAGATCATTGTTATATTTGGTGCCGCACTGTCGAGCGCGTTTTATACATAAATCAATGGTAATATGCGGAACTTAATTCTTTCCAGCCTAGTTCTTCCCTGACTTAGAACGCGCGGTCACCCGGAAAGGTCTCTGATATTCAGCAAAGACACACAATAACAAAGCAGGGGGGGGGGGGGGTCCGACCCCTCCCCTATCCCCCATGTTGTGATTGTGTCGCGTTGTTTAAGGGAAAAACTCCTCTTTTTCAACTTTCATTGATTTAGTGTTCTCATTTACATTAAAAAGATCTTAGGGGGGAGTATCGATTGCCCCGTATTATAGGGCACCAACCTCCCATTTTACGTGACCAATATTCCTTAGGTCAGTGTTGGGTCCAATATTGGCGCATTATTGGAGCACTGGATGGCTTATTATGTATGACCAAAAGACAAACTCGCTATTACAGAATTACTATAGAGGGGGCATAATAACCCCATGTGCCCCTGAGGACCCCCATCTACTAGCGCTGGGCAGAGCAGCCATCATGTATCAGTGTTTCTATCTGTGTCCATAGCCTGTATTAGATACAATGTAATGAAGAAATGCGATTCCATAGGCAAACCCAGCCTTTACGGGTATAGTTTTGATGGTTTTCTAACGGATTGTTTTATCTCCGTCCACAATAATCGGGCTACAAGCTGAGGGTCCGACACTTGGGACCCCACCCGTCACAAGAACAGTTCGGAAAGCAGGGGTCTAGCATGTGTTCCTGCTGCTCGATTCCAATACTATTGGAAAGTTGGAATTGCAGAACACAAGCGCTGGGGTAATGTGTGTAGGCATCAATCAGCGCTGTGCCCAGCAATCCATAGCATTGGATCGTGTTTCAGGACTCAGGCTCCAACTTCTGCTCCTGTGATTTGTTGGTTCCCAGCAGTCGACTGATGATTACTCATGAGATTTTGAATGGAACTGTTTCGTATTTTATTTAGTATAAATCTACAATTTAATAACATCTAAGTAGATTTAAAGGGGGGTCTGTTGGTACCAATATGTCCACCCCCATCATATTTACATGTAGGGCCTTTAAAAGGACAGAAACCAGGACTTTATAGCCCAAACAGGTGCAGCCATGAGAGATAATCAGCTTTTTCTTGATATGTCAAATCAGCGGTGAAGTGCAATGGGCGTGTCTGACTCACCTCCAGACAAATTTAGTCACGGGCTCTCTATTACAATCATCTCCTCCTTACCGTGTTGATATGTTTAGCCTTTGCTGTTCACAGTTTGTTTTTAGACAAATCGAATTGGCTCGCCACTGGTTAATTTGGCATATCCATAAAAGTTGATTACTCTGCTTTGCCTACGTTCGGGACAGGGGTGTCATTCTGCCCTATTAAGGCTACTATACAGTCCTATTATCGGTGTTGGTTCATTTTGTACCCAGCAGTTTCCTTAAAGGGATCATCGCTCAATTCTGGTCCAATGGTCGTGTAGATAGCACGGACCCCCATCTAATGGCAGGGTAATGACATGTGACCTCCTCCTTGTAACAATGGTTACCTGCACAAGGGTTTCAGTGCCAGCACCCCTGAATGTCCGGAGCTGTGGTATTAACGGCCCCCCCTCCCAGAATCAGACCTCAATAAGGGAATGATCTATACAGATGTGCCCTCTGTAGAACCTGACAAATGAACAATAGACGCTCCATTTCCATAGCGGCATCACACCGCCACTTCCCATAGCGGAGAAGGTTCTCTCTTCATAACACTCATTTTCTCGGCACGGATCGGTGACTCCCGCACGCCGCCACGATGTCAATTTTTTTTCCATTTCTCCCTAGTGAGCCTAACATCTTCATTATTGGTTCTATCAACGTATGCCATTAGCGTCACACACTCTTTATTAGCAGATAATTAGACGGCGCAGGATACTGAAGGGGACAATTCTTTAAGGAGAGACTCGCCATTTTTCTAGCAGTCGGTCAATGTAACAGAAAAAAAACTCTATTACAAAAATTTTTTTTTTCCAAAAATTCCCCCCCGAGTAAATTTCATATGTTCTGTTTATTGTTTTTTCATAGGGGCTTCAGTTATCTGTTTTTTGAGAAACTGGGTGGCTATATCATGCACTCTGCCCCTCATTGCACCATGAGTTAGGGGGTCTGTACACCATGTCCAGGTGACATCCTTCCTTTTGTGTATGCAGCTCCAATGTAGACTTCTATGTTGTAGTTTGTAACATGCTACGTAAACAAGATAGGTTCCATAGGGGGGTTTGGTCTGTTGAATTTGTCTTTAAGTCGACTGTAATTTACATTCGTAGTTTCCAGACCAAGTTTTTTTTTTCCCCCGGTGCATAATTGTAGTTTCAAATTTTTTTGCTGGTCATGTTGACCCATGATTATCAAAAAGCGTCATTACGACCCTTACAGCTGATCATTGCAGTCTGGGGCTAGAGAACATCCGAGAGGTCACAAGAGGTCACAGGGGGCAGGAGGTCTGTCTGTAACTGGGGTCGGCTGTCAGACGGGTGGCCTAAGTAGGGGACCGCCTTTAATAGATTAATCTGTAAGGCGTTGTACGTCCAAGTAACTAATACAGAACTCCAGCAAAGAGACTTATTAAAGTATCTCTTGTCTATAGATCCTATCATGCAATGTGTCCCTGGTACAACTATAAAACAAACCTTGGTAGTCTTATCCGCATCAGCTCTATTCTCTTCCTCTTTCTTCTTCTCTATAGGTAAGTAAACAATCTACTGGTCCAGTTGGTCACTATATGTGGAGTACCCAAGATTACAGGATTGACTACGGCAGTGGTTTCTTGTAGTCTGTTACCGGTGACAAACTGGTTTTTTTTTATAAGACCTGCATAGACACCACTGTAGGGACTTTGAGACTTATATTAAAAACAGATTTGTATTTCAAGTAGGTCTGAGCAATGAACATGCTATTCACCCCATTAAATGGGTTTAAAGGGAACTGTCCCCAGGACCTCATTGTCACTAAAGACTTTACAGAAGCCCATGACACCTACAGGGCAATCTGCCTTTCTGCTGTCGCTAACATTTGCATTGACAAATATAAGTGTGTGGTGAAACTTGTAACCCCTTGCATGCCCTGACAGATCCAGGTCTTTTGGAAGCCCACTTTTGTACTTGGCGCCATCTTTGATGTTTCCATCCGCTGTTCTACGTGGCGCCTCATCTCTATTTCCCCCCTTCCTTTTCCTTGGGAGATCCACAGAGAGGTCATTTATCGAGGTCCTGTCTACCTTCAGCAGGTTCTCCGTTCTGAGGGACGGTTTGGGAAAACTCGCTGTGCTGCATCCTTCTCCTCTTCCGCGATTTCAAGGCGGGGTTTCAGAATCACTAATTAGAGAAACTTTTTGGGGGGGGGCCCTGGGGCGGGCTGGAAGCACCAAAAAGCAAAACTTCACTCTTCAAAGGGTGAAGAGAGAATGACAAAGGTCAGGATGTTTTGTGGTTTACATCAACTCGGTTGACATCACAGGGCGTGGTGACATCATCATATTCTAAAGGTCATGTGACATAACAGAGGGCATTGTGACATCATCATATTCTGAAGGTCACATGGCATCATAGAGTGGCAAGGCAGATAATAGGAATGAATACAAAGAATACCAATTATTATAAATTCTAATATATGAAATACTAATATTTTGCACTGCATTGTGAATAATTAACAAAAGTGGTGCAATTGTAATAAAACATGAGAATCATAGGGGACTTTGATAATAGCATATTCTCAAGATAATGTGACATCCACAGAGGGACCTGGTAGCAAGGGGGGGGCGGGCCTGGGGGGGGTGGGGGGGGGGGTGGGGGGGGCGTGGGGGGGGGGGGCGGGCTGGGGGGGGGGGGGGGGGGGGTGGGGGGGGGGGGCCCGGGGTGGGGGGGTGGGGGGGGGGGGGGGGGGGGGGGGGGGGGGGTGGGGGGTGGGGGGGAGGGGGGGGGGTTATTTGTTTGGTTTTTGTTGTTTTGGTGTTTTTTTTTTTGTTTTTCAAATAAACCAAAGGTCACATGCGAAATTATCAGAAAAAACTTCAGAATATTATAAAAATAGATGACATCACAGAGGGAGGAGCCAACTAGAGGTCACATGTTAAGTTTAGTCTTGATTCCCATCTTCCTCACTTGGAATAGATTCACTTGTTTTTTATCTAGCTCTTGACAGGAGAAGAAATTGGTGTGATGTGTGAGCAGTCACACAGTCGGGGGGAGCTACCAGTTGTCTTGGTTGAGTGTCTACATGGACCTTCACAGGCAGGGGTGGTAGTACCATCTTGATAGGACATAAGCAATGTACCAGTCGGACAAATCCTCCTTATCCATGAAGCTGATACATTTTCTCGCATGGTTGATACTTTAAAAAAAACAGGGGGTTTTTAGAACATATTAAAAAATCGCCCAACATATCAGAAAAGATCCAACGAATTTTAAAAAAACGCTATTTCTGATTGCTGGCAACACTGTGAGCACCAGGGAACACAGGAGGAAGCTTGGAGGGACGGGGGGATAGACCCAGGGTCCTCCGCGAACCGGGAGGGCTTTACTGGATTATGTCACTTAAATAAAAGACTTATGGCCCGGGTCCAGAACCCAAACACATGAAATAGTGTCATTACGGTACAGAGATTTTTGTCACCAGTAACTCGAAATAAACATCCATTATATATATCGGATCCATTGGGGCCCTCATTTATTAAGGGCTCCGTGGCCGCACTTTCGTCGGGTTTCCCGAATTTTTCCATTTTGCAATGAATTCCACTGGATTTTGGCGCACGCGATCGAATTTTGGGCGCAATAGGCAACGGCTTTCACGCAACAGAAAATCGGGGGGGCATGGCCGTCAAACAACCTGACGAATTCGGAAACCTGCGGAATTTAAAACCGAAATGTGTCGAAAGATCAGCACTACGACATACACCGGGAAGAAGAAGAGAAGAGGAAGAAGAAAGTGAACCCGGCGGACCTCGGGGCAGCAGAGCAGCAGCGACACTGCAGGATATCGGGGCGCACGATCTTAGTGATCCCGCAGAACCCGAATCCACAATTGGACAACGCTCCGCGGGCGATCGTGACAGGACTGGGTAATAAATTGAAGCCCCATGTATCCTTTAATGTGGATTGAGTCCGTAAGGATTTTTTATATGGGGATTATTACCCCGGGCAGTTGCAAGGTGACTTTCAAAATTAACCCTTTTATAGCCAAAAATGTCTCCCAGGGTACCGGGAAGAGAGCACACACCAAGACACACCAGTCTCTAAAAATGCAAAATCCCACAATGTTTATTAACGCCACAGCCGATACTATAAGACACATAAAATCATCCGTAAGGGGGGGGTGGAAAAAGGTTGTGATAGAATAATGCAATGGCTATTGGCCATAATGAATTATCCCAGGACATCTCTTAAGACATTCTTCCAAATGTGATTGATGAAATAGCACCATTTCTTCAGAGGCCTTGTTCTCCATTGTACCTTTACAGGCGGTCCCGTACTTAAGAACACCGACTATTACAGACGGACCCTAGTTATAGGACGGACCTCTAGATCCAAGGTTGGATCTCAAGGCCAAAAATAAACCGGGAGGGGCTAGTCTCCCCATAGACGCCAATTCTTATTCTTCATTCTTTCCCTTGTATGGATATGCTGAATAGGAATGTTATATATTTTGACCTTGATATCCTTTGATTTATGTCCCTGAAGAATTGTATCCTCAACCCTGGGCTGAGTACAGTATAAGTAGTCGATCCCATGATTACCCCGGACTGTGTGGTTCTATAGATAGTGAGAGGGGGTGCACGCTACCTACGTCATCTCTATCGAAATATGAGTGATGGCATGTCCGTTCTCCATCCCTGAGATTGTGGAACATGCATGGTAAGGCAGCGAGGTGATTACATGATCACAGAATAATGTCAAATCATCAGATTCTTAATGGTAGTAGTGTCCCAGAAGGAGCAGCTGGAGTTGTTCCAAAATATTGTCCCTCCAGAGTAAGACCTAAGGTTTTCCATCAAACGGGTCCATCTCCTGTATTATCGATCAGGGGGCTGCTGGTCTTTTGGCTGCCTCTTCAGTGATTGAGGACATCTGGGTCACACTTGAAATCATTTACACTTAAATAACTAGATGAGAGGTGGAGGCAATTGGTCAGCCAAGACATGATACATGTAGTAAACTAGCATAAAGACAGCAGGGTTACTGGACATTGCGCAGGACAGTCCAAGACAAGGGTCTGTCAGCAGGTTGCTGACAGGACTAGTAGGACCACAACAGCCAAGGTAAGAGGCTAGTCAGACAGGTTACTGACACAGGTACTGGCCATACAGTCCAAGGTAAGAGATAGTGAAGCAGTTTACTGACAGGGACTAATCGGACCAGAACAGCCACAAGGCAAGAGCAGCTAGTAGCAGGTTACTGACAGACTAATAGGACCACAACAGTCCAGGTAAGAGCTAGTCAGCAGGTTACGGAAGGAATCTAGGAACCATAACAGTGCAAGGCAAGAGCTAGTCAGCACATGCGAAAAAGCAGTTAAATATTGCAATGTCCTACCACTTTTTAGAAAAAAAACATCGTTTTAGGAAAAAAATTGAAAAAAATAAATCAATAAGTAATTAAGAAATAAGAAATCTCCCTGTTTACCCCAGATACAGGATTATAGCAACGGTTCTTCATACACGTCCGCGTATAGACAGGGACTGCAGCCGCTGTTCCAAAAAGATTCAAATGTTCATTTTAGGAAGCTCCCTCCAGGACGCGTTTCATGTATTGATGTAAGGGACTCGTTGGAGTCAAAAAAAAAGAAGCAGCAGAAGGATATCTAAACCGAGTGTTTGATAAGTTACGATCCGTCGCCACTTCTGTCTGCTGGGAAATTGGGGTGGAACATCATCCGGAATAAAGATAGAAAACATGTTTCTGATTGTGAATATTCTAGACAAGGATGAATTTACATTACATTTCATCAATGTGAAGGTAGTTTATTGTGCCTTGTACAATAGTGTGACCACAGCTGCGTTGGCAGGGAAGGCGAGTAGAGCGCCAGGTTACTTCCTGCAGATAAGGTATATTTCCTTGGTTTTGCCGACTTTTAGGGAATCTGCAGGGGGATGTGTGTCGCATCATGATCATTTTCTGTCGCAATCGCTTTCAACTCAACACAAATCGGGGTGGAGCGTGCGTGGATGATCCGACAGATTCGGACTAAGTGCGAGGATTAAACATTAAATTGTGTCGCACGAAATCAAGCACTACATGCACCAGAAGAAGGAAGGTGAACTCCATCGGACCCAGCGGAAGAGACACATGCAGGAAATGGGCCACCTGATCACCATAATTGCGGCACAGAGCATCCATGTCGGACAGTCCGGATCGGGGATCGCGCAGGAACGGGTAAGTAAAATGTGCCCCACTATGTCAGAAAGCCAGAGGCGTTCAGGGCTACATCTCCAGAGCGTCTTGTAGATCGACCGACTTTTTATGCACACCCAACTTCTTATCGGCCTGGTCTCATCCTCTATCTCGCAGACATTATGGTGATGTAGCACGGAACCCCTCCTTCTAATGTTACATAATTTAATGGTGCTCTGCCATTAGACATGTTGCGGGTTCCGGCTACTGCTAGGTTCTCTTGTACTAGGTTCAATCCCCACACATTAGTGGGTGAATTGACAAAACATCCATCATTGGTGGGGGGGCCCTGTTGCACGCGCCAGGAGCCCTCCCCATAATTAGGGAGATCTATCTATTATCTATCTATCTATCTATCTATCTATCTATCATATTTATGCATCTATCTTGTTACTTTTTTGGAAGGGCCAACATGTAGCCTTTGTATAATCTATGTGTCCTAAAGGTAATTGGGTTCTACAACTTAGTGTGTCCCTGTCTGATACTTCTCTATGGGGCTAATATCCTCTGTTATAGTCACAGAGAAATGATGTCCTCTCCCTCCAATCCTCCAGAGCTCACAGCACCGGCGCTATATAAAAGGGCCGTACCTTAAATAATAAATCTATATCTGTGGAACATACGAGGCAGGAGAATTTCATCATAGTCCATTGCTTCAGAAATGAGTGTGAGTCAAACATTCATCACTCGGCGGCCCGGTTTATGGCTACACAGATGTCCAATGTGAATGAAGTCCAAGCTCGGAGTCACATCTCAACTGAAGCCGAGACCCCCAGTTACGGGGCCCCATAAAAGTTTACGCCAGGCTACACCGGGGCCATTAGTGCAACGAATCCTACAACAATTTTGGTCTTTGAACCCATAAAATCAATGGATTTAATTCAGGTACTTTGATTCCATCTCCAAAAGCCTAAGATTGTGTGGTCCTACAGATCTCCGGTGGGGTGCAATAGTGGGAATTCCTTCTAGAAGAGTTGTATGATGTAGGGACAGAAAACTTTCCTATTGCGCTCCAGCGTCATAGGATGGCATGTGCCAATTCGGTATGAATGACATGATCGGAAGCACCAAGTGGGCAACATCGTCAAGGCGACTATGGATATTATCACTGGCGTGGTGGACCTCCTGAGGCTCCATAGAAGCCTATCGACAACTCCATCTAAAGGCGTCCAGCATGATGGACTGGAGGGAAAAGTGGATGCCTAAAATGGGCCCAGGTTCTAACTCAATAATGGAGCCCAAAGTTATAGCAAGAGGGCAACACAACTGAAGGCTACAATGGTTCGTCTCTTTACACTTTGGTTGAAGACTGTCTCAATCGCGTTTGACTTTGGGTTACTCCTAGAGGTGTTGTAAAATGATAGCCCGGTTTCACCATTTTAACCCTATATTGACTAGAATTGAGTCGTGGGACAGCGGATCCAGGTTGGTTGACCAAGTAGATAACCAGGGAGAGTAGTTAGTAAAGGCTAGGTCAGGGCAGCTAACATGAGGTAAGGCCACAGAAGGACCAGAAAATGCAAGTCTGAAATGGTGGATATCTGACAGGGCCCACTTTCTCAGGCACAAGGAGTCCAGGAGCCCATTCCTATTGGTGACGGTGCTTATAGGATGGGATCACGAGGGAAATCAGGAAGGCCAAAGATTAGTGAGTTACTTGTTCAGTAGGTGGTTTTGTTGTGGCTGGGTAAGTTTACCTACACTTTTCCAGGGTTTTCCAGGCTATTATAAGTTACCATAAGAATATTTAAGATGGTGAGGATCTACACAAAAGGACCGCACAAATCCGAGTCTGGAAGATGAAGCGATAGATCCCACTCTGGGTTGTGGTCAGACTTGGTTACTGTAGATTCATCTCCCATTAGTGAAATAGAAATCAAGCGCCAGTGACTACGCTCAGCCACTAACAGAGAACGGCGCTGTATGCTTCCTGTTTATCAGTTTTTAGGTGTCAGACCATCACTATCGATTCTAAGGCTAATTTATCAATATTTTTAACCTGGGAAACCCCCAACTTTATCAGCTCAATAGATGTCATCCTACATAAAGGGGTGGCCTGTCTAGTGATGTCATTTACATAAAGGGCCGGCTGCTCATGACGTCATCCTACATAAAGGGTTGTCTCTCTATGCGTCACCCACATCACAAAGGGTGTTCTCTCTATGATGTCATCCTACATAAAAGGGTCGGCTCTCTATGACGTCATCCTACATAAGGGTGGCTCCTAGATGTTCATCCTACATAAAGGGCGGCTTATATGATGTCATCCTCCTACATGAAGGGGTGGATTGTCTATGAGTCATCCTACACAAAGGGGTGGCTCTCTATGATGTCATCCTACATAAAGGGGCGGCTCTCTATGCGTCCCATCCATACAGAAAGGGGGTCGGCTCTCTGTGATGTCATCCCACATAAGGGGGTGGCTTCTTGATGTCATCCTACATAAAGGGATGGCTCTCTATGACGTCATCCTACATAAGGGGTGGCTTTCTATGATTGTCATCTACATAAGGGGCGGCTCTCGTGATGTCATCCTACCATAAAGGGGTGTCTCTCTGTGATTGTCATACTACATAAAGGGGTTTGTCTCCTATGATGCATCCTACCGAAAGGGGTTGCTGCTATGATGTCATCCTACTAAGGGTGGTCTCCTGTGATGTCATCCCTACATAAAGGCGGTGGTGGCTCTCTATGATGTCATAATACCTAAAGGGGTGGTCTCTGTGGATGTCATCCCTACATAAAGGGGTGGCTCTCGTGGATGTCATCCTACACAAAGGGGTGCGTATCTGTGGTATCCTAGATAAAGGGGGGTGGTGGCTCTCTGTGATGTCATTAAATAGTAATAATAGTATCGGCTTTGTTTGTGGCCTTTATTTACTGGCAGTCCTGATGTTTTGGAGACACATTTAGGTCCATTATACGAAACAGGGATTTGCTGTGAGTGATATAGAGACCACATCATAGGGTTGGATGGTTGACCCCGAGTGCCACATTTCATTGCCTGCATTATAATGTCCTATCCATGGCGGGGGTCTCCCGCCCCCCCACCCCCAACTCCCCCCCCCCCCCCCCCCCCTCCCCACCCCCACCCCCCCCCCCCAACCCCCCTAGCCCCCCCCCACCCCACCCCCTCCCTGGTTACCGGCTTCTTCCCACGTGAGTAATTTGTCTGGCTCATTAGGGGGCATATTTCATCATGCAATATCTAATGGATGAGTAAAGCTGTGGCCTTACTGTAGGGCACAGGGTGGCCTGGGATAATGGCGGAGTCCTGCGAGCTGTCTACGCTAATTGGGATCCGGATGAATTTTAAATTGAGAGAAAAATATCCGTAATTAATAATTGGCCTGATGTTTTTTTTTTCCGGTAAAAGATTCCAGCCCGTTTAAATTGGCCTTTGACAACTGTTACTGGGATGGATTTTAACCTTTTCTCTGCAAAAGATTTTCGGACGAGGGTCAACTGCCTCAACTTTTACCCTACCCAATTAATTTCCTTGGTTATACCGAGCAAAAAGAACAAGTGCCGGGACAGGGAGGCGCGTGTCAGGACGGCAGAGGATTGAGGAGCCCAGCGCAGCTTAATAGGGTCATTATGGGTCGCTTAATGGGAACACATGTACATCCCACAATGGTTAGAAGCGGATGTGTTACGGGTTCAGGTGAAGGAGCTTGTCCCTAGGATGAGGATAAGATATCAGATATGTCTCATATCATACATAAGAGGAGCGTAACACCGGAGTAACTGCACACAGGAAATACCATCTCTATAGTAGGTATAGTCTTGTAATAGGGGGGGCAGGATTTATAGTGTTACATTCTTGTAATAGGAGGCCAGTATTATAGTAGTTATATTCCTTACATAGGGGGCCAGTATTATGTAGGTATATGACGGTACATAGGGGGGCGGCAGTATTAGAGATAGTATATTCTGGTACATAGGGGGCAGTATTATAGTCGTTAGATTCCTGTACATAGGGGCAGTATATAGTATTTATATTGGTACATAGGGGGGCAGTAATTATGTAGTTATATCCTGTACCATAGGGGGCAGTATTATAGTAGATATTTCTTGTACATAGGGGGAAAGTATATAGTAGTTCTATTCGTGTACATAGGGGGGCAGGTTATTATTAGTAGTTAATATTCAGTAATAGGGGGCAGTATATAGTAGTTATATTCGTGACATAGGGGCAGTATTATAGTCGTTATATCTGGTACATAGGGGGCAGTATTATAGTAGTTATATTCCTGTACATAAGGGGGCAGTTATTATAGTAGTTATATTCCTGCATAGGGGCAGTATTATAGTAGTTATATGCCTGTACATAGGGGGCAGGATATAGTATTTATATTCCTGTTACATAGGGGGGTAGTATTATAGTAGTTATATTCTTGGTACATAGGGGCAGTAGTTATTATTCGTAGTTATATTCTTGTACATAGGGGGCAGTATATAGTAGTTATATTCCTGTACCTAAGGGGGCAGTATATGTGTTATATTCTGTTGTTACATAGGGGGGCAGGATTATAGTATTATATTCTGGACATAGGGGGTAGTATTAAGTAGTATATTCCTGTACATAGGGGGCAGTATTAAAGTAGTAGTTATCTTCGTGCTACATAGGGGCAGTATTAAGTTAGTTTAATTCGATACTAGGGGGCAGTGTTATAGTTTAGTTATATTCTTGTACAGAGAGAAGCAGTATAAGTAGTTATATCCTGTACATAGAGGCAGTATTCAGTATTATTAGTAGTTATATTCTTGGACAAGGGGCAGTATGATAGTAGTATATTCTTGTACATAGAGAGCAGTATTATAGTAGTTTATATCCTGACATAGGGGGGAAGTATTATAGTAGTTATTTCTTGTAAATAGGAGGCCAGTAAGTATTATAAGTAGTTATATTCTTGTACATAGGGGGCCAGTATTATAGCGTTGTTCTTGTACATAGAGAGCAGTATTATAGTCGTTATATTTCCTGTAAATAGGGGGCAGATTATATAGTTCTATTCTTGTACATAGGGGGCAGATTAGTAGTTATTTCTTGTACATAGGGGGGCAGTATTATAGGAGTTATATTCCTGTATATAGCGGGCAGTCAGAGTATTATATAGTTAGATTCTTTGTACATAGGGGGGCAGTATCGTATGTATAGTAGTTATATCTTGTTACATAGGGGGCAGGTAAGTATTATAGTAGTATCTTCTTGTTACATAGGGGGCAGTATTATAGTAGTTATATTCTTGTACATAGGGTTGGCTAGTTATTATAGAGTTTATTTCCTGTACATAGGGGGGAGCGGCATATTATAGTAGTTATAGTCTTGTACATAGGGTGGGGCAGTATTAGTAGTTATCTTCTGTTACATAGGGGGGCAGTATTATAGTAGTTATATTCCTGTTACATAGGGGGGCAGTTATTATAGTGTTATATCTTGTACATAGGGTCCGTATTATAGTAGTATATCCCTGGACCATAGCGGTGGTAGTATTATTAGCTATATATTTTTGTCATAGGCGGCAGTATTATAGTAGTTATTCTGTACATAGGGGGGCAGGGCAGTATTATAGTAGGTATATTCTGTAATAGGGGGGCAGTATTTAGGTAGTTATATTCTGTACATAGGGGCAGTATTATAGTAGTTATATTATTGTACCATAGGGGCAGTAGTATATAGTAGTTATACCTTGTACATAGGGGCAGTAATAGTAGTATATCCTGGTACATAGGGGCAGTCGTATTATAGTAGTTATATTAAGCTATAGTAGGGAAATAGTTACAATCAGTAACATAGGTTGACCATATACATAGCTCCACTGATGGACACATGGTGCAGGTGTCGCATTTCTATGGGTCTCATTTGTTGGTTCCCCCTGGTTCGGGCAGCACAATAGTCAGTTATTGGTAATTTAATGGAGCTGGCGTAGTGCAAGGTGTTTCTCCTGCGACTTGTCGGTGTTGGATGCGGTGAGTAATGTCTATTAAACTGTTTTGCAGGGTTTTGTAGATTTCTCATTTTTATGGCTCTAAATAGACACGTTGTTCATGTATAACGCTTAACAAACCTGCGCCGCTATCGTCCCATGTGGATTAGATTTCCTTAATTACTTAAATAGCGCGTTATACTTTACTCAATCATCACTTATTATCTGTGTTCTTGCGCTGGGGAGAGCAGCTATAATCATTTGGAATAATCGCGTCTTTGACCATACATAAGCGCAGGTCTGTGTATTAATCTATTGATGTGTTACTATTATTTTATGCTGTTTGTGTGTTCCTTACACTGATTGCAATCCATTAGAGGCTTCAATCAATCCCGGATATCAGAGAACCAAAAACCTGTAGTCTAAGTTCAGATCTGCGCTTCGGTTGTATTGGTATTGTTCTGCTGTGTTATAGAGGTAGTAGAATCAACATAAAGATAAACAAAGACTAAAAGCTTCCATTTGGCTTAGGATTCTACCTTATGAAAAGGAACATGAGCATTGTTCAACATTGCCCAACAAGGTTGCAATCTTGTATTTTAATCCCTTCAGAATCGTAGTAATCACCCAGGTCTCTGTAGCACAATCCTTCTACCCCAACTGTACATTAACTACTTTACCTGGGTCACAAACAGATTCGACCTTGCAAAATCTTAGAGAGTGATCTGTGATCCCTGGTATTTAACCTTTAGCACCCCCCTCCCGGTCAGATATTAAATGTCCTTTTCGGGAATTCCCTCTATTAATGCACAACTCTCTATAAAAATCGTTCTCCAAATCATATGAAATGAGCAGAGAAGAGTCAGATTTTATTGAGATGAGGTCAAGCTTAGAGGTTGCCAGAGGGAGTCACTTCCGACACCCCCCCCCCCCTTGTCTCAGTCATAGCACATAGGGGCAACAATTTACTTACCCGTTCTTCCGCGTATCCCTGATCCGGACGGCCGATTTCCTTGCATGTGTCAACTTCCCCCCTCATGGTCCGCGGAGAGTTCACCACCTTCTTCCCGGTGCTTGTAAGTGAATGGTCTGCCGACATAATTTGACTTGTTAAATCCTGCGCGTGCACGCAGTACCAATCTGTCGCGACCATCGTCGGTCTGCCTCAAGATTGGTCCCGTGAAAGCTGGCCGCGGGGATTGCAACACAATTCGACGTGTGCAAAAAAACCCTTCTAAAGGCGGCCGCAAATCGGAAATCGTTGGATTTCTGACGATAGTGCGACCGCTACCCTTAGTAAATGAGCCCCATAGTTGGAAATGAATGGTGCAGACCCCATTTGTTTAACGCTCTGTATCACCAGTTCTTGTAGCTCACAGAACCACAAGCCATTCACAGAACCTGAAGCAGTGAAGATGAAATTCTTATCTTAATATGACAACGCAGCATGTTTCTGGCTTGATATTGAGCTAGTTGCACTTTACTATGTATTCTGGGATTCTGGGGTCGTAGTATTCTGTGTTGGTTTGGTGCTTCGGGTGTGGCATCTTGTGATATCATGTTGAATTTGCTTGCTTTTATTAAGCATGATATTTGTGCTGTGCATTTTTGCCTGCATAGTATATTTGGTGATTTGGGTGATTTGCACTTATTGTATATTTTGATTTCTGGAATAGTAAAAATATATTTTGTGCATTATCTTGATTGTTTGGTTTGCTTCTGGATTGGGCATTAGGTGCTGCAGATTAGAATGCCTTCTGCTTCTGCGGACAGTATTTTGTGCTTTAATGTTAGTATTTGTTGCTTTCTGGGTTTGTAGTTAGGCTGCAATGGTGTACAGTTATTTTGGGGCTGGGAGCAGTTTCTGGCTACTATACTTCCAAAGAACTGTTGTCTGAAGTGACGCTCCCCCTACAGCTCTAATCTGACACATCTCAATAGGATGACTCTTCTATTGCTTATTGTTTATACGTGACTTTTATAGGTAAGGGATCAACTTTCCCCAAACGATAGGAATTCTCGAAAGACATTTCACACCCAACTATGGGCTATATTTTTAATTGTGTAACCCAGTACCGGATGTGACTTACTACGAGGAGGAACCCCATGGCACTACCCTCTTGGGAATAATCTCTATACAGTTGAAAGCTGACCCCAGACAGGTCAAGTGAACCACTGCAAGGCAGTAAAGGGACAGGCAGGGATATGGAATGGGGGGGTTAATCTGAAGGTCAGGGCAGGTGGTGGAACAGCAAAGAGTTCGGTACAAGCCGAGGTCAAACAATGGTAATCAGGAAATGTGATACAGTAACACATTACGAAAGCTGGGAAATTTTTTTGATTCTGGAGGACTTTTATATATGGGAATCTGCTTTTTATTAAGGCGCTTTCCAGCGAGATTTTGCGGACAGAAAGTGAAAGCAATAACCTTAATCGGCTCCACATTCCCACCTACGGTGTCCTCTCTATCTGTTGACCACAATGGACTGGGACCTCGAATGTCACCAAAGTGGAAGTGCAGTGTCCTCCTGTGAATAGCTGAGACTATGTATCCCTCGTATGGCAGCCGTTTTTTTTGTAAGGTATTCCTGTATTACGATGCCATCGCCCTGAGATGTTTGTTAATTAGTTACCAATCTCTGCATATGGTAATACACGGTAGCGTATGTATAAACACGCAGAAGTGTCCAATGAATAAAGATTTGAGTGAATAGTAGGAGCCGGGATTCGTTAACTATCACTGATGTGGGGGTGGTAGGTGAGCAGGCGGTATGTGTGCGCACAGACAGATAACGACATTCAATCTTAATGAGCTGCGCTCCGCCAGCGGACCGTCTAGTCATTCCCTCCCGCATGAAGGACATTTATAGACATGATGTATAGAAGGGACCGGAGGGAATGCCATTATCTGTACATATTTCATTACATACATCCGCTTCTATTAGATTACAATTTATATGCGGGGCCGTCATCCTCCCGACGGGAATTTTTATCATGTTTTTGCATATATGTTGGGTTTGTGTATTCTTCGTACGGTTATTTTTGAGTAATTTTAAATAATATTTTGCCATTGTGTGCCTAGAAGTGAATAAGGGGGGCCACAACAACTCCCTTACTCTACCGGACTTCTCTTAAAGGGGATGTGATATTGATCATTAATATCTATGTATAAATAATATCGATCTCTATGGACCCCCCAACGATCACCTGATTCCAGCAGCCTACAGCCGGGATTTTTTATCACAGTGGCAGATCCAGGTAACTGCAACTCAGATCCTGGTCAGTGGCTGACATGCAGTTCTCTGGCATGGCCACTACGAGAGAGAATGGCGCTAAACTTGGAAAAGCCTCGCTGGTTAGCTGTTTGCAGTAGGCGTGATTAGATACAAAAAAAAAAGATGACTATCCTATTGAAGTGTCAGTAAGGGCAGATCCTGGTCAGAGATGACACCTGAGCAACGCCCACAGGTATTCAATAAAAACCTATTAGCACTATGGGGAAACAGTAAGACGATGGAAAGTACTCGTGATCAGTTGTGGATCACCTATTCTGCGAGGTGGAGGAGAGAAGCATTTTACGGTACGGGGCGTCTCAACCTTCTAAAAAACGTATTATCAATATTCAGGTTTGTTTGAAAATTCTCCAAACTGAGAGAAGGTGCAAATAGTAAAAAGTAGAGATGTGGAGTGTCTACGTCTTTCTGTAATTTTCTCGTGAACATTGCACAATTCAACTGTATCCAATGGATCACCGTGAGATCAAACACATTCGCATCATGAAGCCAGGTACTTGGTATGAGTCACTCCTGTGAGACGAAGAATGGACCATGACCAGTAGGAGACCAGGAGGTTACACGTGATGAAGCCATACGTCACTGGGGGGCATCTACTAAGGCCCGATTCGGCCGTTGTTCCTCAGCGGGTTACCCCAATATTTCCTACTTGCGCCAATTTCCCACCTGAATGCCCCGGGATGTTGGCGCACGCGATGGATTGTGGCGCATGGACGCGCCGGCATGCACGCGATGTAATCGGGGGGCGTGGCGGGCGAAGAAAACCCGAGGTTCAGAAAAACCCCGCATTTTTTTTAAAAAGTGTCGCTCGGCACGCAGCTTACCTTCCCACTCAGCCAGGCGCGGTGTGACTCCAGTGCGTCCGATGCTCTTTCAGTGGCAGCAGGACCTGTGGGAGTCGGTAGGAACTACACTATGAATCGCTGGAAGACCCGAATCCACCGCAGAGAACGCACCGCTGGATCGCCAATTGGCCCGTGGGGTAAGTAAATCTGCCCCACAGTGTTCTCAGAATGAAAGTTTCCCGGAGGTGGAATCTCCATATTTTCTCCATATCAGAGCCACATTTCAAAAGCCGACATGCATCCAATAACTACACAACAAAGAAAAGCAAATTCCAGGGCACCACGTGTATTGCCTAATTTGTGGAGGTGGTCCACATAGGTATGAAACTACTCCCCTACCTACACCCCACCCACCACCCATCATTCTGTTATCCTCCCCCTCTGCCCCATCTCCCACTCCCCCCCACTTTGACTGCCCGCTCCTTCCCTCTCCCTCGAACATCTATCTCTTCTCCCATACAGCCCCTACAACCCCCCCCTTTTTCCTCACACCTCCTTGCCCTCTGCTCCCTTTCATGCACCGGTTCCCCTGCTCACGTATTTCCTCCAAACCCCCTTATACCTCTATCCAAGTCACTTCCCGTCCGCCCCCTTCGCACCCTCCTAATCCTTAATTTCCGCCCTTCTATTTTTTTCCTCCCTTCACCTCCTTTTAGTACTCCATCTTTCTCCACTCTCTTACCCCTACCATTATCCCCTTTATCCGCTCCTTACTTCCCTCACCTCCTCCAACTTAGCTCAACCACCTTTCCACCCTCCGAACTTACACGCAAGAAAACACAGTGGGGCAGATTTACTTACCCGGTCCATTGGCGATCCAGCGGTGCGTTCTCTGCGGTGGATTCGGGTCTTCCAGCGATTCATAAAGTGTAGTCTCGACGTCCCACCAGGTGTCGCTGCTGCACTGAAGAGCATCGGACGCACTGGAGTCACCGCGCCTGGCTGAGTGAAGGTAAGTGCGTGCCGAGCGACACTTTTTAAAAAAATGCGGCGGTTTTTCTGAATCCATCGGGTTTTCGTTCGGCCCGCCCCCGATTTACATCGCGTGCATGCCGGCGTCGATGCGCCACAATCCAATCGCGTGCGCCCAAATCCCGGGGCATTCAGGGAAATTGGCGCAAATAGGAAATATTTGGGTAACCCGCTGGGAAACGCGAATCGGGCCCTTAGTTAATGACCCCCCAGTGACTGATGGCTTCTACGTGTAACCTCCTGGTCTCCTCGGTCATGGTCCATTCTTAGCGTCTCAGGATGACTCATACCAAGTCCTGGCTGTCATGATGCTGAATGTGTTGATCTCTACGGTGAATCCATGGATATCAGTTTGCATTGTGCAATGTCAGCGAGAAAATTACAGAAGAGACGTAGACAATCCAATTCTCTCTTTTTATTTGCACCGTTCTCTCAGTTGGAGAAGTTTTCAAACAAAACTGGAATATTGATATACGTTTTAGAAGTGGAGGCCCCGTACCGTAAAATGCTTCTCTCCCCACCTCGCAGAATAGGTGATCCACACTGATCCGAGTAACTATTCCATTCTGTTCCCCATATGCTAATAGGTTTTATTGAATGTGGGCGTGGCCAGGTGTCATCTCTGGACCGGATGCCCTTCTGACACTATCAATAGGATAAGTCATCTTATCTAATCACCCTACTGCAACAGCTACCAGCGGCTTCCAAGTTTAGCGCCATTCTCTCTGTAGTGGCCATGCCCAGAGAACTGCATGTCAGCCAGTGACCAGGATCTGAGCTGCAGTACCTGGATCTGCCACTGTAGAAAAAAATCCCGGCTGTAGGCTGCTGGAATCAGGTGATCATGGGGGTCCATAGAGATCTGATATTTATATACATAGATTAATGATCAATATCACGATCCCCTTTAAGAGAAGTCCGGTAGATAAGGGAGCCTGTTGTGCCGCCCCCACTTATTCTTCTAGGCACAAAATGGCAAAATATTATAAAATTACTCAAAAATAACCGTACGAAGAATACACAAACCCAAATATTCAAAAACATGATAAAATTCCCGTCGGGAGGATGAGGCCCCGTAATGATACCTATTGTGACCACCTCCACAAATTAGGCAATACACGTGGTGCCCTGGAATTTGCTTTTCTTTGTTGTGTAGTTATTGGATCAGGTCGGCTTTGAAATGTGGCTCTGATATGGAGAAAATATAGAGATTTCCACCTCCGGAAACTTTCATTCTGGAGAAACACAGTGGGGCAGATTTACTTACCCGGTCCATTGGCGATCCAGCGGTGCGTTCTCTGCGGTGGATTCGGGTCTTCCGGCGATTTACTAAGGTAGTTCCTCCGACATCCACCAGGTGTGGCTGCTGCGCTGAAGAGCATCGGAACGCACTGGAGTACACCGAGCCTGGCTGAGTGAAGGTAAGTGCGTGCCGAGTGACACTTTTTTTTTTAAAATGCGGCGGTTTTTCTGAATCCATCGGGTTTTCGTTCGGCCACGCCCCCCGATTTACATCGCGTGCATACCGGCGCCGATGCGCCACAATCCGATCGCGTGCATCAAAAACCCGGGGCAATACAGGGAAAATTGCCGCAAATTGGAAATATTCGGGTAACACGCTGGGAAAACGCGAATCGGGCCCTTAGTTAATGACCCCCAGTGACGTGATGGCTCCTACGTGTAACCTCCTGGTCTCCTCTGGTCATGGTCCATTCTTAGCGTCTCCAGGAGTGACTCATACCAAGTCCTGGCTGTCATTGATGCTGAAATGTGTTGATCTCTACGGTGAATCCATGGATATCAGTTTGCATTGTGCAATGTCAGCGAGAAAATTACAGAAGAGACGTAGACACATCCACATCTCTCCTTTTTAATTTGCACGTTCCTCTCAGTTTGGAGAAGTTTTCAAACAACACTGAGAATATTTGATAATACGTTTTAGAAGTGGAGCGCCCCGTACCGTAAAATGCGTTCTCTCCCCACCTCCGCAGAATAGGTGATCCACACTGATCCGAGTAACTACTTCCATTCTGTTCCCCATATGCTAATTAGGCTTTTATTGACATGTGGGCGTGGCCAGGTGTCATCTCTGGACCAGGACTGCCCTTCTGACACTATCAATAGGATAAGTCATCTATATCTAATCACCCTACTGCAACAGCTACCAGCGCTTTCCAAGTTTAGCGCCATTCTCTCTGTAGTGGCCATGCCAGAGAACTGCATGTCAGCCAAGTGACCAGGATCTGAGCTGCAGTACCTGGATCTGACCACTGTAGAAAAAATCCCGGCTGTAGGCTGCTGGAATCAGGTGATCAGTGGGGGTCCATAGAGATCTGATATTGATATACTATAGATTAATGATCAATATCACGATCCCCTTTAAGAGAAGTCCGGTAGATAAGGAGCCTGTTGTGCCGCCCACTTTATTCCTTCTAGGCACAAAAAGGTAAAATATTATTTAAAATTACTCAAAAATAAACCGTACGAAGAATACAAAACCCAAATATATTCAAAAACATGATAAAAATTCCCCGTCGGGAGGATGAGGCCCCGCATATAATTGTAATCTGAATAGAAGCGGATGTAATGTATGAGAATATTACAGATAATGCCATTTCCTCCGGTCCCTTCTTATACATCAATGTCTATAAATGTCCTTCATGCGGAGGGAAGACGAGACGTCCGCTGGCGGAGCGCAGCTCATTAAGATGATGTCTTATCTGTGCGCACACATACCTCCTGCATCACCTACCCCCCACATCAGTGATAGTTACAATCCCGGCTCCTACTATTCACTCAATCTTTATTCATTGGTCACGTCATGCGTGTTATACATACGCTACATGTGTATTACCATATGCAGAGATTTGTAACATAATTACATCTCAGGGCGATGCATCCGTAATACAGGAATACCTTACACGGCTGCCATACGAGGGATACATAGTCTCAGCTATGTCACAGGAGGACACTGCACCTTCCACTTTGGTGACATCGGAGGTCACAGTCCATTGGTGGTCAACAGATAGAGAGGACAACGTATGGTGGGAATGTGGAGCCAGAGTAAGGTTATTGATTTTAACTTTTCTGTCCGCAAAATCTAAGCTGGAAAGCCCCTTTAAAGCAGATTCATATATAAAAGTCTCCAGATCAAAAAAATTCCCAGCTTTCATAATGTGTTACTGTATCATTTCCTGATTACCAGTGTTAGACCTCGGCTTGTTACCGAACTCTTATGCTGTTCCACCTGCCCTGACCTCAGATTACCCACTATCCATATCCCTGCCTGTTCCTTTACTGCCTTGCACTGGTTCACTTGACCTGTCTGGTTCAGCTTTCACTGTATAGAGATTATTCCAAGAGGTAGTGACCTGGGGTTTCCTTGTAGTAAAGTCACATTCTGTACGAGGGTTACACCATTAAAATAATAGCCCAATAGGTTGGGTGTGAAATGTAATTTCGAGAATTCCTTCGTTTGTGAAATTTGATCCCTTTACCTATAAAAAGTCACGTATAACAATAAGCAGAGAAGAGTCATCCTTACTTGAGATGTGTCAAGATTAGAGCTTGTAGGGGGAGCGTCACTTCAGACAACAGTATCTTTGGTAGTATAGTAGCCAGAAACATGCTCCCAGCCCCAAAATACTGTACAACATTGCAGCACTAAATACAAACCCAGAAGCAACAAATAATACATTAAAGCACAAAATACTGTCCCAGAAGCAGCGCATTCTATACTGCAGCACCTAATGCCAATCCAGAAGCACCAAACAACAAGATAGCACAAAATACTATTCCAGAACATCAAAATAATACAATAAAGTGCAAAAATACCACCCAAAAGCACCAAATATACTAGTGCAGCACAAAATATCAGCTTAAAAGCAGCAAATTCAACATGATAGCACAAGATGCCACACCCGAAGCACCAAACAACACAGAATACTACCCCAGAATCCCAGAATAGCAGAGTAAAGTGCAAACTAGCTCAATAGCAGCCAGAAACATGCTGCAGGTGTCATATTAAAGATAAGAATTTCATCTTTCAGACTGCTTCAGGTTCTGTGAATGCTTGTGGTTCTGTGAGCTACAGAACTGGTGATACAGAGAGTTAAACAATTGGATCTGCAACATTCATTTCCAACTATGGGGCTCATTTACTAAGGGTCAGCGGTCCGCACTATCGTCAGAATATCCAACGATTTCCGATGTGCGCCGCATTTAGAAGGGTTTTTTGCACACGATCGAATTGTGTTGCAATCGCGCCAGCTTTCACGGGACACAAATCGTGGAGCAGACCGACGGATGGTCCGACAGATTTGGACTGCGCGCAGGATTTAACAAGTCAAATTATGTCGCAAGACAATGCACTTACAAGCACCGGGAAGAAGGTGGTGAACTCCGGCGGACCTGAGGGGGGAAGTGACACATGCAGGAAATCGGGCGCCGGATCAGGGATATCGCGGAAGACGGGTAAGTAAATTGTGCCCCTATGTGCTATAGACCTGAGACAGGGGTGTCGGAAGTGACTCCCTCTGCAACCTCTAAGCTTGACTCATCTCAGATAAAATCTGACTCTTCTCTGCTCATTTTCATATGACTTTGGAGAAGATTTTTTTATAGAGAGATTGTGCATAATAGAGGGAATTCCAGAAAGGACATTTAATATCTGACCTGAGGGGGGTGCTAAAGGGTAAATACCAGGGGATCACATACTCAACTCTCTAAGGATTTTTGCAAGGTCAAATCTGTTGGGTGACACAGGGTAAAGTAGTAATGTACAGTTGGGGTAGGAAAGGATTGTGCTACAGAGACCTGGGTGCATTACTACGATTCTGAAGGGATAAAATACAAGATTGCAACATTGTTGCAATGTGACAATGCTCAGTTACCTTTTACATGAAGGTAGAATCCTAAAGACAATGGAAGCTTTTAGTCTTTGTTATATCTTATGTTGATTCTACTACCTCTATAACACAGCAGAACTAGAGACACCGAAGCGCAGATCTGAACGTAGACTAACAGGTTTTTGGTTCTGAGATCCGGGATGTGATTGAAGCCTCTAATGGATTGTCACATCAGTGTAAAGAACACACACAGCATAAATAATAGTAACACATCATAGATTAATACACAGACCTGCGCTTATGTTATGTCAAAACGCTGAATTAATTCCAAATGATTTATAGCTGCTCTCCCCAGCGCAAGACACAGATAATAAGTGATGATGAGTAAGTAATAACGCGCTATTTAAGTATTAAGGAAATCTAATCCACAATGGGACGAGAGCGGCGCAGGTTTGTTAAGCTTGTTATACATGAAAACGTGTCTATTTAGAAAGCAGAAAATGAGAAGCTACAAAACCCTGCAACAAGTTATAAGACATTAATCACCGCAATCCAACACCGACACCGCAGGGAGAAACACCGTGCACTACGCCAGCTCCCATTATTACCATACTGACTATTGTGCTGCCCGAATCAGGGGGACAACATAAGGAGACCCATAGAAAGTGCGACACCTGCACCATGTGTCCAGTGGAGCTATGTGATATGGGTCAACCTAGGGTTACATGATTGTAACTATTCCTACTAGAGCTTAATATAACTACTATAATACTGCCCCTATGTACAAGGATATAACTACTATAATACTGCCCCTATGTACAAGGATATAACTACTATAATACTGCCCCTATGTACAAGAATATAACTACTATAATACTGCCCCCTATGTACAAATATCCTACTAAATACTCCCCTAGGTACAAAAATATTAACTAACTATTATAATACTGCCCCCTATGTACAGGAATATAACTACTATAATACTTCCCCCCCCTATGTACAAGAAAATAACTACTATAATACTGCCCCCTATGTACAAGAATATAACTACTATAATACTGCCCCTATGTACAAGAATATAACTATTATAATACTGCCCCCTATGTACAAGAATATAACTACTATAATACTGCCCCTATGTACAAGAATATAACTACCATAATACTGCTCCCTATGTACAAGAAATAACACTATAATATGCCCCCATGTACAAGAATATAACTACTATAATACTGCCCTATGTACAAGAACTATAAACTACTATAATATGCCCCCCTATGTACAGGAAATAATACTATAATACTGCTCTCTATGTACAAGAATAAACTACTATAATACTGCCCCCTATGTACAAGATATGAACTACTATAATACTGCCTCCTATGTAAGGAATATAACTACTATAATACTGCTCTCTATGAAAAGAATATAACTACTATAAACTGCCCCCTTGTACAAGAATATAACTACTAATAACTGCCACCCTATGTACAAGAATATAACTCTTAATACTGCCCCCTATGTACAGGAATATAACTACTAATACTACCCCTATGTACAGATATAATACTATGACCTGCCCCTATGTACAGGAATATAACTACTATATAATATAGGCCCCTATGTACAGGATATAACTACTATAATACTGCCCCCCTATGTACAAGAATATAACTACTATAATACTGCCCCTATGTACAAGAATAAACTACTATATATACTACCCCCTATGTACAGGAATATAAACTATAATCATGCCCCCCTATGTACAGGAATATAACTACTATAATACTGCCCCCTATGTACAGGAATATAACTACTATAAACTGCCCCCATGTACAGGAATATAAACTATATAATACTGCCCCCTATGTACAGAATATAACTACTATAATACTGCCCCCTATGTACAAGAATATAACTAATATATACTGCCCCTATGTACAGAAGTATAACTACTATAATACTGCCCCCCTATGTACAAGAAATAACTACTACTATAATACTGCCCCCTATGTACAAGAATATAAAACTACTATACTACTGCCCCTATGTACAGAATATAACTACTATAACTGCCCCCTATGTACAAGAATATAATACTAAATACTGCCCCTCTGTACAGGAATATAACTACTATAATACTGCCCCTATGTACAAGAATATAAGTACGTATAATGACTGCCCCCTATGTACAGGAATATATAACACTATAATACTGCCCCCTAGTACAGGTAATATAACTACTAATAATACTGCCTCCTATGACAAAGTATGTTAACTACGTATATCCTGCCCCCTATGTACAAGAATATAACTACTATAATAGATGTATTTCCTGTGTGCAGTTACTCCGGTGTATACGCTCCTCTATGTATGCATATGAGACATATCTGATATCTTATCCTCATCCATAGGGCACAGCTCCTTCACCTGACCCGGTAGCACATCCGCTTATACCATTGTGGATGTACAGGCAGTGTTCCCCTTAAAGCAGACCCAATAATGACCCTATTAAGCTGCGCTGGGCTCCTCATCCTCTGCCTCCTGACACGCGCCGCCCCTGGCCCGGCACTTGTTCTTTTTGCTCGGTATAAAAGGAAATTAATTGGTAGGGTAAAGTTGAGGCAGTGACCTCGGCCGAAATCTTGTGCGGAGAAAAGGTTGAAATCCCAAGTAAAAGTATGTCAAAGGCAATTTAACGGGCTGGAATATTTTACCGGGGAAAAAAATAACATCAGGCCAATTATTACGGATATTTTCTCTTCATTAAAATTCATCTCGGATCCCAATTAGCGTAAGACGAGCTCGCAGGACTCCGCCATGATATTCCCAGGCCACCCTGTGCCCATACAGTAAGGCCACAGCTTATACTCATCCATTAGTAATGCAATGAGGAAATATGCTAATGAGCCAGACATAATTACTACGGGGGGAGAAGCCGGTACCGACCGCCATGGATAGGAAACATTAATAATCAGGCAATGAAATGTTGCACTCTGGGGTCCAACAGAACCCTATGATGTGGTCTCTATACACTCACAGCAAATCCCTGTTCTATATGGACCTAATGTGTCTCAAAAACATCAGGAATGCAGTAAATAAAGGCACAAACAAAGCCGACTACTATTAATTACTATTTAATGACATCACAGAGAGCCACCCCTTTATCTAGGATGACATCACAGAGAGCCACCCCTTTGTGTAGGATGACATCACAGAGAGCCACCCCTTTATGTAGGATGACATCACAGAGAGCCACCCCTTTAGGTAGGATGACATCATAGAGAGCCACCCCTTTATGTAGGATGACATCACAGAGAGCCACCCCTTTATGTAGGATGACATCATAGACAGGCACCCCTTTAGGTAGGATGACATCATAGAGAGACACCCCTTTATGTAGGATGACATCACAGAGAGACACCCCTTTATGTAGGATGACATCACGGAGAGCCGCCCCTTTATGTAGGATGACATCATAGAAAGCCACCCCTTTATGTAGGATGACGTCATAGAGAGCCATCCCTTTATGTAGGATGACATCATAGAGAGCCACCCCCTTATGTGGGATGACATCACAGAGAGCCACCCCTTTATGTAGGATGACGTCATAGAGAGCCGCCCTTTATGTAGGATGACATCATAGAGAGCCACCCCTTTGTGTAGGATGACATCATAGACAGCCACCCCTTCATGTAGGATGACATCATAGAGAGCCGCCCTTTATGTAGGATGACATCATAGAGAGCCACCCCTTTATGTAGGATGCATGCACGGAGAGCCGCCCCTTTATGGGTAGGATGACATCATAGAAAGCACCCCTTGTCATTGAGGATACGTCCGATCAGATGAGGCCAGTCCCTTTGATGTATGGGTGATCCGGATCATCAGCCACCCCCTGTATGTGGCATGAACACACAGAGATCCGCTCCGTCCTTTGCTGTATGATGGACGTCATGAGGGAGCCGCCCCTTTATGTAGATGATCATCAGTAGAGAGTGCCACCAACCGTTGTTGTAGGATGGACTCATAGACAATCCCCCCTTCATTAGGACGATCCTCGATAGAGAGGGCCGCGCCTTTTTCGGTGTCCGGATGACATCATAGAGAGACACCCTTTATGTAGGATGACGTCATAGAGAGACACCCTTTATGTAGGATGACGTCATAGAGAGCCGCCCTTTATGTAAGATGACATCATAGACAGCCACCCCTTTATGTAGGATGACATCATATATGAGCTGATAATAGTTGGTTTTCCAGGTTAAAAATATTGATAAATTATCCTTATAATCAGATAGTGATGGTCTGACACATAAACTGATAAACAGGAAGCAGACAGCGCCGTTCTCTGTGTAGTGGCTGAGCGGAGTCACTGCAGCTTGATTTCTATTTCAATGAATGGGAGATGATCTACAGTAACCAAGTCTGACCACAACACAGAGTGGAGCTATCTGCTTCCTCTTCCAGACTCTGATTTGTGCAGGTCTTGTGTCAGATCCTCACCATCTTAATATTCTATGGATAACTTATCAATAGCCTGGAAAACCCTTGGAAAAGTTTAGAGTAAACTTACCTCTAGCAACAACAACCACCTACTGAACAAGTAACTCACTAATCATTTGGCCTGTCCTGATGTCCTCTGTGATCCCTTCCTATAAGGCACCGTCACCAATAGGAAGGGGCTCCTGGACTCATTTGGAGCCTGAGAAGGTGTCCCTGTCCGATATCCACCAATATTCAGAGCTTGACTTCTGGTCATTATGTGGCCTTGACCTCATGTTAGCTGCCCTGACCTTAGCCTTTACCTAGACTACTCTCCTGGTTATCTACTTGGTGCAACCAACCTGGATCAGCTGTCACCAAGACTCAATCTAGTCACATATAAGGGTTAAAAGGTGAAAACCGGGCTAGTCATTTATACAACACCTCTAGGAGTAACCCAAAGTCAAACTCGATTGGAGACAAGTCTTCACCAAGTGTAAGAGACGAACCATTGTAGCCTTCAAGTTGTGTTGCCTCTTGCTATAACTTTGGGCTCCAGTATTGAGTTAGAACCTGGGCCCATCTTAGGATCCACTGTTCCTCCAGTCCATCAATGCTGGAACGCCATTAGATGGAGTGGTCTATAGGCTTCTATGAGCCTCAGGAGGTCCACACGCCAGTGATAATATCCATAGTCGCCTTGAAGATGTTGCCCACTTGGTGGCTTCCGATCATGTCCATTCATACAGGAATTGGCACAATGCCATCCTATGGACGCTGGAGCGCAATAGGAAAAGTTTCTGTCCGCTACATTCATACAACTTCTTCTAGAATTCCCACTATGGAACCACCGGAGATCTGTAGGACACACATCTTAGGCTTTTGGAGATGGAATCAAATACCATGAATTAAATCCATTGATTTAGATTTCAAAGACCAAAATTGTTGTAGGATTCGTTCACTATGGACCAGGTGTAGCCTGGCGTAAACTTTATGGGGCCCCGTACACTGGGGGTCTCGGCATCAGTTGATGTATGTGACTCAGAGGCTTGGACTTCAGTCACATTGACATCTGTGGAGCCATAAACCGGGCGCCGAGTGATGAATGATTTGACATCAACTCATTTCTGAAGCAAATGGACTATGATATGAAATTCTCCTGCCTCGTATGTTCCACAAGATATAGATGTATTATTAAGGTAACGGCCCTTTATATAGAGCCGGGGCTGTGGAAGCTCTGGAAGGATTGGAGGGAGAGGACATCATTTCTGTGGACTACAGAGGATATGAGCCCCATAGAGAAGTATCAGCACAGGGACACACTAAGTTGTAGAACCCAAATTACCTTTAGGACACATAGATGAGACAAGGCTACATGTATGGCCCCTTCCAAAAAAAGTAACAAGATAGATACATAAATATGATAGATAGATAGATAGATAGATAGATAGATAGATAGATAGATGCTCCCTAATTATGGGGAGGGCTCCTGGCGCGTGCCCCAGGGCCCCCACCAACCAATGATGGATTGTTGGCAATTCACCCACTATATGTGCGGAGATTGAACCTAGTTCAGAGAACCAAGCAGTAGCCGGAAACCCCCAACATGTCTATGGCAGAGCAACTATTAAATTATGTAAATTAGAAGGAGGGGCTCCGGGCTACATCACCATATGTCTGCGAGATAGATGGATGAGACCAGGCAAGAATAAGAAGTTGGGTGTGCATAAAAAGTCGGTCGAGCTACAAGACGCTCTGGAGATGTAGCCCTGAACGCCTCGGGCTTATTGACATAGTGGGGCACATTTACTTACCCGGTCCCTGCGCGATCCCCGATCCGGACTGTCCGACATGGATGAACTCTGCCGCAATTGATGGTGATCATGTGCCCAATTTCCTGCATGTGTCTCTTCCCGCTGAGGTCCGCTGGAGTTCACCTTCTTCTTCCTGGTGCATGTAAGTGCTTGATCTTGCGACACAAATTTAAATGTTAAATCCCGCACTTAGTCCGAATCTGTCGGATCATCCAACGGCCACGCTCCCCGATTTGTGTTGAGTGAAAGCGATTGCGACAGAAAAGGATCATGTGCGACACAATCCCTGCAAGATCCCCGAAAAGTCGGCAAAACCAAGGAAAATAGACCTTACTGCAGGAAAGTACCTGGCGCTCTACTCTCCTTCCCTGACAACCAGCGGTGGTCACACTATTGTACAAGGCACAATAAAAACTACCTTCACATTGATGAAATGTAATTGTATTCATCTCTTGTTCTAGATATTCCACAAAGCAGAAACGTGTTTTCTATCTTTATTCCGGGATGATGTTCCACCCCATTTCCGGCAGACAGA
Organism: Engystomops pustulosus; assembly: GCA_019512145.1. Lineage (NCBI taxonomy): Eukaryota > Metazoa > Chordata > Amphibia > Anura > Leptodactylidae > Engystomops > Engystomops pustulosus. The sequence continues at coordinate 159,801,278 of CM033647.1, read as the reverse complement.
AGGGGCGACGGATCGTAAACTTAATCAAACACTCGTTTAGATAATCACTTTCTGCTGCTTCTTGTTTTTGACTCCAACGAGTCCATTACATCAACATGAAACGAGTCCTGGGCGGGAGTTTCCTAAAATGAACAGTTGAATATTTTTGGACAGCGGCTGCAGTCTGTCTATACCGGACGTGTTATGAACCGTTGTCTATAATCCTGTATCTGGCGGCAGGGAGATTTATTATTTTCTTAATTACTTATTGATTTTATTTTTTCATTTTTTTCCTAAAAAGATGTTTTTTTACTAAAAAGTGTATGACATTGCAAAATAAATTTATCTTTTTCGGCATGTGCTGACTAGCTCTTGCCTTGCACTGTTATGGTCCTAGTAGTCCTGTCAGTAACCTGCTGACTAGCTCTTACCTTGGACTGTTGTGGTCCTATTAGTCCTGTCAGTAACCTGCTGACTAGCTCTTGCCTTGGGCTGTTCTGGTCCTATTAGTCCTGTCAGTAAACTGCTGACTAGCTCTTACCTTGGACTGTTATGGTCCTAGTAGTCCTGTCAGTAACCTGCTGACTAGCTCTTACCTTGGACTGTTGTGGTCCTACTAGTCCTGTCAGCAACCTGCTGACAGACCCTTGTCTTGGACGGTCCTGCAAGCAATGTCAGTAACCTGCTGATCTTTATGCTAGTTTACTACAATGTATCATGGTCTTGGCTGAACACAATTGCATCCACCTCTCATCTAGTTATGTAAAGGGTAAATGATTTCAGCTGTGACCATAGATGTCCTCAATCACTGATAGGAGGCAGCCAAAAGACCAGCAGCCCCACTGATCAGATAAGTACAGGAGATGGACCCGTTTGATGGAAAACCTTGTGTCTTACGTCTGGATGGACATATTTTGGAACACCCAGCTGCTCCTTCTGGGACACTACCAGTAAGAATCTGATGATGTGACAATTATTCTGTGATGATGTATCACCTCGCTGCCTTACACATGCATGTTCCACAATCTCATGGATGGAGACGGACATGACCATCACTCATATTTCGAAAGAGATGGAAGTAGGTAGCGTGCACCCCTCTCACTATCTATAGACAACACATTCCGGGGTATCATGGGATCGACTACTTATACTGATATCTCAGCCCCAGGGTGAGGAGACAATTCTTCTAGGGACATATCAAGGTCAAAATGATATAAAATGTCCTATGCAGAAATATCCATACAAGGGAAAGAATGAAGAATAAGAATTGGCGTCTATGGGGGAGACTAGCCCCTCCAGGTTTATTTTGGCCTTGAGATCCAAACCTTGGATCTAGAGGTCCGTCTATAACTAGGGGTCGTCTGTAAGTCGGGTGTTCTTAAGTACGGGACCGCCTGTAAAGGATACAATGGAGAACAAGGCCTCTGGAAGAAATGGTGCATAGTTCATCAACATTTTGGAAGAATGTCTTAAAGAGGATGTCCTGGGATATTCATTATGGCCAATAGCATTGCAGTATTCTATCACCTTTTCACCCCCCCCCTTACTGATGATTTTATGTGTCTTATATATGCGGCTGTGCGTTAATAAACATTGTGGGATTTTGCATTTTCTAAGAGACTGGTGTGTCTTGGTGTGTGCTCTCGTCCCGGTACCGGGGAGACATTTTTGGCTATAAAAGGGTTAATTTGAAAGTCACCTTGCAACTGCAGGGGGGTATAAGCCCCAGATAAAAATCTCTTACGGACTCAATACACATAAAGGATACAATGGGGCTCATTTACTTACCCAGTCCTGTCACGATCCCGCGGAGCGTTGGCCAATGTGGATTCGGGTTCTGCCGGGATTCACTAAGATCGTGCGCCCGATATCCTGCATGTGTCGCTGCTGCCCCGAGGTCCGCCGGAGTTCACTTTCTTCTTCCCGGTGTATGTCAGTGCTGATCTTGCGACACATTTCGGTTTTTAAATTCCGCAGGTTTTCCGAATTCGTCAGGTTGTTTGACGGCCATGCCCCCGATTTCTGTTGCGTGAAAGCCGTTGCGATTGCGCCAAAATTCGATCGCGTGCGCCAAAATTCCAGTGGAATTCATTGCAAAATGGAAAAATTCGGGAAACCCGACGAAAGTGCGGCCACGGAGCCCTTAATAAATGAGCCCCAATGGATCCAATATTTATATAATGGATGTTTATCCCATGTACTGGTACAAAAATACTCTGGTACCAGTAATGAAACATTATTTCATGTGTTTGGTCTGGACCCTGTGGCCATATCTTGTATTTAAGTGACATATCCAGAAAGCCTCCCGGTCTCAGAGGACCCTGGGTCTATCCCCTCCAAGGTTCCTGTGTTTCCCTGGTGCTCACAGTGTTTGTCTGCATTAGAAATAGAGTTTTTAAAATTCGTTGGATCTTTTCTGATATTTTGGGCATTTTTTATATGTTCTAAAAACCTGTTTTTTAAAGTATCAATGCGGAGAAAATGTATCAGTCTTCATGGGATAAGGAGGATTGTCCAGACTGGATACAATTGCTTATGTTCCTATCAAGATGGTTACTACCACAGTCCTGCCTGTGAGGTCCATGGAAGAAATATCAACCAATGACACTGATAGCTCCCCCTACTGGTGACTGCTCACACCAATTTCTTCTCCTGTCAAGATCTAGATAAGAAAACAAGTGAAATCATATTTCCAAGTGAGGAAGATGAGGGAATCAGACTAAACTTATAATCATGTGACCTCTAGTTTGCTCCTCCCTCTGTGATGTCATCTATTCTTTATAATATTCTGAAGTTATCTAGAATTCCATGTGACCTTTGGGTTTATTTGACCTACCAGGTCCCTCTGTGATGTCACATGATCTTGAGAATATGCTAATTATCAAAGTCCCCTATGATTCTCATGTTTAGTTACAATTTGCACCACTTTTGTTAAATTATATCACAATGCAAGTGCAAAATATTAGTATTTCATATATTAGAATTTATAATAAATTGGTATTCATTTTGCTATTCATTCCTGCCTGGCCACTCTATGATGCCATGTGACCTTCAGAATATGATGATGTCACAATGCCCTCTGTGATGTCACATGACCTTTAGAATATGATGATGTCACAACGCCCTCTGTGATGTCATAACAGAGGTGATGTAAGACCACAACATCCTGACCTTTGTCATTCTCTCTTCAACCTTTGAAGAGTGAAGTTGACTTTTTGGTGCTCCACCAAAAAAGTTCTCTAATTAGTGATATCTGAAACCCCGCCTTGAAATCGCGGAAGAGGAGAAGGACTGTCAGCACAGCGGTTCCCAAACCCGTCATCAGGAACGGAGAACCTGCTGAAGGTAGACAGGACCTCGATAAAATGGACCTCTCTGTGGATCTCCCAAGGAAAAGGAAGGGAGGGAAGAGAGATGAGGCGCCACGTAAGAAACAGCGGATGGAAACATCCAAAGATGGCGCCAAGACAAAAGTGGCTTCCAAAAGACCTGGAAGCCTCCTGATGGAGAGTACACCCAACAAGAGGAGGAGAGAAGAGATGGAGAAGCTGTCTGGTGAGTGCAGCTCTAACACACCTACAGGGAATTATCAATTTTAGAAGATTTTACTAGGGAAGAGAGAAGTTTATGGACACTGGGCGGATTAAATTGTCCTGACCCATAGACAGTTTGACCATAAGGAAAAAAGTCATTAAATTAGTCATTCAGGCGTCAATATTGCAAATTATGGACATTTTTTACTTCTAACACTTCTTTCCTGAGTGATGGATACTTAGTGGGATTACAACAGTTCGATGCATATAATACACAGAAGATGGCATATTTTTTTTGCATATTAAACCATGCCCAATGTTGACAAGCCACTCCTCTTTCTACCTAAACCACACCTCCCCAATGTCTTCATGATCTCCTGTAAGCTTGTTGTACTCCTGTATAATAATGCAATGGAATATAACATATTCTCTCTTTACCAGGAACAACCCCAGCTGTAACCCCCATCACAGTGACCGGACCAGATAACTTCACCTTCCATAAAATTCTTGGAGAGGGCAATTTTGGTAAAGTAAGTATTAGGGATTATGGTGGTGTCTGCCTTGTGTGTGATATGGAGACTATAGGAATATTTGCGCTCCATGTCTCCACATCACGTCTCATCTAACGCTTTGTCTCCTCCAGGTCATGTTGGCCACACATCGCTCCTGCCAACAGCAACTGGCAGTGAAGATGGTGAAGAAGAGGCATCTACTTGGGTGTATGAGAGAAAACCTCCTGGTAGAGCGGAAGGTCCTGGAGGTGGTTGCAAAGAGTCCACTCTTCACCCAGGCTCACACCATTTTCCATACTCAGGTAAGTCTCTCAACATCCATCATCTAGACATCTTTGTAGTGTTCACTCCTACATTCTGACACCCAAAACCTGGAGCCCATGCACACAGTACATGATGTTGTCCTCAATAGTCTTTGGGGCACATGTACTTACCTGTCCCGTCACGATCCCTGCTGTGCGTTGTCCGACCTGGGTTCGGAACTGCCGCGATTCACTAAGATCGTGCGTCCAATTTCATACATGTGTCGCTTCCCCGCTGAGGTCCACCGGAGTTCACCTTCTTTCCGATGCATGTGAGTGCTGATCTTTGCAACACAATTTGATTTTAAAATTCCGCGGTTTGTCCGAATCAATCAGCCTGTCCAACGGCTACGCCCCCCGATTTGTGTAGCATGAAAGCCGGCGCCGATGTGCCACGATCCGATCGCGTGTGCCAAAAACTCAGGGCAATTCAGGGCAAAACGGAAAAATTCGGGAAACCCGCCGGAAACGCGTCCAACAGACCCTTAGTAAATGTGCCTAAATCACACATTTGGGTATTATTTACAGTCATCCTAGCACCAATATCTAGTAGATACAATAATCACCATCATCTGCTTTGTCTTTCCCCCAGGACTTTATGTTCTTCGTCATGGAGTACATCTCCGGGGGAGACCTACGTGACATCATCCTAGAGCACAGCCCATTCCCCATCCCAGTCACCAGGTAAGATTGGACATGCATGTATGAGATGGAGATGGCCATTGCTGCTCTTATTACTATTCTTGTATGTAGAGGGGATGAAATGTTGGATGTTGAACTATTCTATGTCTTTGTCCTCAGGTTTTTTGCAGCAGAAATGACTTGTGGGCTGCAGTTCCTCCACAGCAGAGGAATCATACACAGGTAAGGTCTTCTTCTCTATAGACCCGCTATAACTCGTCCTGGCTGTCCCTAGACCCTCATCCTAACACCCCCTGTAGATATTATTATGGTAGAATAAATCTGGTGTTATATATATATAACCTCTTTCCTCCACCAGAGACATAAAACCAGATAACATCTTAATGGACAGCGCTGGTCATCTGAAAATCGCGGATTTTGGTCTTGCCGTGATGAACGTCTTTGGAGATCAGAAGATTTCAGGATTTGCCGGGACTCTACAATACATGGCTCCCGAGGTAAGAGATCATCTACATGTTACTGAGGTATCACTGCATCCAGGACTGGACATCTCCATCACTACTGGTGGTGTCTACACAATGTTGTAACCCATGTCGTTTCCTTTTTCTACAGATTCTTCTAGAGTTACCCTACAACACGGCAGTGGACTGGTTCTCTGCCGGTGTGGTGTTTCATCTGATGGCCACTGGACAGTATCCATTCTATGGTGGTCTAGATTGTTACAAACTCAGAGAGTCACTGATCAAAGATGCCCCCGTCTACCCAGAAGGACTCAACATCCAAGTCAAACACCTGATAGATGGGGTGAGTATCTATGCAATGTCTCAGTGAATACATGTAATATGACCAGTGTCGGACTGGGTTATCTTAGGCCCACCAGAGAAAGTTCATTTGGGGCCTACTCTTAATTATCTGCTGGGAAATAGATTCTAGCTGCTTCCAAATGGAGTTGCTTTCTGTTGCACCTTTGGCGTTCAGTATTGGGTTGAGCCAGGGCCCACCAGAGGATCGTCTGGTACTCTGGTGGGCCAGTCCAACACTGTTCAGTAGGGTTGTACCAGGGCCCACCGGAGGATCGTCTGGTACTCTGGTGGGCCAGTCTGACACTGTTCAGTAGGGTTGTACCAGGGCCCACCGGAGGATCGTCTGGTACGCTGGTGGGCCAGTCCAACACTGTTCAGTAGGGTTGTACCAGGGCCCACCGTAGGATCCTCTGGTACATTGGTGGGCCAGTCCAACACTGTTCAGTAGGGTTGTACCAGGGCCCATCGTAGGATCCTCTGGTACATTGGTGGGCCAGTCCAACACTGTTCAGTAGGGTTGTACCAGGGCCCACCGGAGGATCCTCTGGTACTCTGGTGGGGCAGTCCAACACTGAATATGACTGAATAGACCATATATGGAGTAGTGGATCCTACGGGAGACTTTATCTTAACGTTTGATGTCTTTATTGCATTCCTCCAGCTATTAAACAAGTCACCAGAGAGTCGTCAGGTAGCGGTAAATCGCATCAGGAGGCATCCATTCTTCACCACCATGGACTGGAAAGATATAGAGGGAGCGGTTGCTTGTCCACCATTTCAACCACCAGCAGTAAGTATTGGATGCATAGAAGATGTTTGTGGGAGCAGATTTGTGATGTTCCTTCAATCTAATCACTAATTAATTTATCTCTACAGTCTCTACCATCTGTACAGTCTCCAGCGATGACATCCCAAAAACTAGACAATGTCATCTCCTCCACGGAAGGCAAACAATACCCCATTGCCGAAAGTGACCAACAACTATTCCGTGGAATCACATTTGCCAATGACGGATGGCAGGTCGTAAAACCAATTGAAGAACCTGTAAAACGTCCGAGGTGAGTCACTGGATCCGAGACTGGGGCGGGGGATTTCTTGGTGTCTTTTCATTTCCAAGTGCAAAATTTATAAATACAGTTTTCTTTTCACCTGCAGAACTTTTGGCAGAATTGTGAGGGAGACCTTCCACAGGATCTGGAAGAGGATTAAGCGCTGGAAGTAAACAGCTCCGCAGCCAGATCTCACCAACAAATCAATGGCTGTAAATCATTGTCCACCATCTGGAAGACACCTGAAGCTCCAGGCATCCGCAAAGATTGAGTGTCCCAGTACACTGTACCAAAGAGATGCAACAATATCGAAACAGCGCTGTCTACAGTTACCCGGTAAGTCCATAGTCTAGTGCACCAGTGTCAAACACAAGACCCGTAGGCTGCGCTCACTGGGAGAGCAGGATAGGGGCAGGGTCTGATTTTCACCTTTCCTAGCTCCCCTGGTGCCATGCCAGCAGCCGTCTTCTTCCTGGGTGTACATCTGCTCTCCTGATGTTACGTGAGCCGGCACGTAGAGAAATGTGAGGAAATGTTATTTTTCCTCCCAGTAGGACAGGGAAGAGGCTACTGGAAGCACTGTGACTGATGGAGGGCAGTAGCTACTGGGGGGCATTGTGACTGATAGGGGGGCAGTGGCTACTGGGGGCAATGTGACTACCGGGGGGGCGTTGGCTACTGGGAGACACTGTGACTGATGGGGAGCATTGGCTACCAGGGTCACTGTGACTGCTGGGGGGCAGTGGTTAATGGGGGACCCTGTGACTACTGGGCTGTACTAGCTATTGCAGGCAATGTGACTGCTAGGTGGTTTGTGACTACTGAGTCACTGTCACAGTCACTGTGACTGCTGGGGGGATAGTATGGCTCCTGGAGGGCAGTGTGGCTACTGGGGGCAATGAAACTACTGAGGACACTCTGACGTGAGGGAGAATTGGCTACTAGGGGCACTGTGACTGCTGGGAGTAAGTGGCTACTGGAGGGCACTGTGACTGATGAAGGACATTGAATACTGAGGGTACTGTGAATGCTGGGCTGGCAGTGGTTACTGGGGGGCACTGTGACTGATGAAAGGACACTGAATACTGAGGGTACTGTGAATGCTGGGCTGGCGGTGGTTACTGGGGGGCACTGTGACTGATGAGCTGTCTGGTGAGTGCAGCTCTAACACACCTACAGGGAATTATCAATTTTAGAAGATTTTACTAGGGAAGAGAGAAGTTTATGGACACTGGCGATGATAAATTGTCCTGACCCATAGACAGTTTGACCATAAGGAAAAAAGTCATTAAATTAGTCATTCAGCGCGTCAAATTGCAAATTATGGACATTTTTTACTTCTAACACTTCTTCCTGAGTGATGGATACTTAGTGGGATTACAAACAGTTCGATGCATATAATACAGAAGATGGCATATTTTTTTTGCATATTAAACCATGCCCAATGTTGACAAGCCACTCCCTCTTTCTACCTAAACCACACCTCCCCAATGTCTTCATGATCTCCTGTAAGCTTGTTGTACTCCTGTATAATAATGCAATGGAATATAACATATTCTCTCTTTACCAGGAACAACCCCAGCTGTAACCCCCATCACAGTGACCGGACCAGATAACTTCACCTTCCATAAAATTCTTGGAGAGGGCCATTTTGGTAAAGTAAGTATTAGGATTATGGTGGGTCTTCCTTGTGTGATATGGAGACTACAGAATATTTGCGCTCCATGTCTCCACTCACGTCTCATCTAACGCTTTGTCTCTCCAGGTCATGTTGGCCACACATCGCTCCTGCCAACAGCAACTGGCAGTGAAGATGGTGAAGAACGAGGCATCTACTTGGGTGTATGAGAGAAAACCTCCTGGTAGAGCGGAAGGTCCTGGCGTGGTTGCAAAGAGTCACTCTTCACCCAGGCTCACGCATTTTCCATACTCAGGTAAGTCTCTCAACATCCATCATCTAGACATCTTGTGTTGTGTTCCCTCCTATATTCTGACACACAAAACCTGAAGCCCATGCACACAGTACATGATGTTGTCTCAATAGTCTTTGGGGCACATGTATTACCTGTCCCGTCACGATCCCTGCTGTGCGTTGTCCGACCTGGGTTCGGAACTGCCGCGATTCACTAAGATCGTCGTCCATTTCATACTTGTCGCTTCCCCGCTGAGGTCCACCGGAGTTCACCTTCTTTCCGATGCATGTGAGTGCTGATCTTTGCAACACAATTTGATTTTAAAATCCGCGGTTGTCCGAATCAATCAGCCTGTCCAACGGCTACGCCCCCCGATTTGTGTAGCATGAAAGCCGGCGCTGAGTGTGCCACCCGAACGAGCGCGTGTGCCAAAAAACTCAGGGCAATCAGGGCAAAACGGAAAAATTCGGGAAACCCGCCGGAAACGCGTCCAACAGACCCTTAGTAAATGTGCCTAAATCACACATTTGGGTATTATTTACAGTCATCCTAGCACCAATATCTAGTAGATACAATAATCACCATCATCTGCTTTGTCTTTCCCCAGGACTTTATGTTCTTCGTCATGAGTACATCTCCGGGGGAGACCTACGTGACATCATCTAGAGCACAGCCCATTCCCCATCCCAGTCACCAGTGTAAGATTGGACATGCATGTATGAGATGGAGATGGCCATTGCTGCTCTTATTACTATTCTTGTATGTAGAGGGGATGAAATGTTGGATGTTGAACTATTCTATGTCTTTGTCCTTAGGTTTTTTGCAGCAGAGAAATCACTGTGGGCTGCAGTTCCTCCACAGCAGAGGAATCACACAGGTAAGGTCTTCTTCTCTATAGACCCGCTATAACTCGTCCTGGCTGTCCCTAGACCCTCATCCTACACCCCCTGTAGATATTATTATGGTTAGAATAATCTGGTGTTATATATATATAACCTCTTTCCTCCACCAGAGACATAAACCAGATAACATCTTAATGGACAGCGCTGGTCATCTGAAAATCGCGGATTTTGGTCTTGCCGTGATGAACGTCTTTGGAGATCAGAAGATTTCAGGATTGCCGGACTCTACAATACATGGCTCCCGAGGTAAGAGATCATCTACATGTTACTGAGGTATCACTGCATCCAGGACTGGACATCTCCATCACTACTGGTGGTGTCTACACAATGTTGTAACCCATGTCGTTTCCTTTTTCTACAGATTCTCTAGAGTTACCCTACAACACGGCAGTGGACTGGTTCTCTGCCGGTTGGTGGTGTTTCATCGATGGCCACTGGACAGTATCCATTCTATGGTGGTCTAGATTGTTACAAACTCAGAGAGTCATGATCAAAGATGCCCCCGTCTACCCAGAAGGACTCAACATCCAAGTCAAACACCTGATAGATGGGGTGAGTATCATTGCAATGTCTCAGTGAATACATGTAATATGACCAGTGTCGGACTGGGTTATCTTAGGCCCACCAGAGAAAGTTCATTTGGGGCCTACTCTTAATTATCTGCCGGGAAATAGATTCTAGCTGCTTCCAAATGGAGTTGCTTTCTGTTGCACCTCGCCGTTCGTATTGGGTTGAGCCAGGGCCCCCCACCGGAGGATCGTCTGGTACTCTGGTGGGCCATCCAACATGTTCAGTAGGGTTGTACCAGGGCCCACCGGAGGATCGTCTGGTACTCTGGGCCAGTCGACACTGTTCAGTAGGTTGCACCAGGGCCCACCGGAGGATGTCTGGTACCCTGGTGGGCCAGTCTTACACTGTTCATAGGGGTGCACCAGGCCCACCAGAGGATCGTCTGGTACTCTGGTGGGCCAGTCCGACACTGTTCAGTAGGGTTGTACCAGGGCGCACCGTAGGATGCACTGGTACATTGGTGGGCCAGTCCAACACTGTTCAGTAGGGTTGTACCAGGGCCCACGTAGGATCCTCTGGTAATTGGTGGGCCAGTCCAACACTGTTCAGTAGGGTTGTACCGGGCCCCCGGAGGATCCTCTGGTACTCTGGTGGGCGCAGTCCAACACTGAATATGACTGAATAGACCATATATGGAGTAGTGGATCCTACGAGAGACTTTATCTTAACGTTTGATTCTTTATTGCATTCCTCCAGCTATTAAACAAGTCACCAGAGAGTCGTCAGGTAGCGGTAAATCGCATCAGGAGGCATCCATTCTTCACCACCATGGACTGGAAAGATATAGAGGAGCGGTTGCTTGTCCACCATTTCAACCACCAGCAGTAAGTATTGGATGCATAGAGATGTTTGTGGGAGCAGATTTGTGATGTTCCTTCAACTATCACTAATTAATTATCTCTACGTCTCTACCATCTGTACAGTCTCCAGCGATGACATCCCAAAAAACGACAATGTCATCTCCTCCACGGAAGGCAAACAATACCCCATTGCCGAAAGTGACCAACAACTATTCCGTGGAATCACTTTGCCAATGACGGATGGCAGGTCGTAAAACCAATTGAAGAACCTGTAAAACGTCCGAGGTGAGTCAATGGATCCGAGACTGGGGCGGGGGATTTCTTGGTGTCTTTTCATTTCCAAGTGCAAAAATTAAATAAAGTTTTCTTTTCACCGCAGAACTTTTGGCAGAATTGTGAGGGAGACCTTCCACAGGATCTGGAAGAGGATTAAGCGCTGGAAGATAACAGCTCCGCAGCCGGATCTCACCAACAGATCAGTGGCTGTAAATCATTGTCCACCATCTGGAAGACACCTGAAGCACCAGGCATCCGCAAAGACTGAGTGTCCCAGTACACTGTACTGAAGAAATGCAACAACACCGAAACACAGCGCTGTCTACAGTTAACCGGTAGGTCCATAGTCTAGTGCACCAGTGTCAATACAGACCCGTAGGCTGCGCTCACTGGGAGAGCAGGATAGGGGCAGGATCTGATTTTCACCTTTCCTAGCTACCCTGGTGCCATGCCAGCACCGTCTTCTTCCTGTGTACATCTGCTCTCCTGATGTTACGTGAGCCGGCACGTAGAGAAATGTAGGAAATGTTATTTTTCCTCCCAGTAGGACAGGGAAGAGGCTACTGGAAGCCCTGTGACTGATGGAGGCAGTAGCTACTGGGGGCATTGTGACTGATAGGGGGGCAGTGGCTACTGGGGGCAATGTGACTACCGGGGGGCGTTGGCTACTGGGAGACCACTGTGACTGATGGGGAGCATTGGTTGCCAGGGTCACTGTGATGCTGGGGGGCAGTGGTTAATGGGGGGACCCTGTGACTACTGGGCTGTACTAGCTATTGCAGGCAATGTGACTGCTAGGTGTTGTGACTACTGAGTCACTGTCACAGTCACTGTGACTGCTGGGGGGATAGTATGGCTCCTGGAGGGCAGTGTGGCTACTGGGGCAATGAAACTACTGAGGACACTCTGACGTGAGGGGGAATGGCTACTAGGGGCACTGGTGACTGCTGGGAGTAAGTGGCTACTGGAGGGCACTGTGACTGATGAAGGACATTGAATACTGAGGGTACTGTGAATGCTGGGCTGGCAGTGGTTACTGGGGGGCACTGTGACTGATGAAAGGACACTGAATACTGAGGGTACTGTGAATGCTGGGCTGGCGGTGGTTACTGGGGGGCACTGTGACTGATGAAAGGACACTGAATACTGAGGGTACTGTGAATGCTGGGCTGGCGGTGGTTACTGGGGGGCACTGTGACTGATGGGGCAAACTGACTACTAGGGGTACTGTGATTGCTGGGGGGCAATGGCTACTATGGGGCTCCTTGACTGATAGAGGGAAAATTGGTGACTAGGGGCACTGAGACTGCTGGGGGCAGTGGGTACTGGGGGGAACTGTAACATATGGGGGCATTGGCCACTGGGGGCACTATAACTGCTTGGGGGTCAGTGGCATGGAAGATGTTGGTGGGAGCAGATTTTTGATGTACCTTCATTTTAATCACCAATTAATTTATCTTTACAGTCTGTACAGTCTCCAGCGATGACATCCCAACAACTAGACAATGTCATCTCCTCCACGGAAGGCAAACAATACGCCATTGCCGAAAGTGACCAACAACTATTCCGTGGAATCAACTTTGCCAATGATGGATGGCAGGTCGTAAAACCAATTGAAGAACCTGTAAAACGTCCAAGGTGAGTCAATGGATCTGAGACTGGGGGATTTCTTGGTGTCTTTTCTTTTCCAAGTGAAAAAATTATAACAAAGTTTTCTTTTCACCTGCAGAACTTTTGGCAGAATTGTGAGGGAGACCTTCCGCAGGATCTGGAAGAGGATTAAGCGCTGGAAGTAAACAGCTCCGCAGCCAGATCTCACCAACAGATCCCAGTGTTCCAGTACACTGTACTGAAGAGACGGAGAAACATCGGAACAGCGCTGTCTACAGTTGGAAAACTGTTCCTTCTGGAATAGATATTCTGGTTTGGTTTAATCTCACATCATGTCATTAGGCTTCTTGAAAGTCATGCTTGATGGTAAGGGGGCTGCCTTACAAAGTAGCAAAAAGAGGCATTGTTTTCCTTGTCCCTCCATGGGAAACATATTTTGATATTTCCCAGAATCCCCTAGTGGAGTATCAATGGCCATAAGTCTCCACACGTTTATAATGCAACCTAAATTGGTAAAGTCTCCATAAACAGGACTCTTACCTCCTGGCCCTAATCAAAAGCCTCTCTCAACCAAACCAGTTCCCTACGCTGTACTGAAGAGACGCAACCACGTCGAAACAGCGGTGTCTACAGTTAACCGGTAAGTCCATAGTCTAGTGCACCAGTGTCAAACACAAGACCCGTAGGCTGCGCTCACTGGGAGAGCAGGATAGGGGCAGGGTCTGATTTTCACCTTTCCTAGCTCCCCTGGCGCCATGCTAGCAGCCGTCTTCTTCCTGGGTGTACATCAGCTCTCGTGATGTAACGTGAGCCGGCGCATAGAGAAGGCGCATGCTGAAGAAGGAAGATGGCGGCTGGCAGAGCACCAGGGGAGCAAGGAAGTAGGACAGGGGAGAGGCTACTGGAGGCACTTTGACTGATGGAGGGCAGTAGCTACTGGGGGCCACTGGGGCACATTTACTTACCCGTCTCGTCGCGATCCCCACCGTGCGTTGTCCGATGAGGATTCAGGTCTGCCTTGAGTCACTAAGATCGTGCATCCAATTTCATACATGTGTCGCTTCTGCGCCAAGGTCCACCGGAGTTCACCATCTTCCCGGGGCATGGGAGTGCTGACCTTGCGACACAATTTGCTTTTTAAATTCCACGGTTTGTCCGAATCAGTCGGGTTGTCCACGTCCCCTGATTTGTGTCGCATGCAAGCCGGCACCGATGCAACACAATCCAATCCCATGCTCCAAAAACCAGGGCATTTCAGGGCAAATCGGAAAAAAATTGCGGGTTTGGACCCTTAGTAAATGTGCCCCATGGTGACTGATGGGGGGGGGGCATTGGCTACTAGGGTCACTGTGACTGCTGGGGGGCACTGTGACTACTGGGCTGTACTAGCTATTGTGGGCATTGTGACTGTTCGGGACAATTGGCTACTGGAGGACACTGTGACTCATAATGGACATTGAATACTGAGGGTACTGTGAATGCTGGGCTGGCAGTGGTTACTGAGGGGCACTGTGAGTGATGGGGAAAACTGACTACTAGGTGTACTGTGATTGCTGGGGGGGGTAATGGCTACTGTGGGGCTCCTTGACGGATAGAGGGAGCATCGGCACTGAGACTGTTGGGGGCAGTGGGTACTGGGGGAACTTTAACTTATGGGGACATTGGCCACTGGGGCCACTGTGACTGCTTGAAGGTCAATGGCTACCAAGGGCACTGTAAATGTTGAGGGACAGGGCTATTGAGGGCACTGTTACTGCTGGGGGGCAATGGGTACAGGGAGACACTCTGACTAATGGGGGGAATTGACTCCCGAGGGAGCAATGGCTGGGAAAAACTGTGATTACTGGCGGTATTGGCTATTGTGGGCAGTGTACTGCTGGGGGGTAGTGACTATTGTCACTGTGGCTACAGGGGGCACTGTGTCTGCTGGGGGGCACTGTGTTACTGGGGGGTAGTGTAGCTACTGGGGGCACTGAGACTAGTGTGAGGCACTGTGACTGCTGGGGGCAGTGGCTACCTCGGGGCATTTTGACTGATGGAGGGAGCATTGGCTACTGGGGGCAGTGGGTACTGAAGGGCACTGGGACTGATGAAGGAAATTGACTACTGAGGGAACTGTAAGTGCTGGGGGGGGGGGGGGTGGCGAGGAGGGGGCTGACTGATAGAGGGAACATTGGATTCTATGGGCACGGAGACTGCTGGGGGCGGGGTGGGGCAGTGGGTACTGGAAGACATTATAACTGATGGGGAGCAATAGCTATGGCTCTGTGACCTCTGTGTTTGTGGCAATGGCTACCAAGGGCAGTGTAAATGATGAGAGTCAATGGCTAATAGGGGTAAAGTGCTTGCTGGGGGTGACAGTGGTTAATGGGGCACTGTATCTGATGGGGGCATTGGCATCTGGGAGCACTTTGACTGCTAAGGGGAGCAATGGCTACTGGAGGGCACTGTAAATGATGAGGGACAATGGCTACTTGGGGCCTTGTGACTGCTGGGGGGATAATAGCTAATGTGGCTAATAGGGGGCATTTGCTACTGGAGGCATGGGGGCAATGGCTACTGGGGGACACTGTGAATACTAGGGGTGCGGGCTATTGTGGGAAGTGTAACTTCTGGGGGGGAATGACTATTGAGGGCACTGTTTCTACAGAGGGCACTGTGACTGCTGCTGGGCACTATGTTACTAGGGGCAGTGTTACTGCTGGTGGGCATTGTGACTGGTGGGGGCAGTGTGGCTATAAGGGGCATTGTGACTGCTGGGGGGCACTGGAGGCTCTGTGGCTGTTGGAGAGGCACTGTAGCTGCTGGGAGGACAAGGGTGGGAAACTCGGGGCTCTGTGGCTGCTCGGGGGGGGGGGGGCACTGTAGCTGTTGGGGGAGTTCAGTTTTGTAGTTGGTAATTCTAATAAGATGATATTCAGCCTCTAAATATACCACAAGGCTGATGTGGCCTCCCTTGAAATGAGTTTGACACCCCAGGTCTAGAGTGGTAGAGAGTAGAGATTGTGACTGCTGTCTACAGTTGGGAGTCTGTTCCTTATGGAATAGATATACTGGTTCGGCTTTAATCCCACATCATGTCATTAGGCTTCTTATAAGTCATGCTTGATGTTATGGGTGCTGCCTTATAAGGTAGCTAAATAAAAGGCATAGTTTTCGTTGTCCCACTCTGGAAAATATATGTGTATGGTTCCCAGAATCCCAGAGCATCAATGGCTAAACCAGCTCCCTACACTGTACTGAAGAGATGCAACCACATTGAAACAGCACTGTCTACAGTTGGGAATCTGTTCCTTCTGGAATAGATATTCTGGTTAGGTTTAATCTCACATTGTGTAATTAGGCTTCTTGAAAGTCATGCTTGTTGTTAAGGGGGTGTATCGTATTCCTTGTCCCACCTTGGAAAACATATTTGTATATTTCCCAGAATCCCCGTTGGTGGAGCAACATTGGCTATAAGGTTCCTGGCGACCTTAACTGCTTGAAGACGAAGGACGAAATAGGTTTTCCAAATCAGTGGCCACTTTGCCGCATTTGGACAATCTATTTCGTCCTCAGGGCCACACAGGCACTGTCAGCGCACCAGTGCTATCCGTAGCAGGAGGCCGGTTCTTCCCTACAGTCTGGTCCCTGCTGCATCTGCCCGGTACAGACCTCCATGTCTGCCATGTACAGTGGCCAATAAGGCCCAGTTTAAGACTGTGTCTCATAGGCAAAATGTCAGTAAAAGACTGACTGGTACAGTACAATACTCTGCAGCCCAGAAGGGATGACAAGTAGATGTCAGTACCCTAGTGGGACCGTACAAAATTAATTAACTGAAAAAATTAAAAACAAAAACCACCCATTATCCTATATGTACTTATATTTCGTATACCTCCTCCCCCCCCCCCCCCCCAAACACAAAATTATCCAAGCAGCTATTACATAATTATACCCATATTGTCAGGGATATATTAAAAAAAAAAAGAAAAAAATGACAAAAAATTGCAATTTCAGTGCTTCCTGCCTTACAAAAATATGTAATAGAAAGCGATCAAAAAAATATCAGATGTACCCTATAACAGCACCAATCTATCAGCAGTAAACAAAGCCTAATAACCCTCTTATGATTGAGGAATAAAAACGTTATAGTTCTCCCAATATGGCGGCAAATTTACTTTAAAATTTCCTTTAAAAAAGTGTTTTATTGGCCAAACTGCAAAGATGCAGTGAGAGCAGATGAGGTTATGCCTGACTTGATGGACCCCCCTGCTGTGAGCAGCGAGGACCCCCCTGTAGCACATCACCTTTCTTGGGGAGAATCCCAGCAGTGGTGCTGTCCGGGATCCACTTAAAACCTCTTTTGGACTCTTGCCGGAAATTGTGGAATTTGCATAAATTATGCAAATCACCCGTAGCAGGACGTAGAAGATCAGCAACTTCCACTTCCTTTTCCTCCCCCTTTGGTGTCTGTCTTCAATAAAGCTTCATGTCTGTGAACTCCCACCCTCTCCCCTTTCTCCCCACACCCTACCCCAAATTCCCTTGCCGCTGTAATTGAAATGTGATGTGATATTAGTTGGATATATTGACCGAGAAGTGTTTTTTTAAAACGAGAAGCTTAAAAAAAAAAACTTAAACAGTAGTGGGGTGTGAACCCACATAATTCTAATTTTTGTTATTTGTTTAATTTCAACAATATATTTCAGGAATATAGAGATGGTGCCAATGAAAAATATAACTCATCCCACAAAGAACAGTCCCCAATATGGTGATAGAAGAGATTGTTACATGATGGCTCTTAAAAGAAGAGATTAAAAAATAAAAATGCTGAAAAAACTGATCTGGCTTAAAAGGGTCTTCCAGGGCTAACATACGGATGAGCCATCTTTTTAATAGGTCATATATATCAGATTGGTTTGGGGTCCCTATCCCTGGTTACTACAGATGGGCAGACCCTATAGTTCGAAGTTTGGGTATGTCTAGCACAACCTGTTCCCCCCTGGCCAATCGCAGCCACTAGTAGTAGGTAAGGGAGTCAATTGGCCGCCAATCAGGCTATGGGGCAGATTTACTCACCCGGTCCATTCGCGATCCAGCGGCGCGTTCTCTGTGGTGGATTCGGGTCCGGCGATTCACTAAGATAGTTCCTCCGACGTCCACCAGGTGTCGCTGCTGCGCTGAAGAGCATCGGAACGCACTGAAGTTCACCGTGCCATCGTGGGTGAAGGTAAGCGTGTACCGAGCGACACTTTTTTTTTTTTAAAATGCGGCGGTTTTTCCGAATCCGTCAGGTTTCTTTACGGCCACGCCCCCCGATTTCCGTCGCGTGCATGCCGGCGCTGATGCGGGGCAATACAGGGAAAATCGGCGCAAAACGGAAAAATTTGGTTAACCCGTCGCAAAAACGCGAATCAGGCCCTTAGTAAATGACCCCCAATATGTCCAAGTAGTGAGGGACACACCTGAACTGGGGACCCAAACGTAAAAAAACAATCCTGCTCTTCTCTACTGGTGACCAATCAGTCTTCGGATGATCTTATAACATCATATAGCAGCTGTGTTCAGTACTACAACTAATCTCCTTTTACATTATTAGGACTGGGTCATAATCAGCTCATGTGACCAATAGATGTTACATCATTGATCTGTTGGATGGAGAAGTACTCACAGGAGTATCAGCTGATTGGAGTCAGACCCCCACTGATCAAATATTGATCTCCCGTCCACCTATCTTGAGTGAACCTTATCCCAAAATCCCCTTAAAATGCTATAATAACCCTGTATGCATTTAACTCCTAAGCTCCCCCTAGTGGTGACTACAAGCAAACAGATTACTATCGTACATTCAGAACTAAATCTGTGTTAGAAAACTTTCAAGTGTGAAATCTGTCGCCATTGTGGACAATGTCAGCGCCGGTCAAGGAGTTGGGAACTTTTAAAGAGCTGATGACAGAAAAGCATTTGCGCGGCGGCTCCTCGCACACAGCAGCAGTACAGGGAATTGATTTGCCAGTGTCCTTCACTGTGTATCGGAATAACGTGATGAGCCAAGTACATTAAAATAAGCTGTTAACCTTCGCTGGCATTGCTGATACCTTCCCAACATCGCTGCCTGGGACTGGGGACCATCAACAACACACACAGACCGCGCCTCATCCTCCTAGTGGTCACAGCGGGAATTATTCCCCCCAACCAGGATGGAGACGAGAAATAAATCTCCTCCATCATGTGGGAGTTACAGTTTCCGAATGATACCAGGTTCCATTTGTCATCGGGATAAAGTCCGGGGTGAAGGAGAGAAATCTGAAGATTCATAATTATCCTCGACTGGAAGAAAATGAAACCCTTGAAGGACATATGGAAAAATTGTTAGAACGGTTGATTTGAACTGTTGGTGGTCTCCGCTATCCTATTACACCTTTCTGATTGTTACTATGGTTACAGCCTGATACATTATTGCTCTTTTTATGTTAATGGTTTCACTGTATACTTATATACTGTGCCAAATAATATGTGTATTGAAAGGGTTCCCCGGCATGTGGGAATAAAATATTGTCAGATCAGGTATAAAAATAGAAAAAAAAAACACATAAAAAACACCTCTCTGGACGGCTCATGGCTTTATGACCACTAGAAGAAAGGTTGCATTAACCCATCGTACAACCTAAAGGAAATTTGCTACCAGGATGAAGGATTGTAAACCAAGTACATACTGGTGTCTTCCCCCTCTGGCAGGAGCCACTTTTCTTTCATCTTGCTTTTATGAAAAAGAATTATACAAATGAGCCTGGAGGGGCTCCAGGATCCAGTAACAGCAATGGAGTCAGGAGCCCCTCAGTCTCATTTGCATAATTTGTAAAAGCTTTTATTTGTAAAAACAAGAAGAAGATATAAAATAAGAAGCTAAGAAAAGAGCAGATCCTGCAAGAGGGGGCACACGCCAGTATGTCAGTGTGCTTGGTTTACAAGCCTTCATCCTGGCAGTACATGTCCTTTAAGTAGAAGCTACAAACAGAATGTCAACCAATGTCGGTCACCCCCCCATATAACTAGCTCCAGCTAGATCCAACCCTGCACAGAGTTTCAGGTCTTTCTCCACCTGAGGTGATGACATCACATACTCTGTGCACTTGATGACTGAGCCAGTCCCTGGCCATAGGGGTCACTCACTACTAGAACTGATCAGGTGCCGGCTCACTAGTTAAGTGCACAAGAAACATCATCAAAATGGGATTAGAAGCCCTATAGACCAGAGGTCTTCTGCTGAAACCCACTTAAGGATTTCCATGATCTGGGCTACATAGTAGTATGTGGCTCCATGCAGACTACATGCTCTTTACACTAAGTGCTCCTCGGAGGAGTGGCTACATAGTAATGCAGTGCTGCAATAGAGTTGCAAGGGTTAGGAAGCTAACCTTGAAGACCTGAAAGGGAGATGGACTCTTTGAGGGAGATTTAGCTTTGTGCACCGGCATATGAGGAAATCCCCATATCTATCATCTTATGTATGCATATGTGTTGTTACAATGTCTCTACTTATAACATCTATCATCTTTTGTGTGCATATGTGTTGTTACAATGGGGCAGATTTACTTACCCGGTCTATTCGCGATCAAGCGGCGCGTTCTCTGCGGTGGATTCGGGTCCGGCCGGGATTCACTAAGGCAGTTCCTCCGCCGTCCACCAGGTGGCGCTGCTGCGCTGAAGTTCCCCCGAGGCCTGCCGAAATGCACTCAAGTTCACCGGCCTATTCCTGGTGAAGGTAAGTGCAAGTTTCGCAACACTTTTTTTTTTTAAATGCCACGGTTTTTCCGAATCCGTAGGGTTTTCGTTCGGCCACACCCCCCGATTTCCGTCGCGTGCATGCCGGCGCCGATGCGCCAAAATCCGATCGCGTGCGCCAAGATCCCGGGGGAAATTCAGGGGAAATCGTTGCAAATCGGAAATATTCGGGTAACACGTCGGGAAAACGGGAATCGGGTCCTTAGTAAATGACCCCCATTGTGTCTACTTATAACATCTATCATCTTATGTATGAATATGTGTTGTTACCATGTATCTACTTATATCCAGGACAGGTTTAAGGTTTAGGGTGCAATTGCAGCAGAAACTCAGCATATACCAAAATGTAGTTTCTCTGTGTTTTTTGGCATTATGTTTACATGACTACTTATGATGCTCCCTGACTATTGTCCACGTTGACACACTGGGGCAGATTTACTTACCCGGTCCATTCGCGATCCAGCGGCGCGTTCTCTGCGCTGGATTCGGGTCCGGCCGGGATTTAATAAGGTAGTTCCTCCGACGTCCACCAGGTGGCGCTGCGCTGAAAAGCATCTGAACGCGCCGGAATTCACCGAGGCCGGCTGAGTGCAGGTAAGCGCGTCCCGAGCGACACATTTTCTGTTTTTAAATGCGGCGGTTTTTCCGAATACGTCGGGTTTTCGTTCGGCCACGCCCCCCGATTTCTGTCGCGTGCATGCCGGCGCCGATGCACCACAATCCGATCACGTGCGCCAAAATCCCGGGGCAATACAGGGAAAATCGGCGCAAATCGGAAATATTCGGGTAACACGTCAGGAAACCGCAAATCGGGCCCTTAGTAAATGACCCTCATTGTATCAGACACTCAGCTTTGTTTCGTCTCTGAATGTAACCTAAAATGTAATAATTCACAGACAGCAATCAGAGATCTTTCCAATAATGAGTTATTGAAGCACAGACATGAGTCTGTAACAAAAAATTTCAATAAAGTAAATTCAGTAAATTCGGAAATTAATTACAGGAGAAGGAAGGGGGGGCAGATACTTTATTAAGCCACATTAACGTTTCAAAATGATTTCCTGATTATAAAAAGCAACATTAATTAAAAGTGCGACAACCCGGACCCCCCCCCCTAACTCGCCACCCTCCACCCTCCGCTGCAGGGTAATAGCTTTGTAGAAAACAATTATTTCTTTCCATAATTTGGGAACATTTTTCTGCTTTCTCCATCACTGTTGTCGCTTTTTATATCATTTAATTCTATCTTGTTGTCGTCTTTTATAAAAAAAAGTTTTATTTTTTAGTTTTATTTTCTTATTTCTTAATTAAAGGGGCAGTGTCTGGTAATGGTGTAGTGATGGAATATGTCAGTCTTCTGCTATAGGCTAAGGATAGCAGAGTCTCCACTGACCTCCAGAACTAGTACAGTAAATCCCACCATGGAGTCCATTATAGTCAATGACCGACTCAGTGACCCACCATAATCAGTGTCTGACCCTGTGGCCCATTATAGTCAATGTCTAACCCTGTGGCCCATTATAGTCAATGGGGCAGATTTACTTACCCGGTCCATTCGCGATCCAGCGGCACGTTCTCTGCGGTGGATTTGGGTCCGGCCAGGATTCACTAAGGTAGTTCCTCCGACGTCCACCAGGTGGTGCTGCTGCGCTGAAGTCCGCCGAGGCACGCCGGAATGCACTGAAGTTCACCGGCCTATACCTGGTGAAGGTAAGCGCTAGTCCCGCGACACTTTTTGTTTTTTAATGCAGCGGTTTTTCCAAATCCGCCAGGTTTTCGTTCGGCCACGCCCCCCGATTTCCGTCACGTGCATGCCATCGCCGATGCGCCACAATCCGATCGCGTGCACCAAAATCCCGGGGCAATACAGGGAAAATCGGCGCAAATCAGAAATATTCGGGTAACACGTCGAGAAAACGCGAATCGGGCCCTTAGTAAATGACCCCCAATGTCTGACCCTGTGGCTCATTATAGTCAATGGCCGACCATGTGATCCATTATAATCAATGGACGTCCCTGTGACCCACTATAGTAAATTGCTGATCTTGTGGCCAATTATAGTTGATGATGGACCATGTGACCCATTATAGTCAATCATAGACCATGTGACCCATTATAATAAATAGCTGGCCCTATGACCCACTGTAGGTAATGGCTGACCCAGTAACACATTATAGACATCATCTGACCCTGTGACCCATTGTAGTAAAAGGTCATTTACTATAACAGGTCACAGTGTCACCTGTTACCGTAAACGGCAGACACCATTGCTCCTTAAAGTCAAAGGATAATAGGTGTCCTGGTGGTTACCACACAGCTTTCCCATGTTACTGAACGGTAATCTTGCCTTGATGCACAACTATATAGAAGCAAGGTTGTGATCTGGGTTGTACTACACTGTGCAGAAATCCCTGTACAAGCTATAATAGGTATCACCCAGCTTTCTCAAGAACCTGAATGTTAACCTTGCCTAAATAGGCAACTATCTGGAAGCAGGGATGTAATCCGGAGTCTGCCAAATTGCGCAAAAATCCCTGTACAGTTGTAACAGATATAACCCAGCTTTCCCTAGAGCCAGAGTGTCCTGCTACCTTCTGTAAGTGAGCTTATATAAATTGATATCACGAGTGATTCTACACAGAAGACTTTGATGTGTTATAGAAGAAAAACCCATCTGTAATCAGCATGAGAGTCCTGCCCCCCTCCGAGACCCTCCACCGACTCCTCATCTTCTCTTATCTCATCTTGACCTTCACAGAGCAGAGAGTCACCAGAACATCTCCTCTCCTTTATCTGCTGTGTGACAATGACGGGAGGTTACACGAGGTCCCCCGATGCCCGAGATCTCCCCTCCACATGCAACTCTAATAATTAGTGAGTCTGTCGCATCTGTAACCTACATCTCCAGGAGTCACAGAGAGGGAGAACTGCGGGTGTAGAAGACAAGAGGAGGTCTACGAGGGGCATCCCTGGAGGAAAGATGGAAGGGGAGACTCGTTCTGCATTCATTCCCAAGGATAGACACACAAGCAATGCATTATCTCTCTACTAAATCCCCTTCTCCTACATTGCTGCTGTCCTAATGGTCCCACCAGTCACATGACAACTTACCCACATGTGACCTGGCCAGCCAAACAATAAGTGACCGCGTCAGAACATCACCACCCAGTCCAGTGATTGGTTTTCATGCTACCAGGAAGGACAGGTAAAAGAAAAAGAGACCACCAGAACACGAGGTGGGAAAAGCCAGACAATCCCTTTAACGGGGATCCTCCACAAAGAGCACAAGTGTGGGTGCCCTACCCCTTAATTGCCATGGTCCCCCTAATTAAGTCGGACTTTGTATTTTTAAAATCCGCCCATCCGTTCAAAAGATACGGCCTCAAGAAGTTTATATGTGAATTATCTCATACTAGTCAACAGGGTGGTGTCCTAGCAGCACAGAGACACACCCCCGAGTAAATAAAAGGATAACACCCCCTTGACTAGAAGGAGCTAAATCACATATAAACTTCTGGAGGCCATATCTTTTGAACAGCTGGACGGATTTTAAAAATACAAACACCACATTAATCAGGTGAAGAGCGGCAATCCTATGTATGCCAGTCATCATATTAGACAAGGTGACAGGACACCTTCCCTTTAATCTTAGTAATTTATACATGGGTATTCTTCTATGTGTGTATTTTAACATACCACCATTTTTTCCCATGAAAATAAGTATTCTGAAAAGTTTGGCAACATTTGGAGTCTCCATTCCTCACTCTGCTCAGGTTCTTAGCTTGCTGTCAGTGAACGGAAACAGTTGGATGCCAGACAGTTTTGAACTGATACATTGTACCAGACAAGGGGAGACACTTGTGCTGATGATGTGTTCAGCTCAAAGAAGATTGTATAGAACAGATACAACTGTAGCAAACCTTTTATTAAAGTTTTAAAGGGGTGTTCCAGGATACATTTCTTGATTGTATCCATAAAATAGGGGATAATATCAGATTGGTAGAGGAACTATTACCTTAAACTCCAACTCCTCAGTTGTTTGAAGCAGTCACCTGTGACTATATGCGCCATCCCAATACCTTCCACTAGTGTTCAATCCAAGTTGCCAGCTGTGACAGTCATAACACACATATTGCATACCTATTGATACTACATGGGGGGAGCCCCTGGCAAGTCTTGTACATATTCTCATCTCCACATTCACACCAGATTGCCCAGGGTGTAAATCTCCTCCATGTGTTACAGAAACTGGGATGTAAATGAGGATTCGCACATTGCTGTATGATGATGAATTGTTTATAACCGTGTGGGTAAACATATGAAAGTGAGAAATCGCACTGCGCTCCAATCACCTAGGGAGCATGGTGTAATCTATATATTCAATACTGTAAATTAAGCAAACCTTAGTTATTATGGCACTGTACCTTTAAGAGGAATAATCAGATTTCCCCTTTAAGGGATTTACCACTCTAGACAATTCTGTATGTTTGATAATATGGGATCCAACAGACACTAAGTGAGCAGCAATTGCTCTATTTCCTTGCAGCGCCACCACTGGCTATATGAGGAATTGCACCTTTCCCCTACAAATCAAAAGAGAAAGGGCAGAATACAGAAATTACTGGGCACGGTATACTAAGGGTCAAAGTGTAAAAGATGCAATACTGAATGAGTAACGGTTGCTAAATTCAATTATTGGACTGAAAAATCAGTAGTGTTTATATGAGGAGAAGCAGCTCCACCCATGAGGTTCCCTTGAAACACAAATCAGATGCAATACATTGTAGCTATAGTGTCTGATTAGGGGCCAATGAGCATTATATAATCTGAATGCTCAATCTAATTTACCAGTAGCATTGCTTGTTGTAGATCCCCTGGCAAATGTCCTGTTGCCCACAGCAACTTTAGTGCAATTCAAAAGTACTGACCAATCAGCAGTGACTGTAAGCCAATGAGGAGCAAAAGCTCCACCCATGAGGTTCCCCTCAAAGAGATAAATGCATGTTGGATGCAAGACCCTCTCTCAACTTGTCCTTTCATCTGTGGCTACTTTAGTGCGATGCAAATGTGTGGCCAATACATCAATCATGCTTCAAGGGGACCTGTCACCAGATCTTATTCCATTGCACTTTCAGCTACCTCAAATAGTGGATAAAAAGTACTTTCTAGAATCCTACTTTTATCTGAAATTTCACCTGTTTGCCTATGAAAAATCAGGCAAATATGAGTCTTCTGATATATTCTATTCTATAGCACCTAAAAACATATGCCATAATCTCATCTTTAAGATCACACCAGGCTTATGGTTTTATGAGCTACAGAACCAGAGATACAGACGGCTAAAGATCTAGTTGGAAATGCAGGTTGCCCATTATTTAACTGCCTATAGGTCCAGTTCCAGTGCAGCTCGAAAGACCATAAGCCCGATCGAGTCTGAAAGATGAGATTCTTATCTTTAACATGACACCAGTAATGTTTCTAGGAGCTATAGAAGAGAAGATAGGGGCTCCTGAAGTGCAACCACTAAACTTCATGCATCTCATGTGAAAATGGGACTTTGGAGGAGATTTTTTTTTATAGGGAATTTAAGAGGGAATTCTAGGAAGATCAATTCATCCTCTACCAGGGGGGGACAGGTTCCCTTTAAGTAGCACAGGATGGCGCTGCAGAATACTCAGCAGTGCACTCAGATCTCACTTTCTGCTATGCTGCAAAGTTGTCTCCATGGGGAGATGAGCTGTGATAAAATAAGTCTGGGGGTTGTGCTTTTCTTAAATGCTGACCTTTAATTCTGCACAATGTGTGTTCCCGGCCGCCGCCATGAGCCTGCATATTACCGGGGCCTGGACTTGGCCGGCGGGTCACCGGGGGACGAGAGTAAACGTCTGTGCATTTAAATCACTCGGAAAACTTTCCGTTTCTTCTTCCTTGTGGCAGGTTGATCGTGAGCCAAGACGCAGCCTCCTGACACCGGGCGCACAAGCTTGTGCTTGACACAGATGTATGGCTTGGTCACCGGCAGACAGATTTGCGTCCCAGAGTGCTAGCCTTGTCTACAAGCGGAGAACAGCTCGGCTACGGCAGGCGGAGGACAAATTAAAGGTCAGGCTGCCTCCACTCCTGTAAGCAATGGATTAGATAACTAGTCGCATCCCTAAAAGGACAAAGTCATTAAGAACATCCACAAGAAAAAGGGAGCGGAATCTGCAAATTACGGATGTGTATAATTCTGTAACGGAATCTGTAAATTACGGATGTGTATAATTCTGTAACGGAATCTGAGAATTACGGATGTGTATAATTCTGTAACGGAATCTGCAAATTACGGATGTGTATAATTCTGTAACGGAATCTGAGAATTACGGATGTGTATAATTCTGTAACGGAATCTGAGAATTACGGATGTGTATAATTCTGTAACGGAATCTGAGAATTACGGATGTGTATAATTCTGTAACGGAATCTGTAAATTACGGATGTGTATAATTCTGTAACGGAATCTGAGAATTACGGATGTGTATAATTCTGTAACGGAATCTGAGAATTATGGATGTGTATAATTCTGTAACGGAATCTGAGAATTACGGATGTGTATAATTCTGTAACGGAATCTGAGAATTACAGATGTGTATAATTCTGTAACGGAATCTGAGAATTACAGATGTGTATAATTCTGTAGCCATTATGTAAGAGATACAACAGCATCTTAAAGGGGTTCTCCAGTGAAATGTATGGGTTATGATATTGAGAGGGCACTTACCCCGCTCGGGCTACCCGTGCCCCGGTTTGTCCGTAGAACTTCTGACGGCCACAGATGGAACGCAGAAATCACATGATCGCTGACACTTACTGCCCAGTCTGAATAAACGACTGGGGTGCCATCACAAGAACCAAAAACAACCAGGTAGGTACCTTTCTTTTTTTGACAATCTCATGCAGACCTGTATGTTTCCATGGTAACAGACTACAAACACACTCTTTGTAGTCGGATCCTGCAGCCATGTGTTACTCCTTTCACTTCATCTTCCTAATAATCTTTATGCCAGGGACACATGAGATGTCATTGTATCTCCAATTTGTCTCTGGCCTGAGACACTAATATCAAAGACTGATCTGTGTGTCTCCATGGTAACAGACTACAAACAAACTCTTTGTAGTCAGATCCTGCAGCCATTTGTTACTCCCTTTACTTAGGCTATATTCACACCGCCGTTGCCCGCCCGTACCGTACCGTAGCGGGCAACGGCAGTGTACGGGGAGAGGAGGAGGAGGTGAGCGCAGCTCACCCCCGCCCCTCTCCATAGCAACCTATGGCGTACGGCCCCGTATTACGGGAAAAGATAGGACAGGTCCTATCTTTTTCCCGGGTACGGAACGGTACGGTGCCGCACGTGTGCGGCACCGTACCGCTCCCGTAGGGTGCCGTGCGCCCATAGGAGTGTATGGGGGACGTATATCGGCCGTATATACGTCGGCCGTATATACGTCCCCCATACGTTGGTGTGAATATAGCCTTAATCTTCCTAATAATCTTTAGGCCTAGGACAAATGGGATGTCATTTTGTCTCCAGTTTGTCTCTGGCCTAGAATCAAAGGCTGATTTGTGCGTCTTCATGGTAACAGACTACAAACAACTTTTTTTGTAGTCAGACCCTGCAGCCATGTGTTACTCCCATCACCTTATCTTCTTGACAATCCGTAGGCTGGGGACACACAGAATGTACTCGTTGCCTTCAGTGTGGCTCTGGTTTTAGATACAAAAATCAGTGGGAGATAAGTAACTTGTATAACTGCACAGGATTTGTATTGTGTAACCATGATGCAATATAAATCTGCATAGGAGCTGTGTACCAAAATCAATGTCAAATTTTAGGTCTTAAAATGCACAGGACTCGATACAAAAATGGATGAAAATATACACACTTTTGAAGAGTGTGTTAAACAGAGACATAAGTCTGCATAGGAGCTGTATACATAAAACGACAAGATGGTAATGGATGATAAGCAAGTGACAACATAGGATAATGAATAAGTGCTGCTCCATCTACTGTGATAACACATATATAGCAGATGGCACAAGACCCCGGCGCTGATAGTGAACGCCTCGTATCTACCAATGATTTATGTTTCGGGCATTTCCGGAGAGCTGCGGCCTGTCTGACTGATGCATCGCAGTTATCAGCGCGGAGCGCCCCGCAGGACAGACGCCGGACACTCTGTGAATGTAGACAGACGCTCAGGGAATTAATGGAAGTTTGTAAATGGCATCTAAATTATAAGTCACAGTGTTCACCGCGACCAGCGCCAGAGATGTGACAGCACCGAGACGCCGCATATCCCTGACCTTGGAGCCGACTCTGCGTCCTCTAATATTAACTCACTGCAGACGGATGATGGGACCGAGCTGTTGCATGTCCCTGTCCTGTACCCCAAGTGTCAGCCTGTCCCTGTCCTGTACCCCAAGTGTCAGCCTGTCCCTGTCCTGTACCCCAAGTGTCAGCCTGTCCCTGTCCTGTACCCCAAGTGTCATGAATTGTGAGACAACTCACCTAGTTTACTTAGTACAATGTACCACCTGTTCACTCACAATATGTAGGCTGTACGTGAGGAAGCTCAAACGAATTAGCGACACATACCGCATCAAACCCCAAAACCATTTCCAGCCACCCGGAACCTCTCAGGGGTGTCTAACCTTTAAAGAAGTTCATGCTGCAACAACACCACAGCATGCAAGTTATTGCTATGGAACAAGTTTTCTTCTCGTCCCCCTAGAGGAGGCGATTGGAAGAAACTTCTCCTTTCAAAAGAAGCATATTGGATCTTAAATCTTGAGGATTCGCACATTGCTGTATGATGATGAATTGTTTATAGCCGTGTGGGTAAACATATGAAAGTGAGAAATCGCACTGCGCTCCAATCATCGAGGAGCATTGTGTCATTTGTATATTGAATACTGAAAATTAAGCAAACCTTGGTTATTATGGCACTGTACCTTTAAGAGGAATATCTAGACTCCCCCTTTAAGGGATTTACCACTCTGGACAATTCTGTATGTTAGATAATATGGGATCCAACAGACACTAAGTGAGCAGCAATTGTTCTATTTCCCTGCAGCGCCACCATTGGCTACAAGAGGAATTGCACCTATTCCCTACAAATTAAAGGAGAAAGGGCACGGAATAGCAAAGGTCAAAGTGTAAGAGATGCAACACTAAATGAGTAGTTTGCTAAATTCAATTATTGGACCAATAAATCAGTAGTTTTTATATGTCCACGAAGAGCAGAAGCTCCACCCATGAGGTTCCTCTGAAACACAAGTCAGATGCAATATATTGTAGCTATAGTGACTGATTAGGGGCCAATGATCATTATGATCTGAATGCTCAATCTAATTTAACAGTAGAATGGATTGTTGCAGATCCCCTGGCAAATGTCCTGTTGCCCACAGCAACTTTAGTGCAATTCAAAGTAACTGACCAATCCGCAGTGACTGTTAAGCCAATAGAGGCAAAAGCTCCCCACCATGAGGTTCCCCTCAAAGAGATAAATGCATGTTGGATGCAAGAACCCTCTCTCAACTGGTCCTTTCACTGTGGCTCCTTTAAGTGCGATGCAAATGTGTGGCCAATACATCAATCATGCTTCAAGGGGACCTTCACCGATCTTATTCCATTGCACTTTCAGCTACCTCATAGGGGGATAAAAAGTACTTTCTAGAATCACTTTTATCTGAAATTTTCACCTGTTTGCCTATGAAAATCAGGCAAATACGAGTCTTCCTGATATATTCTATTCTATATCACCTACAACATATGCCATAATCTCATCTTTAAGATCACACCAGGCTTATGGTTTTATGGCTACAAACCAGAGATACAGACGGCTAAAGATCTAGTTGGAAATGCAGGTTGCCCATTTTTAACTGCCTATAGCTCCAGTTCCAGTGCAGATCGAAGGACCATATACGCCTGATGGGGGTCTGAAAGATGAGATTTCTTATCTTTAACATGACACCAGTATGTTTCTAGGAGCTAAGAAGAGAAGATAGGGGCCTCCTGAAGTGCAACCACTAACTTCATGCATCTCATGTGAAAATGGGACTTTGGAGGAGATTTTTTTTATAGGGAATTTAAGAGGGAATTCTAGGAAGATCATTCATCCTCTCTACCAGGGGGGGACAGTTCCCTTTAAGTATCACAGGATGGGCGCTGCAGAATACTCAGCAGTGCACTCAGCTCTCACTTTCTGCTATGCTGCAAAGTTGTCTCCATGGGAATGAAGCTGTGATAAAATAAGTCTGGGGGTTGTGCTTTTCTTAATGCTGACCTTTAATTCTGCACAATGTGTGTTCCCCGGCCGCCGCCATGAGCCTGCATATTACCGGGGCCTGGACTTGGCCGCGGGTCACCGGGGACGAGAGTAAACGTCTGTGCTTTAAATCACTCGGAAAACTTTCCGTTTCTTCTTCCTTGTGGCAGGTTGATCGTGAGCCAAGACGCAGCCTCCGACACCGGCGGCACAAGCTTGTGCTTGACACAGATGTATGGCTTGGTCACCGCAGACAGATTTTGCGTACGGGAGGTTACACGAGGTCCCCCGATGCCCGAGATCTCCCCTCCACATGCAACTCTAATAATTAGTGAGTCTGTCGCATCTGTAACCTACATCTCCAGGAGTCACAGAGAGGGAGAACTGCGGGTGTAGAAGACAAGAGGAGGTCTACGAGGGGCATCCCTGGAGGAAAGATGGAAGGGGAGACTCGTTCTGCATTCATTCCCACCAGCAATGCATTATCTCTCTACTAAATCCCCTTCTATTACACTGCTGCTGTCCTAATGGTCCCACCAGTCACATGACAACTTACCCACATGTGACCTGGCCAGCCAATCAATAAGTGACCGCGTCAGAACATCACCACCCAGTCCAGTGATTGGCAACATTGTTTTCATACTACCATGAAGGACAGGTAAATAAAGAGACTGTCGGAAACACCAGAACAAGTGGGAATCAAGACAATCCCTTTAACGGGGATCCACCACAAAGAGCACAATTATGAGCAACCTACCCCTTAAATGCCATGGTCCCCCTGATTAAGTCGGACTTTGTATTTTTAAAATCCGCCAATCGTTTCAAAAGATACAGCCTCAAGAAGTTTATATGTGAATTATCTCATACTAGTCAACAGGGTGGTATCCTAGCAGCACAGAGACACACCCCCGAGTAAATAAAAGGATAACACCCCCTTGACTAGAAGGAGCTAAATCACATATAAACTTCTGGAGGCCATATCTTTTGAACAGGTGGACGGATTTTTAAAAATACAAACACCAAATGAATCAGGTGAAGAGTGGCAATCCTATCCTCGTTCCTCATACAGTACGAACAGTATCCACAATATAAAAACCCATATGACACCCCTCTATATACTGTTAATCCAGCTCCATGTCCCAGTCCAGCTTTCCTGTAGATAGCCCCCACCTCTGTCCTATTACTGTCCCACTTATTCCTTTAGGAATGCAAAATCTGACTCTTGTACAAGTCACACAGAAACTTTCCTCCCGTCTCTAAGTTTAGCCAAACTCTTGGCTGTACTCGGAACATATTCATAAGAGCGAATATTAAAGCCTAATATATTCCAAACTCTGCCAAGAACCCACTCGACTCCAGATTACAGCTTGTAATTAGGAGGAAAACCTAAAACTGAGCGCATGAGAGGACCCCAAGGATGGGATCCAAGGGTCCCTGACTATGAGTGGTCCCTATACAGGGTGCGAGGCTGCTGGTAGGTGATATGGCTGTATAATAGGATGACCTGGGAGCACATTATATGACAGCTCTCAGCCCAATAACCATGGAGCACATGGAGCGATGCATGGAGCCGAGTGATGGATGGAACCTGCTGAATCAGGAGCCTGAGAGCAGGAACTGTCCTTTCTGCAGCGCCACATCCCAGGGGGGAAGAGAAATTCTTTCTGTACATCATCTTTGTAGCAGACGGGGTGTCAAAGGCTCCCACAGCTATGAACACATCACTTAGCCTGGCACCCGGATGTGTGGCACACTCTCGTGGCACAGAAAATGTGGACGGAAATGATATTCTGCAATAGGGAAATCCGCACTCGTAGCTAAAGATATAATAGATATACAGGCGGTCCCCTACTTAAGAACACCCGACTTACATTCAACCCCTAGTTACAAACGGACCTCTGGATGTTGGTAATTCATTGTACTTTAGCCTTAGACTACAATGATCAGCTGTAACAATTATCACAGGCGTCTGTAATGAAGATTTATTGTTAATCCTGGTTCTTCCAGGACAATCCAACATTTTTTAAATCCAATTGTCACAGAGACCAAAAAAATTTGACTGGGGTTACAATGATAAAGTATATGGTTCCGACTTACATACAAACTCAACTTAAGAACAAACCTACAGCACCGATCTTGTATGTAACCCGTGGACTGCCTGTCATTCCGTAACGACTGCATTATAGTCAAATGGTTTAACAATGTGTCTCAAAATTAAATATTGCAACATCAGTATAAATAATACTGTAACATTGATGTCAAAGTAAAATACTGCAACATATGTATAAATAATACTGTCTCATGTGTCCCAAAATAAAATACTGCATAATATCATACACATGTTGCAGTATTTTATGCAGATGTTACAATATTATATTTTGAGATACATGACACAGTATTATTTATATTGACTGGTTGGCTCAGTGGTTAGCATTACAGCCTTGCAGCGCTGGGGTCCTGCGTTCAAGTCCCATCCAGGTCAACACCTGCAAAGAGTTTGTATGTTCTCTCCGTGTTTGTGTGGGTTTCCTCCGGGTCCTCCGGTTTCCTCCCACACTCCAGATACATACTGGTAGGTTAAATTGATTGTGAGCCCCATTGGGGACAGGGACTGATTTGACAAACTCTGTAATCTGTGTGCGCTATATAAATAAAGAATTATTATTATTTTATTTTTGAGACACAAGTTACAGTACTATTTATACACATTACAGGGTTTTATTTTGCTACACTTTAGAGTACAAATTATACTATAACGTGTCTCAAAATAAAATACCACAATTGGGAAGTAGGAGTTTTCCTTGCAGAGACTTTGCCAATTAAGGCGGCCTTGCAGGTGTGTGGAGACTTACAGCCATTGATGCTCCACTAGGGGATTCTGGGAAATATGCACACACTGGGGGTCATTTACTAAGGGCCTGATTTGCGTTTTCCTGATGTGTTACCCGAATATTTCCGATTTGCGCCGATTTTCCCTGTATTGCCCCGGGATTTTGGCGCACGTGATAGGATTTTGGCGCATCGGCGCCGGAATTCACGCGGCAGAAATCGGGGGCGTGTGGCCGAGCGAAAAAAAAAAAAGTGTTGCGGGACTTGCGCTTACCTTCACTAAGAATAGGCCGGTGAACTTCAGTGCACTCTGGCGGGCCTCGGGGAACTTCAGCGCAGCAGCGCCACCTGGTGGACGTCGGAGGAACTGCCTTAGTGAATCGCCGGAAGACCCGAATCCACCGCAGAGAACGCGACGCTGGATCTCAAATGGACCGGGAAAGTAAATCTGTCCCAATATATTTTTCAGGATGGGATTGGGAACACAATTGTTCTATTACTGTATCAGGTGTAGAAATAATACTGTAACGTGTGGTTTGAACTAAAATAATGTAATGTTTTTATAAACAAAAAAAATGACAACATGTGGTGTACTCCTGACCAGTTAGGGAAGGTGCACCTGGACTGGTGAATGCTGTTTTTAGGTTAGTCGTGTCCCTGTCCTGTCCCCCAAGTGTCAGTGTGTCATTACTCTGTACCCCAAGCCCTGACAGCTCCAGAGATCACGGCTTCCTAATAATAGTAATATATGGGGTAACCCCAGTTCCTGGGTAGAGTCAGGCCTCCATTATAACTGATGATCTTTTCCTTCTATGTAATTTTCGGGTCGGGTCCAGAATCAGACAAATATCCAGACGGATGAAAGAAAGATAAAGGTGAACTCCGCAGAGAACAGAAAAGATCAGAGAAATGTCAGAGAATTGCTGTCGGTAAATGTTTCTATTGACAAACGAGAGCAGAGATGTTCTGTGCCTCATCCTGGATACATCTGCCTCTTATTTACAGGGGGTGAATATTACTGCAACCCCAAATGTTCTTACTGTTCAATATAATATTTCCTGAACCCCATTGTAGTCAGCGGAGTTGTGTGGAGATTTGGGGTCTCCTCCTCCTACCCCCCAGCTAGTGGGTGGAGTCATCATTGGCTCCGCCTCTGAGCCAATCAGATTTTACTAGCAAGCTCCTCCCTTTAACCGCAACATTGAGCACCTGCAGCTGCATCCCCTCCCTCCCCCTCATCCCTGTGCTATACTCTTAAAGGGGTTTTATCATTTAAGACTTTATCCCCCAATCCCTATAGTGGCTGATACATTTCTTGTCATTGGGCGTCTAACCCCAGGGACCTCTGGTGATCAGCAGCATGGTGCACCACAAGACCCCCAGTCACCCCCCTCTATGTGAAGGGTCATCATTTAAACCGCTCTTGGAATTCCCAAAGAAAATAAGAGAAATCGAAATAAATCTTTAAGAAATGTAACATGAAAATTTGCATAATGCTTAATTTCAGGAAAACCCCGCCTCCCCTTTTTTCGAGCCATAAATGAAGATTTCAAGAGTTTTGCTAAATCAACACCTCCCCCCTCCCCTTCCTAATTACAGTATTACACATAATGCAGCGCCATATGTATGCAACAGGTGGAGCGCAACAAATCCCGAGCACCCCTAACACCCCCCACCCTCATCCCGTTATTGTGTAAGCCATAGTCGTGAAGGCGTTATGTATCAGTCACTGATTAGGCCCCTTGTAGCCCCCGAGCTGTGTGCACTCTACTTCTCCATCATATATATATTCACAGCACATAGAAAACATCACTGATGAATTTAGGTCAGGGGTAATGGTGGATTACGATTTGCTAGGAGCTACCTAAACAAAAAAAAAAATACTTTGAATGTAAAAAATTACAAGTCTCCCCAGTTTGCAGACTGGAAATTGTAGTTCTGTTCCAGTGCTGCTGCTCTGGCTCCCCACTAGTCCTGCAGTGATGATGTCATTGATCACTTGGGCATTGCAGCCAATCAGTGGCCTCATAGATAATGTTGTGTACATGTAAGGTGCCCACTGACAAGTGTTTGTAGACTGGAAATTGTAGTTCTGTTCCAGTGCTGCTGCTCTGGGTCCCACTAGTCCTTCAGTGTTGATGAAATTGATCACTTGAGTATTGCAGTCAGTCACTGGCCTCACAGATCATGTTTTGTACATGTTAAGATCCCACTGACAAGTCTCCCAAATTGCAGACTGGAATGTGTACTCCTGTTCCAGCACTGCTGCTCTGGTCCCCAATAGTCCTGCAGCAACGATGATTGAGCACTTGCGCACTGCACCCAGTCACTGGCCTCATAGATCATATTGTGTACACGTAGAACAGTCCACTGATTGTCTGCATGAGTCATGTACACATGAATGACATCCACTGAAGACCATCGCAGGAATATTTAAAGGGATTTTCCATATCTAAAATATTAGGTCATCAGATCACTGAGATCCAATCAACTGTTCAGTGTTGGTGTGAACGCTATGGCTTCTTTACTGCACAGCGCCATAAATTATATAGTGGTTGTGATTGGTATTGCAGCCCAGTCCCATTCACATGGCCTAATAGAATTCTTTTTCTTAAAGGCTTTATAAATGTAATAATTAAGATAAGCTAAGGACTTGGCAAAAAAGATCTGCATCTATAGCAACCGGGATGTCAGACACTATTAATTTATTAGCTGAAAGCTAGAAGGGGACAAGTAAAACTTTAAAAACATGGAACGTCCCTTTAAGAAAATAATTGACTATTTAATTTTCTACATTGTATCTAACCGGATTACAGAATGCTCTATAAAAATGGAAGAAAATTTTTAAATGTAAAAAAATAAAAACCTTTATTAACAAATAAAAAAAAAAATCTAAAAAAAAAAAAAAAATCACCCGCCATTCAACCATAAAGCCGTCACACCGCCATTAGGAGGAAGAGAGGCGTCGCAGGATGGCAGAAAGCACTCAGCTTTTATAATTCATATGTCAAATAAAATCTCAATATTATTGCGGCTCCATTACGGCGGGTGGGGGGTGAGTAATCCGTACATTATTATAGGTGGATTTACTCTGAACCCAGACGACATTTACTAAGGAAATGGACTTCAGATAAAACACACTCATTATAACCTGCCACAATCCGCAAGCTCAAAAGTGAGATTAAATTTAAAGGAGACTTGACTCATTGTAAGAGTTTGATTTTTTTTACTGATTTGGCTGCAGTCTATTACATAAGGTGGAATCAGCACCAATCTGTACCGCCCCTGAGGAGCAAGTTGCCAGTTGTAAATGGGTATTTTACACAAAGGCTTCACCGCATTTAGGACCTATGGTTGCACATAGATCTATACAATGATCAATGATGCATTGAAGAGTATAGTGGTCATATGAAAAAGGACCCCCGCTAACAAAAATAGTGGCTCCGCCTATAAATATTATTTTACTATATATGATCAATAGCTAAACCTTATTTATATCATATCCTCATGTCTTCGAGACATGCCCCTGATTAGTTCTCTTCTCTTAGAAAAATGCCAGTGCTTAGTTCTCTTCTCTTAGAAAAATGCCCCTGCCTAGTTTCTCTCTCTAGAGACATGCCCCTGCGAGTTCTCTTCTTAGAGGACATGTCCTGCTTAGTTCTCTTCTCTTAGAGACATGCCCCTGCTTAGTTCTCTTCTCTTAGAGACATGTCCCTGCTTAGTTCTCTTCTCTTAGAGACATGCCCCTGCTTAGTTCTCTTCTCTTAGAGACATTGCCCCTGCTTAGTTCTCTTCTCTTAGAGACATGCCCCTGCTTAGTTCTCTTCTCTTAGAGACAAGCCTTAACTTAGTTCTCTTCTCTTAGAGACAAGCCTTATCTAGTCTCTTTTTAGAGACCGCTCAGTACATTCTATTCTCTTAGAGGACATGCCTCAATTAGTTCCCATTTCTTAGAGAAATGCCCTGATTAGTTCTCTTCTCTTAGAGACAGGCCCCAGCTTAGTTCTCTCTCTAGAGACTGCCCCAGTACATTCTCTTCTTCTTATAGAAAAGCACCTGCGCTTAGTTCTCTTCTCTAGGAGGAAATGGCCCAGCTTAGTTCTCTTCTCTTAGAGACATGCCCCTGCTTAGTTATCTTTTCTTAGAGACATGCCCCTGATTAGTTCTCTTCTCTTAGAGACATGCCCCAGCTTAGTTCTCTTCTCTTAGAGACATGCCCCAGTTACATTCTCTTCTCTTATAGACAAGCCCCTGCTTAGTTCCCATCTCTTAGAGACATGCCCCTGCTTAGTTATCTTTTTACAGAGACATGCCCCAGTTAAAGGAAACCTACCACTTATAAGTGGTAGTTTTACATACATATACATGGCGCCAGCTCAGGGTGAGCTGGTGCAGGAGCATATTTTTGTTAGTAGAACCGCACTTGGGCATGGCGCACCATGCGCGCGCCCGTGCGTGCGCCGGATTCTGAAGTGCTGGAGAGCCGGTGACATCTCCGAGCTCTCCGGCACACGCGCACCTGCGCAACTTAGCACGGGAAAACAGGCCGTGCTAAGTTGCGCAGGTGCGCGTGTGCTTAGTTCCCTTCTCTTAGAGATACGCCCCTGCTTAGTTCACATCTCTTAGAGATACTCCCCAGTTTAGT
Organism: Engystomops pustulosus; assembly: GCA_019512145.1. Lineage (NCBI taxonomy): Eukaryota > Metazoa > Chordata > Amphibia > Anura > Leptodactylidae > Engystomops > Engystomops pustulosus. The sequence goes on along the minus strand of CM033647.1, from coordinate 159,762,837 downwards.
GTTCTTCTCTTAGAGACATGCCCCAGCTTAGTTCACTTCTCTTAGAGATACGCCCCAGTTTAGTGTTCTTCTCTTAGAGACATGCCCCTGCTTAGTTCTCTTCTCATAGAGAGCAGCCCCTGTTTAGTAGGCATGACCGTGCCTACTAGAGACTCTAAAATCTCTGCTTTTCCTAGAGTAACACCTTTTCTCACAACATCTGATCACCCAATAACATCTGAGACACGTCCCTGCTTAATATTTTTCTCTTTGAGAAATGCTCCTGCCTTGTAGAGACTCAACAATCTAGAGTAACACCTAGAGTTACACCCTCGTTCAATTATCTTATGGAAAACGCCATCATCTGATCATCTCATATTTTAGAAAAGAGACTGTAACTTCCGCTTCTCCTTGAGTCCTGCCCCTGCTTAGTGCTTTACAAAAGATACAGTAACCTCTTCTTCGGTTAGACCCCACCCCTGCTCAGTGGAGAGACAGTAAAATTTTCTCCTCCTAGAGCCCCGCCCATGCACAGCCGTCTAATTTTGCTTAGATACTGTAGAATACCTTGGAGTACATCAAGGTCTTTGTTAACACGTCAGCTTGATTTCACGTTTTAATAACCAATAGACAGTAAATAGTCCGTAAGACCCGACAAAGCTGGTGTAACCTGCCTGTGCCCAACCTCCAGCAGACGCCGAGCTAAACCCAGCTGAGCTGCAGGAAAACACTAAACTCCTGTCATTTGCATTCCGACTGAATCCTTGGAATGTAAACCAAACCTTTTCCACAAGGGCAATTAAAAAAAAGGTGACCACCAAATATCAGGCGCATGGGGCGGCTGCCAAATAATGAGCAATTAGGAAAAATGCTTTTTTGCTTAAGCTGCCTCTCATTGATGGGGTCTCCGAGGCTTCACGTGGCTCCATAAACAGCATCCCCCGAGGACTCTCTCTAAACGGAGAGAACATCATTAAAAGAAGAGATTCTGTCTCAGCGATGCCTCGCTAATCACGGCATCAGCCCGGGCATTTGGCATCGGCAACACTGGCCCTGGAAGGAAACAGACGGTAGAGGGGGTCTCGGAGGACCGTACCATGTCAGCAGAAGGGGGAGATGGAACGAGAAGAGAGGGTCTTGAGTAACGCAGTTCAGGCGGCGCATGTAGCGTTAATAATACAGCAATATATAAGTTGGTATAATCGAGATAGCCCCGGTGGGGTCTTAAGGCCATAGGTGCCCCTCGTGCCTCACAAGCTCCAATGCATAGTCTTTGTCAAGACCTTTAACCTCTCAAAAGGGTTTGATAACATATCGAAGCAAAAGCTCATCCCTTTCCAATTGGTGGAGGTCAACCAAAACCCAGCAGCACCAAAGATCAGCCGATACACAGAGAATGGGACAGGAAGCAGACAGTGCCATTCCCTGTGCAGTGGCTGATCCGAGTCACTGCAGCTACCATTTAATTGAATGGGAACTGATCTGTAGTAACCAGGTGTGAACACTACACAGAGAACGGCGCTGTCTGCTTCCTGTTTCATTCTCCTGGACAGAACAGCTGATATGTGGATGCGCGGGATGTTCAACCTTTGGATGCATCCTTAGACTAAGTCATGAATATTTTAGCCCAGTATATTAAATATCACAGTGGTTTCTATCATTGGATAACTACACTACCCAGCATGCCCTGACTATGAAAACACACTGGGAGTTGTAGTTTCATAACCAGCTGTCAGGACATAATGGGGGTTACAGTTGTGCTACAAGTTGTGAGGTTATACCAGGAGCAAAAGTGGAGTAGCCCTCCAGCGCCACGGATCAGAAATTTTGGAAAACTTTGGTTCTTACCCGTGCAGGAGAAGTCATCCACTCGTGTGTACCCCGGCAGGCAGTCGCAGCGGTAAGTCCCCGCTAGGTTGACGCACACGGTGTTGGCTTGGCAGTAATGCATTTTAGCGGCGCATTCATCAATATCTGGAAACAAGAAAAAAATGTGGTAATTACACAGTCACGACCTAAGTGTGAAAATTATTCTACAGCAGTTTGCCCTTCCATCTGTCACTGGAAGTTGCAAACCATCACAAGTTACTTAAAGGGGGTGTATATGATCTAAAATCCCTCCCAAATTAATAATACTGCTGTGTAGAGCATTTTCATAGGAGCGGAAACATACCGATAAAGCAATACAGAGTTAATTATGGATATGCTAATAAGCTTAAAAGTGCACAGTGGGCGTGGCTAAGGCGTTTGATTAGTCTACAGAAATCCACAAGTGCTCAAAGCCTCCGTCTGGAATCACTTCCCAATGTTACTCCTTTTAGATGTGAGAGATGTCTCCACCTTTGCCTATGTTGTGGTTGTTTCCAGTTGAATAAGCCCCGCCCCCAGAGCACTTACAGTCTCTTATTCATATCAGTTAGGAATTGATAGTATCTCTGCATTAATAATAATAATTCCTTTATATGGCACACACAGATTACGCAGCGCTGCACAGAACTTACCAAATCAGTCCCTGTCCCCAATGGGGCTCACAAATTAATCAACCTACCAGTATGTTTTGGAGTGTGGGAGGAAACCGGAGGACCCGGGGGAAACCCACACAAACACGGAGAGAACATACAAACTCTTTCCAGATTTTGCTTCAATGGTTTACGGCCACACATTTCAGGAATGTTCCAGTGGGTATCGGATGTGAGGATGCGGCTGTTCCCGAGGACGTTACACGCAGCATATTCTGACTCTCAGGACATTAGAGCGAGGCGTCGGATCCTCCGAGCTGTTTTCCCTGTGAAGGGATGAAGTGTCGCCTTCCATTGATTTACACGTCCTCTCTGCTGCCAGTGTTACCCAGTATATCAGGAGGAAGCAAATCTCCCCCGGCGCATTTCATTCCCTCTTCTCATGGTCACACTCCATAAGCATCACAGTCACAAAGTCACAGCCGAACACAGGAGGAAGGATGGGGCTCCCTAGTAAGGGATCATATGAGCCGTAGGTAAGGTTTGAGGAAGAGCTAGTCTTACTAGTAGTAGCTGGGTTACAGATAGGGTTTATCTAACTAGTCAAGGCTAGAGTTAGAAATAGGGTGAGTATTGATCATTATAGTAGTGTTAGGGTTAAAGGAAGGTTGGTCTTAGTAGTAGCGGTAATGGTTAGGGGTAGAGCTGGTCATACTAGTAGTGGTTCATGGTTAAAGGAAGGTTGGTCTTGAGTAGCGGTATGGTTAGGGTGTTCAGCAGCTGGTCCTCACTCGTGTGGTCACGTTAGAGGGAAGGGGGTCTTAAGGTTACGTGGTCAAGGGTTAGGGGTGAGCCGGTCATACATAGTAGTGGTCAGGTTGAGGAAGGGTTGGTCTCTAGTTAAGCCAGTGGAACTGTTTGGGTAGACGCTGTTATCTAGTCAGTGGTCACGGTTTAGAGGCAAGGTTTGGTTCTTAGTTACGTGGTAATGGTTAGGGGTAGAGCTGGTATCTAGTGTGGTCCGGTAGAGGAAGGTTGGTCTGTTAGTTAAAGTGAGTAATGGGTAGGGGGTCGAGTGGTTCATACTAGTAGGGGTCACGGTTAGGGTACGGTTGGTTTAGTGCAGTGGTAGATGGTTTAGAGAGTAGCGCTGGTTCATCACTCGTGTGCGTTGTCACGGTTAGAGCGCAGGTGGTCTGTAGTTGACAGTGGTAATGGTTAGGGGTAGAGATGGCTCATCTAGTAGTGGCTCAGGTTATTAGAGGAAGGTGACGTATTAGGTTACAGTGGTAGGTTAGGGGTAGAGCTGGTCATACTAGTAGTGGTCACGGTTAGAGGAAGGTTGGTCTTAGTTACAGTGTGTAATGGTTAGGGGTAGAGCTGGGTCATACTAGTAGTGGTCATGGTTAGAGGAAGGTTGGTCTTAGTAGTAGCGGTAATGGTTAGGGGTAGAGCTGGTTATACTAGTCAGCTGGTCACGGTTAGAGGAAGGTCGGTCCCCCCCCCCCCCCCCCCCCTCTAGTAGAGAGCGGTAATGGTTAGAGGTTAGAGCTGGTCATGCTAGATGTGGTCCGGTCTAGAGAAGGTTGAGTCTTGTAGTAGCGTACATGGTAGGGGTAGAGCTGGTCATACTAGAATGGTTAGTGGCTAGATATAGAGTTGATCTAACTAGTTTTGGTTAGGGTTTGGCCTTACTAGAGTGGTGTTAGTTGCAGTAGAAGTTGTGGTCTTTTTAGAGTGGTTGGGTTAGAGAGAGGGCTGGTTTTAGGGTCAGATGTATTGTTGGTTTTAGTAGTAGTAGGGGTTAGGGTTAGAGATAGGGATGATTGCAGTGGTAAATGTGAGGCTTAGTCTTACTGGTAGTGGTAGAAGTGGTTGGGGTCAGAGAAAGGGTCGCTCTGTCTAGGATCCTTCTTAGAAAATAGTAGGAATGGTTAGGGGTAGGGTTGGTCTTCATAGTAATGGCTGGGGTTAGGATAAAGTTATGGTTTACAGAATAATTAGGACTTAGTGTTTGGGTCAATGGATAGCATTAAGATGATTCTGTTGGATGAACAAATCTCTAATTAATATGAGAGTGACATTGTATTGTGTAATCAGGAACCCACCTCTTTTAGTATGCTTAAGTCTTTTCAAGATGTTGAGAAGCTTCTACTAATCCTGTCCTCCATTGACAGTGAGATGACTCTGCTGACCCCGTCTCAGGCTACACAGTAAAGCAGAAATGTCAGCTTATTGTCTGTGCTCTGGAGGTTATTGGCCAAAGCTGGATATTGTCCTAGCACAACCCCTTTAAGAGTATGAAAATGTTTACTGGGAAAGACAAAGTTTTAATAAGAAGTCAAAGCTAACAAAGTGGAAAGCTGGCGCACACACACAAAGCGTTGGCTCGTCAGTATTCCAGGCCGGCGCTCCACCACGCTCTCTTTCATTAACATGGGAAGGAGGCCGCCGCCTTTAATGGGAAAGCTCAGCGAGGAACTCTAAATCCCTGCAGTGTATTTAATTGTGCTGTCACACTCCTCACCTGCACATCCCAGACGTAACCTCCAAGAGAAATGAAAGCAAACATTCCCGCTCCCCATCTCCCCCGGAGGAGGCGGCATCACGCGGCGTCTAGGAAGGGGCATTCACCATAGACCGGAGCAGCGCTGGATCGAAGAACAATGGGGGACGGGAAGACGGGGGTCCCTGAGGCCTGACTGCACAACACCAAATACTTCTAGATACTTACATCAGTGGAGGAGAAATATGAAGCTGCTAGGACCCAATTCTGCACCAGGCCCCAAATATAGTGTATTGTCTACAACACTGGTCAGTATGAGGAAGAGGCAGCTAATACCCCCCTGCCCCCTGCACCACTAAAGCTACACCCCAACCACCAGGGTAACCTTTGTCTCTATTTACCACCGAATCATGGAGATTAAGTCTTGGTGTCCATGTCCGAAGTTTCAGTGTGTCCCTGTCCTGTCCACCAAATGTCAGCGTGTCCCTGTCCTGTCCCCCAAGTGTCAGCGTGTCCCCGATCGGTCCCCCAAATGTCAGAATGTCTCGTCCCCCCTAAGTGTCAGCGTGTCCCTTCCGTCCCCATGTGTAGCGTTGTCCCTGTCCTGTCCCCCAAGGGTCAGCGTGTCCCTGTCTGTCCCCCCAGTGTCAGCGTTTCCCTGTAATGTCCACCATGTGTCAGCGTGTCACTGTACTGTACCCCCAAGTGTCAGCGTGTCCCTGTCCGTCCCCCAGGGGTGTGAGCGTGTCCCTGTCCCCCAAGTGTCAGAATGTCCCTGTCCTGTCCCCCAAGTGTCAAGGGTCCCTGTCCTGTCACCCCCAAGTGTCAGCGGTCCATGTCCTGTCCCCCAAGTGTTCAGCGGTGTCCCTGTCCGACCCCAAGTGTCAGCGGTCCCGTCCTGTCCCCCAAGTGTCAGCGTGTCCCTGTCTGTCCCCCACAAGTCCGCAGTGTCCCGTCCTGTCCCCCAAGTGTCAGCGTGTACCTGTACCTGTCACCCCCAAGTGTCAGCGTGTCCCTGTCCTGTCCCCCAAGTGTCAGCGTGTCCCTGTCCTGTACCCCAAGTGTCAGCGTCGTCCCTGTCGATGTCCCCCAAGTGGCAGGTGTCCGTCCTGTCCCCAAGTGGTCAGGGTGGTCCCTTGTCCTGTCCCCCCCAAGTGTCAGCATGTCCCTGTCCCCCAAGTGTCAGCAAGTCCTAGAAAGCCATTTTTATTGCTCTGGAGATCTTCCTGATGACCTCACTGCTGTATGTAACTCGCTGTCAATTATTCTTTTTGCCTCATTTGCATTATCACAGCGACAAAAGAGTTAACGGGAGGAATAAATTACGTGTGCAAAAGCAACTTTCATTGTTAAAGCAGTGATAATGACAGATGTGCGGATGTGATGTGCGCTGGGATAATTGGGAGTATCTGGGGACGTGGAGGCAGGATGTTTTGGTAACACTGACGTGGCTGATGTTAGTGGAACATGACAGATGATTATCTTATGTGTCACTTAAGGGGTTAAGCATGCACAAAACCTATCGCCTGCAGCAAGACAAATGTGGCCAGCAGGTAGATGGTGATCGGAGAAGACTCAGCTCCATTACAGGGACACCAAACACGGACCTGACACCTCTACTGATCCCAGCCCTGCGCCGCCCCTTTAAATATCCACTGTACTGCCTCATGCTCCAGCCTAAGCAGATACAGCACACAATTCTTAAGTCAAAATCACCCTGCATGCTACATAGTTATAGGACAGGTACATGTGATATATTATAAAGTGCATGTAGTGTATGTAAGTCCAGCATCTGGTAATCCAAAAAGTCTGGTGCATCTATATATCTATATTTCAATACATCCATGATAGGCGATTCTAGCTTTTCTGCTATCCAAGAAAAAACAAAAAATGGCAATGAATAATAAATGGCAAATAAATGGCAAATAAATCACAGACAAAAATATATACCAGCAGTCCGGATATTGTGCACATAATAATATATCAGCAAAGAATATACTACACATAAATATATACCAGCAGTGAACACATTGCACACATGAATAAATAACATCAATAAAGATAATATCTACATAACGCTACATAGCAGCAGCAAATGTACTGCACAAATTAATACCTTATATACTCGAGTATAAGCCTAGTTTTTCAGCACTAAAAAAATGTGCTGAAAACCCAAACTCGGCTTATACTCGAGTAAAAAATATATATGTTTTACCAGGTTTTTGTGGTAAAATTAGGGGCCTCGGCTTATACTTGGGTCGGCTTATACACGAGTATATACGGTATATACCTGCCGAGAATATGCACAACACGTAAATATGTGGATACAGTGAATATACCAAGGTCAATATACCCTACACATGCAAATACACAATACAAGCAATATGCAACAACAATACAATAGTAGATATACCACACATATAAAAATAAGACAACATTGCTGACGCTGAACAAAAAATATATACACAAGCAGTAAATTTACTGAACTCATAAATATCTACCAGCAGTGATCAAAATGCACAAATTAATATCTATCTGAAGTGAATATACAGCACAGATAACAATATACCAGCAGTGAACATACAGCACATAGAAGTATACACCAGCAGTGAACATAATGCACATATAAGTATACACCAGCAGTGAACATAATGCACATATAAGTATATACCAGCAGCGAACATACAGCACATATAAGTATATACCAGTAGGGAAAATACAGTACATATAACTATATACCAGCAGTGAATATACTGAATATACCGCACATATAAGTATACAGTGAATATACAGCACATCTAAGTATATACCAGCAGTGAATATACTGAATATACCACACATATATGTATATTCCAGCAGTGAATGAACAACACATATAAGTATATACCAGTAGTGAATATACTGAATATACCACACATATAAGTATATAACAGCAGTGAATACACAGCAGTCTATACTGACAGTGAATACACTATCAACTATCTATTAATCACTGGGAAACAAGTGAAGAAATGGTAGGCAATATTACCAGATTTCTCAACTCTGAACTCTAGGCAGATTTGACATGCAGGACAATGGGAAAGCTGGGTGTTATACCTGTAATAAGGATAATCACTCAATTTTCCTATGGTTTGTCATAGGGAAAAGACCAAAATTTTATGTTTTTTTTTAGGAGGGGCCACTGTTTCAATAGATTTATGTTTAGTATGAGCGTGGCGGAGTTGGCGGTGCCCACGTTGGTTGTGCGCCCTGCGGCTGGCGCGGCACTCTGCGTCTTTATCTTGGCTGTGCACCCGCTGTCCTATCTGTGTCCTGTAATATTGACTAGCGGACTCCGGCACATCCGCACAGATGCTATCAGCGCCTGATAAATTGGAGCCAGCTACTTATATAATTGATCTGGAGTCGCTTCGCCCCCGGCATCCGTTCTCGCTGACATTTTGAAGGACTATATCTCTTTCCGATATAAAAAATGAAATGCAGATTAAAATGGCGCGATTTGAGCTGCAATCGGCCGGGGAAATCAGCGGCATCAATCCTAGAAATGTTCCCAATTTGTATCCGAGGAACTAATAAATAGCGGCGATGATGAGGGTACTCCAACGCCTCGCCGACCGACTGCATCAGTCACTTTCCCAGCAATTAGCGAGCAATAAAACCGTCATCCAGAGACGTCCTCGCTGTATCTCATCTCCCTGAGAACTGCTTATCAAATACAGGAGAGGGAAGAGACTTTAAGAGACTAAGCCTGAGGCCACGAGGGCATAGTGCCTCCTCTGATGACACTATCACTAGGGGTGACCAGGCAGACTGCTAGGTATGTCCCCTGCAGAGCATTGCAATCATACCTGTTTGTATGCAGGAGCGAGCTGCGGGAATTGTTTACAAGTTCCCTCACACTGCTGCTTTTAGCTCTCTGCCACTCAGGTGCTCCACAGACAATACAGACTGCCAGGTGTTGTCCCTGCAGAGCATTACAATTATATGTATGCAGAAGGTAGCAGCAGGGATGCTTATTTGAGTGCCCTCACACTGCTGTGCTCTTAGCTCTCTGCACTCAGGTGCTCCACAGACCATACAGACTGCCAGGTGTTGTCCCTGCAGAGCATTACAATTATATGTATGCAGAGAGCAGCTGCAGGATTGTTTATCTAAGTCCCCTCACACTGCTGTGCTCTTTGCTCTCTGCACTCAGTTGCTCCACGGACCATACATACTGCAAGGTATTGTCCCTGCAGAGCTGTGCAATCATAACTGTTTGTATGCAGAAGGTAACAGCAGGACTGCTTATCTAAGTGCCCTCACACTGCTGTGCTCTTAGTTCTTTGTATTCAGGTGCTTCATAGACCCTCCCCTCTCTTCTGAGTAACTGTAATATTATCCAATCAGGAGTCCGCTAATAGTAGAGCGGAGGGGCTCCGGAACTCAATGCACAGAAGATAAGAACACAGCAGTGTGAGGACCTGTCCCTATAAAATATACTGGAATGGACATGCAAAGGCTTTTGGTTGAATACTGTGGGATTAACACGAAGAGGTGAATGGCTTTGAATCAGTTCAATGCTGAGGGGGGAGAGCGCAGCAGTGTGAGGACATACTTTAATCATGGAAAATCAATTCATTGTACACGGTTGTGCTGCTACTAACAACATACACAAAGGTATGCTTACACATCTCTCCAGGGATAATACTGAACACAGGCTGCAGAGAGCACAGCAGTGTGAAGACATATCCCTAAAAGGTACAAAAATCCGTGAAGATGAATCCATATTACACAATCCTGCTGCTACTAACAACATACACAAAGGTATGATTACACATCTCTCCTGGGATAATACCTAACACAGGCTGCAGAGAGCACAGCAGTGTGAGGACATATTCCTAAAAGGTACAAAAATCTGTGAAGATGAATCCATATTACACAGTCCTGCTGCTACTAACAACATACACAAAGGTATGCTTACACATCTCTCCAGGGATAATACT
>CM033647.1:159732340-159752829 GCA_019512145.1 Engystomops pustulosus | reverse complement strand
CAAATAGGTACTTGGTGACAGTTCTGATCCACATTATAATGTTTGCAATTAGGCCAAAATACATGGCATAATAAAAGAGTATAGGTAAACATATTGGGTTTCTCTTAGTGTACTGGGGCTGTATCCTCACACTGCTGTGCTCCTGCAGCCCAGTGGGTTATGAATTTCCTGGATGAATGGTAACTCAGACCTCACATTGCTGTGCTCTGTGCTCTGTTGCTCTCTGAGCCAGTGTATGTCATTGTCCGTGGAGAGATGAGTAATCAGACTCACACTGCGTGCTCTGTGCTCTCTGCAGCTCAGTGTTATGCATGGTTCCCTGGAGAGATGAGTAATCAGACCTCACACTGCTGTGTGACCTGTGCAAGCCAGTGTATGTATTTGTCCCCTGGAGAGATGTGTAATCAGACCTTGTGTATGGCTTTAGTATCAGCGCAGGACTGTGATATATCTATTAATATTGTAGGGATGTACCTTCTAGGGTATGTCCAGACACTGCTGTGCCTGTTGCTCTGTGCAGCCAGTGGTTAGTATCATCACCGGAGGATGTGTAATAATACTTTTGGTTTTATTTGTAGTATCATTCAGATTGTGTTAATATGGATTCATTTCCCAGGAGTTTCGGTACTTTATAGGATATGTCCTCACACCCGTGCTGTGCTCTCTGCAGCCTTCGCTGGTTAGTATTATCCTGGATTAAGATGTTAATCATACTTGTTGTTTGTTGTTATAGCAGCATACTGTGTAATGGACTCATCTTCCCGGATTTTTGTACCTTATTAGGATATGGTCCTCACACTGGCTGGTTCTCTCTGCAGCCTGTGTTCAGATATGTCAAATCGGTCCCTGTCCCCAATGGGGCTCACAATCTAAACAACCTAACAGTATGTTTTGGAGTGTGGGAGGAAACCGGAGTACCCGGAGGAAACCCACGCAAACACGGAGAGAACATACAAACTCTTTGCAGATGTTGACCTGGGTGGGATTTAAACCCAGGACTCCAGCGCTGCAAGGCAGAAGTGCTACTCACTCAGCCACCGTGCAGCCCTACATTATAATGTGGATCAGAACTGTCACCAAGTCCTTTGTAGTGTTCATGTCTACATTCAATCTTTACTGTAGTTCTGGCATGTGTTCCTGCACCAGGTGGCTCAGGCTGAGCAGTTGGCCATAAGAAGGCTCTGGGATGTCACATTTAAGGCAAAGTGAATATACAGATGTGACTGAGGGTGTGATTAGTAGACGTTGCGGCATCAGGTGCTGCAGGACGCGGCCCCCTCTATCCTCTCCCCAGACAAAGTAATTCTCCACGTACAAAAGAGATTAACAAACACAATCCTGAAATGAGGAAAGAAGAAGCCGCCATTAAGCTCCGCACCTCCGAGCATTACGTGTAATAAAGTCACCCGGCCGGAACGCGCTTTATTATATTTATACAGGAAATAATAACTAGAAAAGTTTTATTCCTCAGAGAAGCGAACTGCGGAAAACTTATACAATACTGCAGAATACTGACAAGGGGGAGGAGGAAGGGGAACCTACAGTGCCCCCGCAGGGGAGAGGAGGTATTACACGCATGTCACAGGGGTCAACAGGAGGAATAAATTCTGGACATGGATCTCTGGAGTGAGAGAGGATTTTTGTGGTTTCTCCCGCCTCTATCATATTGGAACATTGCATTGTATATATCACTGCTGGAGTGTAATAAGATGTGATGATATCGGCCGCTCCTCTTATATCACTGCTGCAGTGTAATAAGATGTGATGATATCGGTCGCTCCTCTTATATCACTGCTGGAGTGTAATAAGATGTGATGATATCGGCCGCTCCTCTTATATCACTGCTGGAGTGTAATAAGATGTGATGATATCGGCTCCTCTTATATCACTGCTGGAGTGTAATAAGATGTGATGATATCGGCCGCTCCTCTTATATCACTGCTGGAGTGTAATAAGATGTGATGATATCGGCTCCTCCTCTTATATCAAATACACATGCTGTGAAGGAAACATACTCGCTTATACCACTGGTCCAAGAAAAATAAGAGTCCCACTATATCCAATGCGGTTACATGATAGCCGCGAAAGGGAGCAAGGGGGCGAGGGGGGGGGAGAGGAGGGGGCCGGAGAGATCAGGGATTCCTGGGCTTAAATAGCGTGGGGGCCACTGAACACAGTAAAGCAAAGGGAAGGGCACATATGGGAGGGGGGACGAGGAAGGGGGGAGGTCATCGCGTACTTAGAGTACTGGGCAAAATGAACAACAGAACTAAAGACAGGGGACGAACTGTTTACGAATAGAGTAAAACAGGGAAGGGGGGGGAAAGAGTCGCAGCAGAAAGGAAAGGGGGGAAAAGGGCACTGTGCCCAAAAAAAATAATACCGCCATCGCAGTGTGGTTTCAACAAGGAGGGGAGGGAAAAGAGGGGGGGAGGAAAGGGGAGGATTATAGTACACGACTAAATTCTGATAAAAGATAACAACTGGTGACCAAAAAAAAAAATTGGATACCAATGCTAAAGTTGAAGAAATACACGTTAACGCATAAATATGTTGTAGAAATACTAGCGCGGGGAAGGCGGAGGCTATACAATTCACTGAATTATATATCACCCAGGGGAATACATGGGTACTCGAGATAATGTACTTCACTGTGAATTCTCTGTGGAATAGGGGAAGTGGGAGAACGGTTCCATACAATACACTTCGATGTGAGCGGAAGTATATTGGACGGAGAAGGGAAGAGGAAAAAAAAGAGGGAGGGGGAGGACAGACTGATAAATGCGAAATAGGTGGTCACGCTACACAGGGGGTGGGTGTCCGTGAGTCTCGGGAGGGGGGAGGAGGGGAAGGGGGGGGGGGGGGCCGGGAGGGGAGACATGTTGTGTGACTCATAAGAAGTAGGAGGAAGGTAATATTGTAAATGACGGAGTGTAGATGGATAACTCGGGTACATATCCGGAGGGGAGGGGGGAGGGGGGGAGAAAGGAGGGAAAGCGGTGGCGGGGCTGTGTAAATGTGGTAATCCCGAGCGAAATAGGGAGATGGTCGACAGCCGGAAGGAACAAGAGGGAGCCCGAGCCGGGGAAAGGGGAAAGGGGGCGAAAGGAGGGCGGGGAGGCGTAGAAAAGCGAGACTGCACGTTTGCGATGTTATGGGTCGGGCTTTACGCTATAGGTAATTTGGTAGAAGAGCGCTCACTCTTGGGGGGCTGCCGCCACGCGGGTAGAACATACAATTGTAACAGAATATTGCATTTTGTTATACTGCTTTGGCTGATCCTGATGGGGAAAATTGTGAAACTGCGGGATAGAAAGATACATTGTATCTCCTGGCAGTGTGATCACTGCCAGTAGGGCGTGGCGCACATGAATTCTAGGGTGAAAGGGTGCTGCGGTCAAACGTGAACTGCAGGATGTGCCACCCCTTGGAGCAAAACTGGGGGGGTCCCTCTGAGATTGGGGGGGGGGTCGCATATGTCCGGTCAACATGTCTCACGGGCTTTGACACACGCCCTTTAGGATTCAGAAACGGGGCTTTTCCAGGAGTGCCACTCAACAATAGCTGTGTCCATATTCCAGTAGTACAGGATCAATGAGACAACGGCCGTTCTGACTGCTAAGGTGTTAATGAAGGGAGGGGTAGTTCACAGATCTTTCATTGTGGGTAGGGGGTGGGGGGGGGGTGGGGGGGGGCATGAGTGTTACCAGTATATCATGTTGGGTCTTAAATGTTATCGATATCCTTTCATTTGATGATGCAAGGTCATATCTGGAGTTCCAAAGTCCATGCAGCAATTCTTACTAAACTAAATACGCTAAGATGCACACATTAAAGGTTGCCCTTTACCACAAAACCATAAAACACTATATAACCATATGTACCTACACACAGCAACCTACCTCAGTACATAGTACACACACTGTCACCTATACTCGGACATATTACAACCTGTGCTCCTATACTCTGTACATGTACACACTGTGGCACCTCACTCTGTACACTATTACACACTGTGCTCCTATACTTCTGTACATCTTACACACTGTGCCCTATACTCTGTACTAGTACACACGATTCACCTATATCTGGTACATGTACACACTTTTCACCGACACTCTGTACATAGTACCAACACGTGCTCCTATATCTGTACATAGTACACACTGTTCACCTATACTCTGTACATAGTACACACGTGCCCTACACTCTTCTATCTGTACATAGTACAAATGTGTACCTATACTCTGGACATAGTACACACTTGTCTCCTAACTCATGTTACATTAGACCACACTGCTGGCACCTATACATTCTGTACATAGTACACAACTGTGCCCTATACTCGTCCATAGTACACCTGTGCACCTTAACTCTGTACAATAGTAAACACTGTGCCAGTACTCTGTGACATCAGTACACAGGCTGCCTATAACTCTGTACATAGTACCACTGTGCACCTATACTCTAATACATATAGTACCACTGTGCACCCTATACTCTGTACATAGTACACATGTGCTCCTATAGTCTGTACATAGTACACACTGTGCACCTATCCTCTGTACTAGTACACACTGTGCACCCTACACTCTGTCGCATATACACACTGTGCTCCTATACTCTGTACATAGTACAACGTGCCCAATCTCTGTACATGTACAACTGGCTCCTATACTCTGTACATAGTACACACTGTGCTCCTATACTCTGTACATAGTTACACACTGGTGCTCCTATATACTCTGACATAGTACAACACTGTGCACCTATACTCTGATACATAATTACAACACTGTGCACCTATACTCTTTACATAGTACACACTGTGCTCCTATACTCTGTACATAGTACACACTGTGCTCCTATTATCCTGTACATAGTCCACACTGTGACCTTAACAACTGCTGTCCCATAGTACAACACTGTGCCCTATACTCTGTACATAGTACAATACACACTGTGCTTGGCTCTATACTGGTAATAGTACACACTGTTCACCTATACTCTGGGGAACTAGTAACACACGTGGCTCCTATTACTCTAGTACATAGTTACACACTGTGCACCTATACTCTGTACATGTAACACGTGCCCTATATCTGTAATAGACACATGTCCCTATCTCTGTACATAGTACCACTGTGCTCCTATACTCTGTACATAGTACACAGTGTGCCACCTATACTCTGGACATAGTACACACTGTGCTCCTATACTCTGTACATAGTACACACCTGTGCCTCCTATACTCTGTACATAGTACACAACTGTGCTGCCCTCTACTCTGTACATAGTACACACTGTGCTCCTATACTATCTTTACTAGTACACACGTGCACCTATACTCTGTACATAGTACACACTGTGCACCTATCACTCTGTACATAGTAACACTTGCTCTATACTCTGTACCGTAACATATGCCCTATACTCTGTACATAGTACACATGTGCACCTAACTCTGACATAGTACACACTGTGCTCCTATACTCTGTACATATGTACAACACAGTGTCTCCTATACCTGTACATAGTACACACTGGACTATACTAACATATCACCTATACTCTGTACATGTACAACACTGTGAACTCATCTCTGTACATAGTACACACTGTGCTCCTATACTCTGTACATAGTACACACTGTGCACCTATATCTTTACATAGTCAAACACACTGCACCTATACTCTGGACATAGTACACACACTGTGGGCACCTATACCTCTGTACATAGTACACACTGTGCATCCCTATAACTCCGTACATAGTACACACTGTGCTCCTATACTCTGTATATAGACACACTGTGCACCATACTCTGTACATTAGTACACACTGTGCTCCTATACTCTGACATAGTACACACTGTACAACAACTCTGTACATAGTACACACTGTGCACCTATACTCTGAAATTTAACACTGTCTCCTACCCGTACATAGGCACACTGTCACCTATACTCTGTACATAGTCACCACTGTGCACCTATACTCTGTACATAGTACACACTGTGTCACACGATACTCTGTACATAGTACAACACAGTGCACCTATACTCTGTACATAGTACCACACTGTGCACCTAATACTCTGACATAGTTCCACACTGTGGCCACCTATACTTCTGTACATGTACACACTGTACACCTATACTGGTACATAGTACACACTGTGCACCTATGACTCTGTGGATAGTACACACTGTCACCTATCCCTGTACATAGTACACACTGTGCACCTACCAACGTCTGTACATAGTCACACTGTGCCCATAACTCTGTACATAGTACACACTGTGCACCTACACAGCTGTACATAGTACACACTGTGAACCTATACTCTGTACATAGTACACACTGTGCACCTAATACTCTGTACATAGTACACCCTGGCACCTATAACTCTGTACATAGTACACCTGTGCTCCGTAATCTGTACATAGTACACACTGTGCACCTACACTCGTACATAGTACACACTGTGCAACCTATACTCTGAACATAGTAAACACTGTGCACCTACACTCTGTACATGAGTACACACTGTGGCACCTATACTCTACATAGTCACAACTGTGCACCTAACCTGTACAGACAACTGTGCACCTATACTCTGTAACATAGTCACACGTGCACCTATACTCTGTACATTAGTACACACTGTGCACTACACTCTGTTACATAGTAACACTGTACCATCTCTGTACATAGTACACATGTGCTCCTATACTCTGTACATATTACAACACTGTGCACCTACAACCGTTACATACTGACATCACCCCACACTGTTGCCCTATACTCTGTACATAGTACAAACACTCTGTCCCCACACTCTGTACATAGTACACACTGTGCACCTATACTCTGTCCAAGTACACCACACTGTGCATCCAACACACCATCGTACCATAGTTACACACCCTGTGTACCTATACTCTGGACATACTTACACACATGTGCTCCTTTACTCTGTACATAGTACACACTGTGCACCTACCTCTGTACATAGTACACACTGTGCCTCCTATATACTCGACATAGTACACACTGTGCCCTCCTCACACTCTGTACATAGTACAACTGTGCACTATACTCTGTGGACATATTACACACTGTGCTCCTATACTCTGTACATAGTCCACACAGTGCACCTACTCTGTAATAGTCCACACTGCACCTATACTCTGTACTAGTACACACTGTGCACCTAACTACTCTGTACATAGTACCACTGTGCACCCTATACTTGTCATAGACACACTGTGCACTATACTGGGACATAGTCCACACTGTGCCCTATACTCTGTATAACACACTTACCCTATACCGTACATAGTACACACTGTGCCCTATACTCTGGACTAGTCACAACGTGCACCTACACTCTGTACATAGTACCAAGCTGTGCACCTACACTCTGTACATAGTACACACTGTCTCCTATAACCTGTACATAGTACAACACTGTGCCCTACACTCTGTACATAGTTACACACTGTGCACCTAACAACTCTGTACATAGTCCACACTGTGCTCCTATACTCTGTCACAATAGTACATCACACTGTGCACCTACACTCTGTACATATTACACCACGTGCTCCTATACTCTGTACATAGTACACACGTGCACCTACACTCTGTACATAGTACACACTGTGCTCCTACTGTGACACCTATACTCTGTGACATAGTACACCTGTGCACCTATACTCTGTACATAGTAACACTGTGCACCCTATACTCTGTCACATATACACACTGTGCCCATACTCGGAATTCACCCTGTGACCTAACTCTGTACATAGCCCCTGTGGCACCTATACTCTGTACATAGTACACACTGTGCACCTACACTCTGTACATAGTACCACTGTGTACCGTATACTGGACATGTACACACTGTGCTCCTATACTCTGTACATAGTACACACTGTGCACTACACTCGTTACATAGTACACACTGTGCTCCTATACTCTGTACATAGTACAACACTGTGCACCTACACTCTGTTACATATACACACTGTGGCACCTATATCTGGACATAGTACACACTGTTCCCTACACTCTGTACATAGTACACACTGTGACCTATACTCTGGACATAGTACACACTGTGCTCCTACACTCTGTACATAGTACACTGTGTACCTATACTCTGGAACATAGTACACACTGGGCTCCTATACTCTGTACATAGTACACACTGTGCACCTACCTCTGACATAGTACACACGTGTGCTCCTATACTCTGTACATAGTACACACTGTGCACCTACCTCTGTACATAGTACACACTGTGCCCTATACTCTGGACATAGTACACAACTCTTGCTCTCCACTCTGTACATAGACACACTGTGCACCTATACTCTGTACTAGTAACCTGTGACCTAACTCTGGACATAGTACCCAACGTGTCGCACCTATACTCTGGACATAGTACAACCACTGTGCACCTATACTTCTGGACATAGTACACACTGTCACCTATACTCTGTACATAGTACACACGTGGCACTATACACTGTACATAGTACACACTGTGCACTACACTCTATACATAGTACACACTGTCACCTACACTCTGTACATAGTACACACTGGTGCACCTTATATCTGTACATAGTACACACTGTGCACCTAATACTCTGTACATAGTACACACTGTGCCCTACACTCTGTACATAGACACACTGCTGCTATACTCTGATAGTCCCACAGTGAGCCTATACTCTGTCATAGTACCATGGCACCTATACTCTGTACATAGTACACACTGTGCCCTATACTCTGGCTAGTCCCACTATGCACCTATCTCTGACATAGTACACACTGTGCACCTAAACTCTGGACATTAGTCCACAGGTGCACCTAACTCTTGGACATAGTCCACACTGTGCACCTATACTCTGGACATGTCCACACTGTGCACCTATACTCTGTACATATCCACACTGTGCACCTATACTATGTACATAGTACACACTGTGCTCCTATACTCTGTACATAGTCACACCACTTGCACCTATACTTGTGACATAGTCCACACTGTGCACCTACACGTACTAGTACAATGGTGCCATACTGTACTAGTCACAATGTGCCCTACACTCTGTACATAGTACACACTGTGCACCTAACTCTGTACATAGTACACACTGTGCACCTACACTGTGTACACTTACTACACACTGTGCTCCTATACCACTCTGTACATAGTACACACTGTGCTCCTATACTCTGTAAATAGTACACACTGTGCACCAACACTCTGTACATAGTAACACACTGTGCTCCTATACTCGTACACAGTACACAGCTGTGCACCTATACTCTGGACATTCCACACTGTGCACCTATACTCTGTACATAGTACACACTGTGCTCCTATACTCTGTACATAGTACACACTGTGCTCCTATTCTCTGTACATAGTCCACACAGTGCACCTATACTCTGTACATAGTACACACTGTGCACCTATACTCTGTACATAGTACACACTGTGCTCCTATACTCTGGACATAGTACACACTGTGCACCTATACTCTATAAATAGTACACACTGTGCACCTAACTCTGGACATAGTCCCATGTGCACCTATACTCTGTACATGTACACACAGTGCACTATAGCTAGGACATAGTCCAACGTGCTCCTATACTCTGTACTAGTACACACTGTGGCTCCGATACCTGTACATAGTACACACTGTGCACCTATACTCGGTTACAGTACACACTGTGCTCCTATACCTGTACATAGTACACTGCACCTATACCTGTACATAGTACCACTGTGCACCTTATACTCTGGACATAGTACACACTGTGCACCTATACTCTGTACATAGTACACACTGTGACTCCTATACTCTGTCATAGTACACAACGTGCTCTATACTCTGACATAGTACACACTATGCACCTAATCTTGTACACGTAGTACACACACACTGTGCTCCTATTACTAACTCTGTACATAGTACACTGTGCACCTATACTCTGTACTAGTACACACTGTGCACCTATACTCTGGACCTAGACACACTGTGTACCTATACTCTGTACATAGTACACACTGTGCTCTAAATCCTGTACATAGTACACACACTGTGCACCTTACTCTAACATAGTACACCTGTTGCACCTATAACTCTGGACATAGTTCCCACACTGTGCCACCTATACTCTATACAATGTAACACACTGTGCACCTACACTCTGTACATAGTACACCTGTGCACCTACACTCTGTACATAGTACACAAACTAGTGCACCCTACACTCTGTACATAGTACACCTGGCACTCTATACTCTGTACATAGTACACATGTGCACCTACACTCTGTACATAGTACACACTGTGCCTCCTATACACTGTACATAGTACACACTGTGCTCCTATCTCTGATATAGTACCCACTGTGGCACCAACACTGCCTGTGCATAGTACACACTGTGCCTCCTATACTCTGTACATAGTACACCTGTGCACCTATACTCTGGACATAGTCCACACTGTGCCCATACTCTGTACATGTACCAGTGCTCCATACTTGTACATAGTACACACTGTGCTCCTATTCTCTGTACATAGTCCACACAGTGCACTATACTCGGTACATAGTACACACTGTGCCACCTATACTCTGTACATAGACACACTGTGCTCCTATACTCTGGACATAGTCCACACTATGCACCTATACTCTGGACCATAGTCCACACTATGCACATATACTCTGTAATAGTACACACTGTGCTCCTATACTCTGTACATAGTACACACTGTGCTCCTATACTCTGGACATAGTACACACTGTGCACCTATACTCTGTACATAGTACACACTGTGCTCCTATACTCTGTACATAGTACACACTGTGTACCTATACTCTGTACATAGTACACACACTGTGCACCTATACACTCTGTACTAGTACACACTGTGCACCTATACTCTGACATAGTACACACTGTGTAACCTATCTCTGTACATAGTACACCTGTGCCTACTCTGTACATAACAACTGTGCCTATACACTCTGTACATAGTACACACTGTGCACCTATACTCTGTACATAGTACACAACTGTGTTCACTATACTCTGTACATAGTACACACTGTGCACCTATACTCTGTACATAGTACACACTGTGCATTGCTCCTAACTCTGTAACATAGTACACAACTGTGCTCCTATACTCTGGACATAGTACACACTATGTGCACCTATACTCTGTACATAGTAACACACTGTGCCCTAATACTCCTTGTACAAGTACACACTGTGCTCCTATACTCTGTACATAGCTACACAGCTGTGCACCTAACACTCTGTACATAGTACACACATGTGCTCCTATACTCTGTACATAGAATACACACTGTGCACAACTATACCTCCTGTTACATAGTACACACTGTTCCTATACTCTTTCGGACATTAGTACACACTGTGCACCTATACTCTGGACATGTACACACTGTGTCCTCTATACTCTGTACATAGTACACACTTGTGCCACCTACACCTCGTCATAGTACACACTGTGCTCCTATACTCTGTACAATATACCCTGTTCCCTATACCTGTATATGTACAGCACTGTGCACCAACACTCCTGTGCTATGTCCACACACTGTGCTCCTATACTCTGTACATAGTACACACACTGTGCACTATACTCTGGAACTGTCACCCACCTTGTGCACCTATACTCTGTACATAGTACACACTGTGCTCCTCATATCTGTACATAGTACACACTGTGCTCCTATCTCTGTACATAGTCCACACAGTGCACCTGATGACTCGTGTACATAGTACACACTGTTCCCCTATACTCTGTACATAGTCACACACTGTGCTCCTATACTCTGGACAAGTACTAGCTACCTGGACATCCATTGCACCTATACTCTGTACATAGTACACACTGTGCTCCTATACTCGTGTACATAGTACAACTGTGCTCCATACTCTGGACATAGTTACCACTGTGCACCTATACGCGTACATAGTACACACCCTACTGTGCTCCTATACTCTGTACAGGTACACACACTGTGTACCTATACTCTGTACATAGTACACACACTGTGCCCTATACTCTGTACATAGTACACCTGTGCACCTATACTTCTGGACCAGTACACACTGTGTACCTATACTCTGTAATCAGTACACACTGTGCTCCTAACTCTGTACATAGTACAACGGTGCACCTACATCTGTCATATAACACACTGTGCACCATACTCTGTACATAGGACACACTGGGTGCACCTATACTCTTGTACTAGTACACACTGTGCATCCTATACTCTGTACATAGTACACCACTGTGCATCCTAACTCTGTACATAGTAACACTGTGCTCCTATACTCTGTACATAGAACACACTATGCACCTATACTCTGTACATAGTCACACTGTGCTCCATACTGTAATAGTACACACTGTGCCCTATCACCTGACATAGTAACACACTATGCACCTATACTCGTAATAGTACACACTGTGCCTCCTATACTCTGTACATAGTACACACGTGCACCTATACTCTGTACATTACCACTGTGCTCCTAACTCTGGACATAGTACACACTGTGCACCTATACTCTGACATAATACACACTGTGCTTTACCTTACTCCTGTGCATAGTACACACTGGCCCTAAACTCTGTACATAGTACACACTGTGCACCTACTCTTACAAGTACACACGTGCCCTATACTCTGTACATAGTACACACTGTGCACCATACTCTGTACATAGTACACACTGTGCACCTATACTCTGTACATAGTACACACTGTGCACCTATACTCTGTACATAGTACACACTGTGCTCCTATATTTGTACATAGTACACACTGTGCTCCTATACTCTGTACATAGTACACACTGTGCTCCTATACTCTGTACATAGTACACACTATGCACCTATACTCTGTACATAGTACACACTGTGCACCTATACTCTGTACATAGTACACACTATGCACCTATACTCTGTACATAGTACGCACTGTGCACCTATACTCTGTACATAGTACACACTGTGCACCTATACTCTGTACATAGTCCACACTGTGCACCTAGTCTTGATCTGTACTGTGTATAATATATAGGTGTGCAGTACAGGCCCCTCCCCCGCCGGGTCATATAATACATGTAATATAATAATATTATGTATCTAGGCTGCATTCTTTGTATATTTAGGGCGAAGTGTTTGGCCCAGATTTGTTTGATAAATGAGGATTTTGTCTCTTCCGTCTCCGCCGGCGATCCGCCATACTCGTGATTGATTACTAATGTAAATTCTCTTCTAGCAGCCTGAAGATTCTGTCTAAAGTTTGTGAGGATAAAGCAGGTTTAAAGGATGGATCCAACTTCTCCAAAAAAATAAAAAATTAAGCAGCTTTGCAAATAATTTAAGTCACACAATATCCTACCATTTCAGGTACACAGCTCTCATGCAGACTGATGAGTCTCCATGGTAACAGACTACAAACAAACCCTGATGTAGTCAGCGTATGATTATACCCCAGTTACATTCGAATTAGACCACAGATATCTGTTTAATGATCTGCCACAATGAAATCCAACTGACACACAGGAAACCAGCAGGATTCTGCAATTCTTGATGCAGCTTTGGATGTGACTAGAGTATACGGCTGTGCTTAGTAAGAGATAGCCAACTACTTAATTCTGTCAGAGGATCTCACCTGACAGAATCCAAACAGGAAAACAGCAGAATTCTGGAATTTGCGAATGCAGCTTTGGATGTGTCTAGAGTAGAAGACATCATGTATGATATGTAAAGCGAACAATCATTTTTTGATATCTGTGATATTTCTGCCATATCTGTCCATGGATTGAGTGCAGCTCTGCAGCCCAACATATTCAAAGGAAAGCAGCAGAATTTTGGAATTGTCGATGCAGCTTTGGATGTAACTTGCAAAACACTTTGATATGTAACTGATAACATTAATATGTAACATTGTTCATTCCATTATAAAACTTTGTTTAATGTACTTAGTATTGCTGACATGCACTACAGCCCAAACAGGAAAGCTGCAGAATATTGGAACTCTTTTGGCAGCTTTGGTTGTAACTAGAGAAATAAAATGTATGCAATATATAAAGCTGAGCACAGTATATAAGTTATAGTGTTACACGTTTTGTGGGTTAGGTTTAGTGCTGAAGCTCAGCTATACAGTCCAACCCAGTAAGAGGAAGGGAAGAGAATTCTGGAATCCTCAATACAGCTTTGGATGTGACTAGAGTATAAAACACTTCAGTATTTGTAAAGTATAGTGCCGTATTAGACTTATAGTGCCATATCTGGTAATGGGTTGCGGCCCTGCTCTAACTTAGGGAATTGACAGAATTCGGAAATAATCAATACCGCTTTGGATGTGACTAGAGTATAAAACACTTCAGCTATGTAAAGTATAAACATATTTCATTCATAACATCATTTCTGTCCATGGGTTCTGTTTAGTATTTGAATGCAGCCTAGTATTGGGATAGCAGTACAATTCTGGAATCCTCAATACAGCTTTGGATGTGACTAGAGTATAAAACACTGCAGTATTGGATTTGTAAAGTACAATACAATATTAGACTTATAGTTGCTTATCTGGTAATTGGTTGTGTACAGTGTTGCAGCCCTGCTCTAACCTAGGAAATCAACAAAATTCTGAAATAATCAATACAGCTTTGGATGTGACTAGAGTACAAAATGCATCAGTACATGATATGTAAAGTATAAACATATTTCATTCATAACATAATTTCTGTCCATGAGTTGTGTACTATTTGAATGCAGCCTAGTATCGGGACAGCTATAAAATTCTGGAATCCTCTATACAGCTTTGGATGTGACTAGAGTATAAAACACTTCAGTATTGGATTTGTACTACAGTACCATGTTAGACTTATGGTGCCATAGCTGGTAATGGGTTGCGTACAGTGTTGTGGCCCTGTTCTAACCTAGGAAATCAACAGAATTCTGATATAATCAATACAGCTTTGGATGTGACTAGAGTATAAAATGCATCCTTACATGATAGGTAAACCATATAGATATTTAATTCATAATGTCATTATTGTCTGTCCATTGGTTCTGCCTAATATTTGAATTCAGCCTAGTATTGAGAAAGCAGTCAAATTCTGGAATCCTCAACGCCGATTTGGATGTGACTAGAGTATAAACCCCATCACTATATGATTTAATAATAATTAATAAGACGGATTGAACATACAAACTCTTTGCAGATGTTGACCTGGATGGGAATTGAACCCAGGAGCCCAGCGCTGCAAGGCTGTAGTGCTAACCAGTGAGCCACTGTGCTGCAAGGCTGTAGTGCTAACCACTGAGCCACTGTGCTGCAAGGCTGTAGTGCTAACCACTGAGCCACTGTGCTGCCTACATGCACAGCAGAGAATGTAATTGATTTATATTGCCATCTTTCTCCATCCACTGCATCTATTGCCCTAAAAACCAACCTACTTATAGTAAGTCAGCAGATTCTGGATTCACCAAGCAGCTCTGGGTGTGACTAGAGTGTAGACCACTTCAGTATCTGATATGTAACACATCAGTAAGTGCATATGATGTGCTTTAAAATGTCACAATATAGATTGTGCCTGACATTGCAGCTAAGTGGCTTTAAAGCGATGGCGGAAAAGTTGCAATACCGTGTGCAACCTGAGAGCAGGGGAGGCGCTGTTTCTAAAAAAAATCAGCCAAATTCCTATAACTGCAGCAATATAAGAAGACGTCTTCCTTTGTAGCGGGATTAACAGGACCAGACGGGAAAGGATTTGACCAGATCTTGTGCCGTGAATACAAGAAAATTACAATCAGCGGCGCCTCTTAAGGAACACAATAGGTGATATCTTCAGCCGCGATGCGACAATCGTCCTTTTATTTCCCGGCTGCGGTGGATGAGGCTCGCAATTGGCTGCGAATTTGTCACTTGTTAAAACCTATTAGGAAAATGAGTGTAAAGTCGCGGTGTCATTAAAGACATAAAGGTAGAAGGGAAATGTGAAGAGGAAGGCGATGGATGTAATGGAGCCACTCATCCAGCAGCTCATCATCACTTCAAAGGATACGACTCCGCACGTGTCTGATGCTAATCCTCATCTGTAAGGAGACGCTCCACAGGTGTCAGACCCTTGTACCAGGCGTAGGGGAGACACTTCAAAAAATTGTATAGATAAGGAGACTGGTGGATGTACTAAGTGTCCTCACACTGCTGTGCGCTGTGCTCTCTGTAGCAAAGGGACTGTAAAATATAGATCCGTATTCCAGAAGTGTATCTTCTCTAAGTGCGTAGTGGGTGTCTCCTCACACTGCTGTGCTCTGTGCTCTCTGTAGCAAAGCTCTCTGTAGCTCTCTATAGATCCATATTCCAGAAGTGTATCTTCTCTAAGTGCATAGGGGCTGTCTCCTCACAATGATTTGCTATGTGCTCTCTGTAGCAAAGCTCTCTGTAGCTCTCTATAGATCCGTATTCCAGAAGTGTATCTTCTCTAAGTGCATAGGGGCTGTCTCCTCACACTGCTGTGCTCTGTGCTCTCTGTAGCAAAGGGGCTGTAAAATATAGATCCGTATTCCAGAAGTGTATCTTCTCTAAGTGCGTAGTGGGTGTTTCCTCACACTGCTGTGCGCTGTGCTCTCTGTAGCACTCTATAGATCCGGATTCCAGAAGTGTATCCTAAGTGCGTCGGGGTTGTCTCCTCACACTGCTGTGCTCTCTGTAGCAAGTGTCTCAGTAGCAAGTGCCAGGATTACAGCACATACTCACACTGCTGTGCTCTCAGTCCTCAGCATTGAACTCATCCACTCACCTATCTGTGTGAATGCTGTAGTATTCAACCAAAAGCCTTTGCATTTCTATTGCGGTATAGTTTATAGGGGCATGTCCTCACACTACTGTGCTCTGTGTTCTCTGAAGCCAGTTTTAGACATTGTCCCTGGAGAGATGTGTAATCATACTTTCGTATATGTTGTTAGTAGCAGCAGGACTGTGAAATGTAGAGTTATATTCCAGGATTGTAGCTTCTCTGAGTGCACTGGTGGTGTGTCCTCACACTGCTGTGCTCTGTGCTCTCATCAGCCAGTATTAGGCATTGTTCCTGGGGAGATGTGTAATCATGCCTTTGTGTATGTCTTTAGTATCTGCATGACTATGAAATAATGATTTATATTCTGGATTATTGCTTCTCGAAGTGTACTGCGGTCCTGTCCTCACACTGCTCTGCTCTGTGCTCATAGCATTGAGCTATACTACAACAACTATCCCATGCTTTAATAAAGGCAGTAGCAGTACATCTCTGCTCAGGGCAGAGGTCAAGGGATGCAGATCTAACTGTAAAAAATAGATTTATATTCCCGAACAGTAGCTTGGGAGATTATCCTCACACTGCTGTGTCCTCCACTCCCAGCTGCCCTGAATTAAGTAAAAGTTTAAACAGTTAAGGTAGTGTGGGGCTATGAAGAAGAAATTCATATGAAGAGAGCAAAAACACATCAGTGTGAGGCCCCTAATACTGCAATAAAAAACCTTATTTCACAGTCCTGCTGCTACTAACAAGATAGACAAGGGTAAGAGTATACACATCTCTACAGGAACCGAGAGCACAGTGCACTTGGAGTATCTACAGTCCTGGAATATAAATCCATATATCACAGTCCTGCTGCTACTAGCAACACACACAAAGGTCTGATTACACATCTCTCCAGGGACAATACATAACACAGACTGCATAGAGCACAGCAGTGTGAGGACACACCCACAGTGCATTTGGAGAAGCTACAATCCTGGAATAAAAATCCATATATCACAGTCCTGCTGCTACTAACAACATACACAGAGATCTGATTACACTTCTCCCCAAGGACAATACATAACATGCTTAACACTGACTGCAGAGAGCACAGAGCACAGCAGTGGGAGGGCTCAACCCTAGTGCACTTGGAGATCTACAGTCCTGGAATAAAAATCCATATATCACAGTCCTGCTGCTACTAACAAAATACACAAAGGCCTGATTACACGTCTCTCCAGGGACAATACACAACACTGGCTGCAGTCTACATGGTCACACCTGCTGACAGGTTCCCTTTAATTATAATGTGTAAAACCTGCAATTTCCTTTCTTGTAGCAACACTGCAGCTCTGATAAATCCTCATTATAATTTATAGACAGGTAAACCAGGGATATAGTTAATCCATGAGGGAGACTTATACATCCGGTGTTGGGGAGGGGGTGGGGGGTGCACTTTTTAATTTAGAGTCAGCAGATGAGGCGGACTCGGGTGCGCGGCAGACACAATCAGGATTAGGCAGGATTTGTACAATTCGGGGATTTTCCGAGCGTCTTGATCTAGAAGTTTCTTGGGTGTAATCCATTGTTGTCAGCGAGGTGTGATAAGGGAAGGTAGGGGGCGCCGCGCAGCCACTCTCTGCTATATAGGAGGTGGCGGGGCTCATTTGTCTTGCTGCGCTTTAGATTAGACGCCCTTCATTATGTCACTGATGACTCTATACGGGAACAAAGGACATCTCTCCGCGTCCTGCCGACGCACCCCGCCCCCCCCCCCCCCCCTCCGCCGCTGGATATTCATGGACTTGTTATCTCAGGGAGAACACAAAATATCATTATACATTTCTCTCCCGTAAGCTGAATGCCGAGATTTCAATTTACCTGAGTCCGCGAGTCTCTCGTCTGCGTCCGCGAGAAATAATATTCACACAACGCAATTTGCAGCGAATGCATCCATCCTCGATGATCTTATGTCCGACGCTTCCCAAACTTCTCCGAGTCTACGGCCATGGAGGAAACTTTCTCATCTTCAGGTTATATGGCGGAACCTCTAAGAATGTTTCATCTTATATTTCAGGGGATCCACAATGTGTAAAGTGGAATGGAAAAATGTTGGCTTCCTGCTGCTGCCACTAGGGGGGACTCATGAGGTGATTGCATACTGGCCTCAATGAACTGTGATCCAGGACAAATATTGTCACCCACACACGTTTTAGGCCACGTTCATTGGTCACATGACCCGTTTATGGCATCACAGTAGTAGTACTGTGCTGTGCTCATATATACAGGATAGGAGTAGTAGTACTGTGCTGTGCCCATATATACAGGATAGGAGTAGTAGTACTGTGCTGTTACCATATATACAGGATAGGAGTAGTAGTACTGTGCTGTGCCCATATATACAGGATAGGAGCAGTAGTACTGTGCTGTACCCATATATACAGGATAGGAGCAGTAGTACTGTGCCCATATATACAGGATAGGAGTAGTAGTACTGTGCTGTGTACATATATACAGGATAGGAGTAGTAGTACTGTGCTGTGCCCATATATACAGGATAGGAGTAGTAGTACTGTGCTGTTACCATATATACAGGATAGGAGTAGTAGTACTGTGCTGTGTCCATATATACAGGATGGGAGTAGTAGTACTGTGCTGTGCCCATATATACAGGCTAGAAGTAGTAGTACTGTGCTGTGCCCATATATACAGGATAGGAGTAGTAGTAATACTGTGAAATGACCATATATACAGCATAGGGGTAGTAATAATATATACAGCATAGGGGCAATAATACTGTGAAATGGCCATATGTTCAGGATAGGAGTAGTAGTATTGTGCCCATATATTCAGGACAGGAGTAGTAGTACTGTGCCCATATATTCAGGACAGGAGTAGTAGTACTGTGCCCATATATTCAGGATAGGAGTACCTGTTACTACACACCAGCGTTAGTGTGTTCCTGACAAGGGGGCCTGTAGCCATAGGGTCTGATGCAGTTGCCCTGTTCCCCCCTCTATAGTTCTATATATAAGTTACCATCAAAGAAAATGTCTCTTTGGGAATAATAAGAAAACTTCTTCCTGATGGGTCACAGCGAGGGATGAGGCGCTCAGCATGGAGAAGACATCACAGATATCCCCCGCTATGCATCGATCCGCTGACCGTGGCTGTGGCCCCATTAGCTCCCCAGGCCAGAGCTCAATCTCTACAGATTTTCAAGCCATTTCACGTTTCTCGTCCATATTCTTTAATCAGAAGACGAGGGATGAATGTGCCGCAGAGTTTAAAGGAACAGTCACTACATAACAATAACACCAGGGATACGAGAAGAGCGGGGATGGTGCCGGCATCGCTTCTGGGGACTTCCGTCATCCAAAAATAACCACTATAACCAATGCCCATGACAGTACCCAGAGTATAACCACCAAGACTGTGGGCCCTGTGGTAACTTTAACCACCAAGCGATGTGCCCAACAGAGCCTGAAACTCAATACAATGTGACCATTACTTACTGAAACCACCACATCTGTCTGCCTATACCTGCCAAATCTGTGCCCATCAGAGACTAGAACTACCAAATCTGTGCCCATCAGAGACCAGAACTACCAAATC
>CM033647.1:159631680-159712829 GCA_019512145.1 Engystomops pustulosus | reverse complement strand
TGGAATAATACTGTCATACGTGATATTATTATACTACCATAGCGTGCTGAATAATACTTCATACAGTGATATTATTTACTACCATAGCGTGCTGGAATAATACTGTCATACAGTGATTATTATACTACCATAGCGTGCTGGAATACTACTGTCATACAGTGATTATTATATATACTACCATAGCGTGCTGGAATAATCTGTCATACAGTGATATTATTATACTACCATAGCGTGCTGGAATAATACTGTCATACAGTGATATTATTATACTACCATAGCGTGCTGGAATAATACTGTCATACAGTGATATTATTATACTACCATAGCGTGCTGGAATAATACTGTCATACAGTGATATTATTATACTACCATAGCGTGCTGGAATAATACTGTCATACAGTGATATTATTATACTACCATAGCGTGCTGGAATGACACAGTCATACAGTGATATTATTATACTACCATAGCGTTGGGAATAATAGTGTCATACTGTGATTTTATAATACTACAATAGCGTGCTGGAATGACACAGTCATACGGTGTTCTTATAATACTAACATAACCGAACTGCTGAATAATACGGTCATACAGTAATGCTCTAATACTACAATAACATGCCAAAATAATGCTGCCATGCAGTGGTCTTACAATACAACCATAAGTGCTTGAATAATACTGTCATGCTGTGATCTTATGATACTACCATAAAGTGCTGGAATATTACCATCATACAGAGATCTTAATGCTACCATTACCATAAAGTGGTGGAATAATACCATAATATTCTGATCTTATAATACTACCATAACATGCTAGAATATACTACTATGCAATGGTCTTATAATAGTACCGTAACATTCTGGAATAATACCACCATACAGTGGTCTTATAATACTACTATAAAGTGCCAAAAAAAATTCCAGCGCTGATATTAAAAAGCCACCTAATCATCATATAAACAACTTTTCCGGGGAAAGCCATTCCAAGCGAAACTCGGAGTCGACCATAACCTACTGAGTGTGCATTTTATATACAAGCCTTTTTAACATTTGTGTTTGAGAGTATTCTGAAAAAATAAAAAATTGTTTTTATATTTGAAAGCTATCGCACGAGTTTTTTATTTTAATCTAAGTAACGAACCGCGGGGACAGAAGGGAAGCGAACTGATGGAGAGAAGCTGGGTTTCCCAGTCAGAGGAGTTTGAGACAACACAGAACCATCCGCGACACCACTACTATCCCGAAGAAACGCCGCCTCAGAATATTTGTGATTGCAAAAAGGACATTATCCGTGAGGTTTGATCACATATTTGAAAGGTATTGGCGTCCCGATTCGCGTTTTCCCACGTGTTACCCGAATTTTCGATTTGCTCGCCGATTTCCCCTGAATTGCCCTGGAGTTTTGGCGCATACGATCGGATTGTGGGCATCGGCGCTGGTATACACGCGACAGAAATCGGGGGGCGTGGCCGAACGAAAAACCCAACGGATTCAGAAAAACCACCCATTTAAAAAAAAAAAGTGTTGCGGGACTGCTGCGCTTACCTTCACTAGGAATAGGCCGGTGAACTTCAGTGGCATTCCGGCGTGCCTCGGGAACTTCAGCGCAGCAGCG
Organism: Engystomops pustulosus; assembly: GCA_019512145.1. Taxonomy (NCBI): domain Eukaryota; kingdom Metazoa; phylum Chordata; class Amphibia; order Anura; family Leptodactylidae; genus Engystomops; species Engystomops pustulosus. Next base: position 159,711,212 of record CM033647.1, on the reverse strand, counting down.
CCACCTGGTGGACGTCGGAGGAACTACCTTAGTGAATCCCGCCGGACCCGAATCCACCGCGAGAACGCGCCGCTGGATTGCGAATGGACCGGGCAAGTAAATCTGCCCCTTGTGCTTTTTCATAATGTTGCCACCAGCCAAAAGAGGAGGATGTAGAAGCGGAGGAACACATTTTTAGTGCAGTTTTAGTGTTGCATGTAGTGTTGAAATAATACACCCACCACTGTGTCCTATAATACACCTATACGTTCATATCGCCAACATTGTTCTAAATTTATACACAGGTAATACCGTCAATAGTAGTTCCATAAAAAAAACACCAAGTTTTATGACGCATATGTGGTAAATCTCACACTATGCCCATGCAGAAAACAATACAGCCCTGCAATAGAACCATACACATACATATTACCACCACTATTATGATTTCGTAATACCGCCATATAGTAGTTAAGTGACACATATATACAGTGCTAAACTAACAAGCCATGAAATGCCAAAATTGGGGCTTATTTTAAGGGTCCCGCGGCCACATTCTCGTGGGTTTCCCGACTTTTCGGGGATCGCGCGCTGGGCGGTCCGTTGGATGATCCGACGGGTTCGACAACGCGCGGGATTCTACCATTCAATTTGTGTCGCAAGCCAAGCACCTCCACCGGGAGGAAGATGGTGAACTCCGGCGCACCTGAGCGGGGGAACACACTCGGGTGCACGATCTTCATGAATCACGGCAGATGTGGCATTCCGGCAGACATTCCGATCGGGGATCGCGCAGGGATCAGGTAAGTAAATGTCCCCATTGTCTCTATACCGTGAGGAAACAACAGTGGATTTCCATAGCCATGGAATAGCACTATAATTAATACCGCCATATGGTGCAGATTTATACCGCATAAGCTTTGTACTTAAATAATACGTTTTGATGTTAGCACAATTGTAGCAATCTGTCCCCCTGTGGCTATGCCACTGATCGATGGAGAGGATGGGGCCACGGGGTTACATTTTTTAATTGTGTTGAATGGATTTGCTCTTTAAACTTCTCTGTATAAAGTAATTATCATCTAAATAAACTTGCCGTTTTCCGCGCTTGTAAACATGTTGTTCTGGGGGTATTTTTAGCGACACTTCATTAAGGATTTAATTACACATTTTATCTTTCTTTGCCGAAGATAATATTCTGTGATCTCGCCTCAGACGGATCCGCAAACCCGCAATGACTCCATGGAAGTCCGGGGTCGGCACTGGGAAGATTTAAAGGGCAATTATCCCTAAGATAGAGTCTGTATCTGCTATACAGTAATATCTGCTTCTTAGAAAGCTGGGTGGAACACAATATCAATCCCTAGACTCACTGTTTCCAGACCGGTGAATCCTGTGCAAATCCATCCACACAAATAGATTATTAGGACAGCTGTGTGCATGTAAGTATGGCCACCGTGCTCCACAGGGCGTGGCTAGAAGAGTTAAGGTTAGTCACACCGCATGATGGTCCAAAAGTCTCCATATTAGAGGACCTTGTGTTGCTGAAGACAGGATCGAGGTTGGGAAGTGTAGGGAGCCCAGGGGTGAGTAACAATGTGTCAACAAAGGGTTATGTTCTGGGGTGTAGCTGCTCAGGGGTGAGCTATAGATTTAGCAGTAACACCCCCTGAGACATACAAAAGATGACCCTAGCATTACCTTATGATCTTGGCTTAGGGCCTAAGTGCTGACCAGCATCGGGACCTTATTTGAAGTGAAGTAAATGGAGTTCTGGTCTAGTTCCCCAAGTCGCTCAGTGTGTGCAACATTCATGAGGCGAGTTGAGCCTCTGCCTCAGGTAGCACCATCTGCAGCAAGATGGGGAGCACATCAGGGACTCAGTTAGTCGTCAGCATCAGGGGCCAGGACCTATCATCATGGAGAACCCACTTACTTAAGAAAATAGCCTGATATATTACAAGTGTTAGGGGCGGAGAGGGCGCTCACCTCAGGCAGCAGGGAGTTTAGTTCATCCCCGTGTGTAGCTATAAGGGGTTTTAATTAGCAGCTGCTCCCCCTGTTACCTGAGGAGTCCCAAACTCTCCATTCATATACGAAGACCACAGTATTATTATAGTTTCCTCCTAGCATCAGCTTCTTTTTCACATATGGTGCCACTGAAGACAGGGACAGGGTCCAAATGCCGATTTATTAGTGATCAAGCGGGTAGAGGGGTCAGGTCTGGGGTCTAGCCCCCAAGATACTCAGGAGGTGAGCTAAAGGGGTGTAGCTATAATTTGCAACAACACACCTTGACACCTGAGAAGTCTCTAAAACTCTCCATTCCATATAAGAAGTTTCCAGAATTTCTATAGGTTCTCCTGACATCAGGGTCCTTTTCACATCTGCTGGGTCCTTATGCTGCCATATTTGTAGAGGAGTGTGCGTGGAGGGTTCGGGTCTGGGGTCTAGCCTTGGACTGTAAGGGGGTTAGACATATGATGCAAAAAGAACAATTTTGCCCCGTAGGTTCCAAGGACCCCATAGAAGAAACAATGTTACATAATGTTCATGGTTCCAAAGTTCTTATTCATATTAGAGTGAAGGGCGGAGTCTTGGTCTGGGTCTGAATTATTTTGTTGAAGTCTTATCTCAGATATGAGACCATAATATTTTTTTTGGGGGGGACATAGTTTGATACACTATCAGACCACTTTGTAGGTTTTGTACCCTGATAAGTAACGTCCTTGCTCCAGTTTTGACATGCACTCCCTGCGAGGGGAGAGACGGCCGTTTATGGGGTCTAGAGCTCTGTACTGACATTCTTGATCCCGTGTTATACGTGGCACATGACTCTTCCCCGCCGCCTAGACTACACACATCTGATGAGAGTTATGATTAGAGGAGACCATGGACGCTTGGTGGCGGAGGAGAGATGTCACTCTGACCCAGTTCATCTTGGAGATGGGCGCCGGCTCTCATCTTCCTACTGATTTCTCTATTCAATTAGCAGGGCTGAATAATTGGATCATGTAAGAGCCATTGTTTTACATCATCTAATTAATTTCACCTCGGTCCGATCCTGCACAAAGTCTGTAGAATCCAGACAGAGGAATATCTGCAGGTGAGGCGGGTCAACTAGACTCAATGTGGAGATGGAGTGTTACTGTAATCAATGGCAATGAGAATAACTAGTATTAAAATAATCACTGGAGTGTGTTAAAGGGGGTTTCTGGGCCTCACCTACCTACCCCTGGTGCCCTGTCCCACATTGCAGGCTACTTCCCCCCATCTCTAGCCCACATGTGACATCACTGATGATGATGACTGGTGTGACCATTGGGGCCAGTGAATAGCTACAGAGGTACTGGTCTGTTGGGGGCTGTACACCCCAGGTGGGGTCCCCTGACCATGGCTTAAGGTCCCAAACCTTCTTTCTGTACAGTCATCGGGTGAAGCGTTCCTGATTTTCCTGACCTGAATCCGCAGTTTTAATACATAATGAAGTCAAGGTCAGGGCACATTTTGCTCATCGTGGACATGCGCAGTACAACAATGTGCACAATACTCCAGCTCACTACACCCCGTGCCATGCACCAAGGTCCAAGCCAGCTCAAGTCACTGGACCCCCATCTCATTCCGGAAATTTGGAACCCAGCAATGGATTTATGGTGAATAGGTTCAGGACCCTTAACCCTGCTGCATAAAGAAAAGTTCAGGGGCCCCACATCTACAGACAAGCTCCCTGTAAATGTCCACACAAAATATACAAGGAAGGAGGAGAAGAAGATGGTGACCAAGGAAGGATGAAGGGAAGGAAAACGGATGGGAAGAAGGAAAGGACGAGAAAGGAAAGAAGGAATGAAAAGAAGTGATGAAAAGGAAAGGAAGAATGAAAGAAAGAAGGAAGATAAAGGGGAATGAAATAGTGAAAAGAACAGATGGAAGAAGAGCGAGGAGAAGGAAGTAAAAAGAGAGACAATGAAAAAGTAAAAAGAAGGGAGGAAAGGATGAATAAAGGAAGTAAAGAATAAGTATGGAAGAAGGAAGGATAAGTAAAGGAAAGTCCAGTGGATAAAGGAACGAAAGGATAGAACAAGGAAGGGAAGGAAAGAAATGAAAAGGAAGTGGGAAGAAGGAAAAAGAAAAGGAGATAAAGAAATAAGTAGAATGAAGGAGCAAACAATAAAAAGGAAATAAAAGGAAACACAAAGAGAAGGGGGAAGAAAAACAGAAATAAGAATAAAAGCAAAAAGAGGAAACAAAGAAATTTGAAGAAGAAGGATGAAGAATGAAGGATGCAGAATGAAGGATCGCCTCCGGACTGCCCGGGGCAGGTACATAAACCTCTGTTTAATTGAATCCCAGACTCAGGCGACGCAGAATCTTCCGAATAGGATTGAGAGCGGGAAGATCATAAGAGCATCCTGATCATATCTGGCAGTCCGTGCTAATGGGCTGCGGAGTCAATAATGAGACACCAGACGCCGTCATCGCCTCATTCAGTCTGGCGCCTGTCCCTGGTATGACACTCTTATGTCCCAGGCCGATAATCATGTCTGGTGCTGAGATTAGCAGCGGCTCCTGTATACTCCAGTCACATCTAAAGCTGCTTGTATTATCGCGGAATATTTTAATGGCACCCCTCTGGTTCAGTAATTGGGCAGATAATGCACCCCTCTATGACAGCAGACGACCCAGGTGTAAGAGTTGGGATTTGGAGCTGCAGATATAAAGTACATAGAGATGAGGAGTCCAATACTTATACACAAACATGACAATGGCGCTCAGATTCTCCGCGCCGCAGACATCACAGCGAATTTAGTGTAATGGGAGGATGAGGGATCGTCTGGGAATCGTAGTGTTCCTCTTCTTAGCGAGAGACTTGTATAAATCTCGGAGTACAGGGAGTAGCGACATCCAGTAACTCAGGGGAACGCAGACAGATGAGACGACGGGCCAAGCCGCCATCACTGGAAACATCATCGCCCAATGTGTCCTGCGAGTCACCGGACACGAAATACTGGCATAAATGATAAGGGACCATACGACAGCCGCACTTATACGAGAGACGCCGCCATAAGGGACAGTGATACAGAGTGGCGGCACAAGTTCTGCGCTGACCTAAGGCGCAACAATAAAGGGATTCACCAAGCGCAATGTACGAGGAAACTGCAAAACTCCAGAGACAGATAATAGGGGAGGGGGATCGCACAACTATGAGACCGGGTACATAAATTAGGCGCTATGTAGCACTAGTATTGTGCTGATGGAACTGTTATATAGACACATACTAGGGTCCGCAGTCGCATTTTCTCATATATATTGTGGTGTGTGTTATGGCATTATTGCATATAGGGGGTCATTTACTAAGGGCCCGATTCGCCTTTACTTCACCAGGAATAGGCCGGTGAATTTCAGGGCATTCCAGCGCGCCTCCGGGGAACTTCAGCGCAGCAGCGCCACCTGTGGACGGCGGGGAGGAACTACCTTAGTGAATCCCGGCCGGACCCGAATCCACCGCAGAGAACGCCGCTGGATCGCGAACGGACCGTGTAAGTAATTGCCTCCCCATAGTGTTATTATGTATACTTTCATACTGTCACACTGCAAGTCACACTGATACTATGTGACTAGTGTAGGTACAGTACTACTTTGGACTATATATATTTATTGATGTCCATAATGTAGTATAGCTTTTCTGCACATCACGTAAAGCTCCTGGCGCAGCATCTGAATTGTGGGTATTCAGGAGTACAATACACAGAGCGAGTTCTTCAGCTGTAAAAATCATGTGGATAAGTCCTGCATTACCTGTAATTAAAGCAATTCTCCACGGGTATTATAGAGAGACAATCCTGAGAGCCGCCATCAGTGCTGGCATTTCTAGAAAGACGCTCCCCATAGATGCAGCACAGCTGTCTTAGCACGGGTATCACATACAGCAACATTTCACCCCTCAAGTGCCAATGTATCACATTGGAGGCCAGATTTGGGTGTAATAGTGTAATACTATAGGTTAAAGCCCTGGCATTCAAATATCCCCTATAAGAGGAGACTTTAAAGGGGACCTGTCACCAGGGACCTCATTTTCACTAAAGACAGGCTGCAGAAGCCCATGACACCTGTAGCGCATATACACCTCTCTGCCTTTTCTAAGCATTTGCATTACAGTATAATTGTGTGATATAACTTACTCTTGCATCCTGACAAAATCCTGGGGTAGTCACAGGGGCTGGACTTTGGTTTTAATAAACAACATGTGCCTTGTCTGTTACTCCCTCCTCAGAGCTTGGCCCCCACCTTTGTGCTCCTGTACAGCTCCTCTTCCTGCTCCTCTCACAGCCTGGTGAGATGACATAAGTGGGAGAGGGAGGAGCTGTACAGGAGCACAAAGATGGAGGCAGCCTGCAGCTCACACAAGTCACATGTTGTTTTTTGAAATGCATCCAAACCAAAGCCCAACCCCTGGGACTACCCCAGGGTGCAAGGTAAGTTATAACACACAATTATATTGTAATGCAAATGCTTAGAAAAGGCAGAGAGGCATTTTTGCACTGCAGGTGTCATGGGCTTTTACAATCTGTCTTTAGTGAAAATGAGGTCCCTGGTGACAGGTTCCCTTTAAAGATAATTTTTCTCTTGCCATTAGAGGGGTAACAGCAGAATCCGGTATTTTTACTGATCTCCGAACAAATATCCTGCTAACATGTCAAAAAACACCTAAGATATGAAACCGCTTTAATGACCCCGCTAAGCTGTCTGCTGAAGCCTCTTCCGGTAGGGGATTAATTGTCCTTTCAAGAATTCCCTCTTTAATGTGAAATGTTTCCTTCAAAGTCATGTGAAAATGAGCATAGAAGAGTTCATTTTGAGTCCACCTCCAGGTCAACATCTGTAAAGAGTTGTTATGTCTTCTCCTGTTTGTGTGGGTTCCCTCCAGGTCCTCCGGTTTCCTCCCACACTCTGAAACATACTAGTAGGTTGATTAGATTGTGAGCCCCATTGGGAAAAGGGACTGATGTGACCAGTTCTGTGCAGCGCTGCGTAATCTGTGTGCGCTATATAAATACAGAATTATTATTATTAAGAAATTACATTTTATCCTCTACCTGAGGGGGGCGCTAGTTTAATGGGGAAAAACCTAGTGACAAAGGGGTTTTACCAGATTTTAGGGGCATCTGTTAAACCTACTGCACTCTATGCTGGTACTAGACATCCTGTAAAAGTGGATACTTTGTATCCATTCTAGTTATTAGATTCTATATGATATAATATGTATCCGTCGTATTGAATGTAACATGCGCTTTAATAACTAAAATGATGAGAGGTCTGTAGTAAAATCCCCTTATCCGCTGCCCCCCTCCGCTGATACTCGACATTTCTCACTGATACTCTGGAAACCTGTTCACCCCTCAGAGCCGGAGATCTGTCAGCTCCGATCGTACAGTAAATTTTGGCCCAGTAAAGATAAGGTTGTTTTAATTGCTTCCTACGTATAAAAAATAAGCATTTTCGAGCGTCCATATAAAAAACCTGCTGAAAGGTGCGCAATTCTTCGCCGGTTTAATATTGACTTCGCCGCCATTTCGCTCGTTACACTTGCCGAAACAAGCGGCCTGACTGTTTTTTTTAATTGAAGGAGATAAAAGAATTTATAAATACAGCGCAGCGCGCAGGGGAAGCCGTTACGATGAAAGTAATACCGTAAAACACGCCGCTATAAATGGAACCCCGCCGTACTGTATTTATATAAATGCGATCGCCACGGTAACCCAATACCTACTCAAACTGAGGTGGTAATGGAGGCTACACTGCGTCATCAGCTCCCAGCCACTTACTCCCCGGCGATCGGCAAAGTCGATGTGAACTTGAAGTTGATGGAATTGTTTATTCCGGAGGATTACAGGATCAGCCAGCGGGCACGTACATGGGAGTTTTTAACGCCAGGTTGACATAAAGCGTAAGAAAAGTATGGAAGTGGGGACATCACTGCGGTAATATAGTCACTATTCAAGAAAATCATCATGATAACCGGGACCCTTACTCATAGATCCAGGCACCGGCTTTGGTTCCTTCTCTTATTATAGTTATCCATGGCCCTCCTGCCTTTCCTAAAATCAACGTTTTAACATTATGTTAATGATTCTAAAGGGGCTCTGTTGGGCTGTGTACCAGAAACCTATCTATGCTGTAGCTTCACAGGCTGTTACACTGTGCAGGAGCACTTCTCCCTCCAGCTGTGTGAGATTAGAGAAGGAGAGAAGGTGGATGTGATAGAGAGAGCAGGGGAGACAGTAAACCGCAAGTGAAGCTACCGAATGGAGGTCTGGTAACACTACGAGAGCCCTTCTGGCTCATTAGCATAAGCATAAAAGTTAGTTTTAGGAGGAAGGAGGCCATGGTAACAAATATAACTGTGTGAGTTACAGAGGCAGAGGAAGGTAGATGTTTGATGAGAGGCAGGGGAGACAGTAACCGCAATGTGACGTTACCGCATGGAGGGCTCTGGTAACACTCTTAGTGCTCTTTGGGCTCATTAGCATAAATCATAAGTTAGTTTTAGAGGAAGGAGGCCATGGATAACACAATAACAAACAAAGCTAGAACTTTGGAATGCTAAAGGGGGCGCAAGGGATGGTGCGTTCGGTGTAATCATGACCGTTTTTTATTTTCCTTGCTTTGTGTTCTATATGCAAGGTGCAAGGCACTGAGTGGGCTGTGCTCATATGTTTGATTGATTCTTTCCAATCTGTTTGACTTGGATCTTTCAATGTTGAACAAATAGGATGAAATACACTGAATTCTGATTTACACAAATACTACAATAAACCTCAAAATAAAACAAGTTAAAAAAAATAAAATAAATATATGATAATATAATATAAATATATCCCGGTGCCTGATCTATGAGTAAGTGCCGTGTTTATCTAGGTTTTTTGATGGGATTTCCCTTTAACATTACAATAAACAGAGACAACTAATTAAGGGAATGGACAATCCCTTTAAGCTACCCAGGGTTCCAATCTTGCTTTTTTGGACATTTATCCAAATTGTCCAAAGAATTTGAATTTGTATTAAAAAAAAATCAAGCAAATTTTTTAAATATCTATTTATATACAGTAAATCAAGTTTTAGAGCGATTTAGGTTTGCGTCGCCAATAACCAGACTTTTGGTGGGAAATTAACAAAATGTTAAGTCGCTGGAGCAATTCTCTCGTTGATGATTCTCATAACGTGATTTGGTGGCGGCGCCGTTGATCCGCGCTCTGACATACATTAGTGGTATTCACATGGGAGAGGGAAATCCATTATTAAGCTCGCGCAATGTGACAGAGGGGATGGAGAGGGTCATAAATCTATGGATTTTATAGCAGAAAGAGGATTCTCCTGTTTTAAATTGAAGCCTTTTAAAACTGTCAGCCGAGGAATAGCGTCGGCCATCCGCTGCCGGTAATTCATCCATTATTGTATTTTCCCTGGCGTCTCTTGGTTAGGGGATCCCTCCACCTTCTAATGGAGCGAAGCAATAGAATACTCAAGATGCATTGAGATGAACTTCCACCCAATGCGTAACGCTCAAGGAACCAAGAACGAGTCCATAACGACTCTCACATCAAACCATCCAATGGACAGTACTTCCTGACCAATTGAACCAACAGCAGGAATGGCAAAGACCTGAGCCACAGAACCTGAAGAACCTTCAACCAAAAATCTGTAATGACTGGCTGTCACCGCAGGGTGGGTTCACACCAGCTGACACTAGGCAGGGGCGGGACTTTCTTGGCAATAGTAAAGGTGAGCATATGTCAAAAAGGGTTTCATGTTTCATAAAGCGAACATCGCCTATGTACTTTCCACAAAATGTAAAAAACAAGAATTTTGTATGTGCCCGCTTGCACAGCAGGGGTAGGACACATAGCTGATTGGCTAACACTAAGCAGGTGTGACCTTCTTACTAATTTGAAATCTAAAAAAACTGACCTGAACCAACAGTAAAACTCTCACAAAATCCTGTAATGTGCTGTGTTGCCCGGTTTCCATGCAGAGGTGCGTTCACAACGATTGGATCCCACTAAAAAAGTTGGGACCTTCTTGGCAATAGTAAGGTAAAGATATGTAGGGTCAAAAGTGATGATGTTGCAAGAGAACATCACCTAAGTGCCCCAAGAATAAAACTTCATTTTCATTAAAACTGATCTGAAACGGAAATTCTGCATACGCAACCCAAAGTATTTGCTAAAAAAAAAAAACAAATTTTTTGTAAAAATGTTGGTCTTCGAGATGGTCCACTATAATTGGCCACACAGATTAAGGTACGCAATAAATGTAACGATGACTTTACGTGATCTAAACCAAAAACAGAAGATTGACCAATCCAATAATGTGGGGCGTCCGCCACCTCTGTCAAAGGAAGGATGGGGCATTTGTAAATTCACCCCCAGTCCATTTGTTCTCCATGGAGATGACCCACCACCTTAGGTGTCAGTGAGCTGTATACTTACTCTCGCCCTGGACAACCACTACAAGCTTAGCCGAACCAGTTCAAGTCCCACCCACGTCACATCTGCAAGAGTTTTGTATGTTCTCTCAGTGATGTTCCTACCCCCCCAGTTTCCTCCCACACTCCAAAACATACTGTTAGGTCATTAGATTGTGAGCCCCAGAATTGGCAAGCTCTGTGCAGGGCTGCGTAATCTGTAGGCCCTATATAAATAAAGAATTATTATTATAAATGGGGAATCAGGATAATCTCGGTTTCAGGAGTCTAAGGCACTTTAAATTATTTTGCTGAGGATCCTACACCCTTGTACTGTACAAAATCCAAACAGTTGACACACTTACAAATCACCTCATCCATCATTTTATATGCACTGAACAAGCAGCTCATCCTTTCCCCTCTCGCAGCAGGGAAATCCCAGCTGACCTTATCTTACTATAAAGGAGATACATAAAAGCCTATTTATGTACCACATCTAAGAAACCCCCTCAATATTTATGGCAAAAAAGTGTTATTAGAATTGACAAGGGGCGGGGGAAATTATCTATAAAAAGTTTTGTAAAGCAAATTGAATATCATTTACTAGAAAGGAAAATAAACCAAATTATAGCCTATGCCACCCTCTTTCTGACATAAGTAGTATCATGGAGAGATCTTGACCCCCATCCTCTTGTATTCCACGATGGCGGCCATGTTTGTTGGAGGGCTCATGTCTGTATAATATATGGTAATTGTCCATCTACATTCTAATATTCCATGTTTCCGCACCCAGGAGGAATTTCTTGGGGGTTTTTCCATACGAGGCAGTAGAGTGACAGCTCAGAGTTATATTAATCCCAGGGGGGGAGGTCGGCGGAGATGTTAGTGCACAACAAGCCTCCGACTCTTAATATTGATTTCAATGGGTAAGCGCTACTTGAGCCACATCTCAGGTTTTTGATCTCAAGTAGGTATCTACTGTCACATAAAGGATCCTCGGTAAATAGAACCGGAGTACTGAGAAAATTAAATGGAGGTTAAATGAGTAGGAAAAAAAATCCAAAGAATCAATAGCTGGAGCTAAGTGGCTTATACTACGATCGCTCTCAGTTGCCATAAACGGTGAGAGTTAAAGGGGATCTCCTGTATTTCAATCTACCTTTTGCTAAAGAACATCACAATGTAAATCATAGGGTTTCCTAAGGTTCAACCGTAATACATTAATCTGATTGCAGTGTTCGCTTTCTCCTACACGCGCCTCCGAAGGAAATAAGAAGTATTACATACACATTGTCATTGTGTATATAACCCCGGGGAGTCAAATTGCCAACACCTGCTTTATTTCAGTCTACAACCAAAATGACATACAGTATCTGATCAGCAAGCAGTAATGATTGGGGGGGGGATATCTTCTAGGTTCTGTCCAAACATGGTCGCCATATTGATCAGGGCAAGTTTTCCATGAGAAGGGGATTGTAACATATCAAAGAAGAGCAACATTGGCCAAGAATTGATTGGCACATCAGATCTGTAATTCTCTGGTTCAGTAGTTATCAACACAAGAAAGCTGCAACAACAATCGGGACGTCCCCTGTGATGCACCTATGTGCCGTTGGTTGTCACTGGTGCTGAACACAAGCTGAAGGGCGCTGGATCCAATCGTCATGAACCTGCAGGAGAATTCTGTGCTGATATCTCCTGAACCCTAAGAGATTTACAGATCTGATCGTGACATCGATTTGATAATTACATGGATAGGATACAATCATTGAATCCAATATGGCGGTTAATGTTGTGATATGGTGTATGGCTCTGGTCTCCTATTGTGGCAGGCATGGCTATCATTCAGTTTCTTCTATGAGTCATCTTGACCTAGTGAGGGTAATTATTCCTCCTGCAAACCCCCCTTATGGACTCCTGGACATAGTAACATCCCAATACAATTTAGGAAACACAAACCCTTTAGCGTCCACCCAGTTCCTCGGGAAGGGTGAAGTCCCCTACAACCCCCTCTTCACAACTAGCGTGAGGATGCCCCATCCTGCCCAGCTTGAGATCCCCTATAAATCACATTCCACTAATATTTGTGCAGATGTAATATGTGACGGATGATACCCGAGGAATATCTGCACCCGTGCACTGGTCCGCCTATAAAATGTCGCTATACTACACCTCACCTCATTGATGTCATATATTTCCCAGTACATGCCAATCCTATATCATCTGTACATATCTGTGTATTTCTTCTCTGTCCACTTATACACAAGGGGCTCTCCCCGTTCTATAAGTATTAGTTATGACTAATATACTTATAGTCATAACGGATTTCATGTGACCAACCCCCATTAATAAAAGCGAATATATGTAATCACTGACATACTGTGGCAGTTTCAGGGTCAGTTTACACTTGGCTCATTTTTCACATCTCAAAATTTTGGCTCGTTGTTAGGGGTAGTTCACACCCCTTTATATAAACCACACCCTTTCCCCTCTTAAGACATAGCTCTCTCCTCCAAAATACAAATAAGATATCTACGTTGCTTAGTAATCTCTGTTCTAGGATAACACGGAGGGTGGGCGATTTGAAGGTCCATCATAACTGGACTGCTGGTGGACACTTTTTGGCAAACTCAAAAAATCCCTTTAAGATTAAGCACTTGTGGAGTGAAGCCCCTTTCAGATGCTACTGACCCCGCCGATATTATCACAGCCCTTGAAATTCCAAAATTCCGGAGGATAAAACTGATGTGGCTTTTATCTCGGATGGAAGGCCAGAGCTGAGGACGTTTGGGTTTGGCGCTAGTAGTCTGGACCAACACGCCCCGTGATAAACTGACTACGGGCAATACATACTCCACTAGACATTCAGTTATTTTTGACATTTATCCATCAAGGCTTATCGAGGAAGGAATTGGGATGTTTCCATACAACGATTACGGTCCCTGGTCTCATTTTCTGACTGGTGCTAGAAAGAATCATCCGCTTGTGTGCAACGGGCAACACCCTAGACTTCACTTCGCGTCTTGGTTCCACTATAGATTTAGCAGAGCTGGATGTGCCTATATGGTGAGTAAACACACAACAACTGCTCCCGGTGATCGTGCTATACATGGATTCCGTGCCCCAGCTATCATTTAGTGCGTATACTTTCTCTTTGGTTTGAACTTGCACCAGTTATTATCTGAAAAATGTACACAAAACGCTGAGTAACAATAAGCGCGGTCACAGATTTCTGGGACACAGCCATAATGATGTGGCGCGTTTAAGCGCAGTAAATCCATTCATAATCATTATAACATTTTTATTCTCAGGATTCCTTGAATGCACCTAAAATAAACTGTTTATAAGATTAGTAGATTAGAGTAGGATTGTTGGTTGTAGGTTAGTGGATTGAGCGTTTAGTGGTCAGTAAGCATGAGGTTGTGTGTAAGGTATCGTAGAATTAGGGGTTATGGGTTACAGGTAAAGCCGCGTGCACACAAAATGTTTTTTCATTCGGTCCATTCACATTTCACTTCAATGGGCGATACAGTCCATCCGTATGAAGGGTTATATTGCCCACCACCCCGGTGTCAGAGCAGTTTGTACCAAGCTGAACAAATAGGACCTATTCTATGGCCTGGTGGGCAAGGGGTCTTAGGCTTAGTCAGGTTATAAGTTAAAGTTTGCAGAGAAGGCTTGTAAGGTTTTGTGTTGAGAGTATGGGGTATGGTTAATAGAATTAGTGTTAGTGAGGTAAGTCGGATTACTTGATTAGTAGAGTAGGCTTTAGTAATTTTGGGCTAGTGGGATAAGGTTAGGGTTATGTTAAGTAGAGTAAGGTTTAGTGGGTTAGGGTTTTAAAGAACTGGAGTAGTGGGTTGAGTTAGCCTTAATCGCGTTTTCGCAGCGTAAATTTAGGTAGATGCAAGGCTTAGTAAGGTCAGGTTTATAGGATTAGGGTTTGGTAGATTTAGGTTAGTGTTAGTGAATAAGGTTAGTGGGTTAGTAAGAGAAACTGGAGTATGGTTAGATTAGGCTTGGTAAGTAAAGATTAGTAGAGTAGGCCTTTGTAAATTAGGGTAGTGGGATAGTGTGTAGTAGGCATCAAGGTCAGTAGATTAGGGTAAGAAGAACATTGGTTATTGGTTAAGAGTTGAGTTTAGTCGGGGTAAAGATATAGAGTCAGGGCTTTAATAAGGTTAGTGTTTATGGGATTCATGGTTAGAGGAGATTTAGGTAAGGTTAGTGGTTTAGTAATTGGGGTAGTGGGGGCGATAATGAGCTTAGTAGGGTTTAGGCTTAGTTTGTCCAGGGTAGTGGGATTAGGTTAGAGTAGCAAAGTTCAGGTTGGTGGGTTAGTAGAATTTGGGGATAGTGTATAGAGTGAAGGCTAGTAAGGTTAGGCTTAGAAGGTCTTCCAGTAGTGGGATAGGGTTAAGAGTTAGTAAGTTAAATTAGTTGGGTATAGAATGGGATAGTGGGCCTAGAGTGGGGGCTAGTTTAAAATTAGTTATCTTAGTTAGGTGTAGCAAGTTAGGCTGGGAATAATACTGTCATACAATGATATTATTATACTACCATAGCGTGCTGGAATAATACTGTCATACAGTGATATTATTATACTACCATAGCATGTGGGAATAATACTGTCATACAGGGATCTTATTATACTACCATAACATGTCGGAATAATACTGTCATACAGTGATATTATTATACTACCATAGTGTGCTGGAATAATACTGTCATACAGGGATCTTATTATACTACCATAACATGCCGGAATAATACTGTCATACAGTGATATTATTATACTACCATAGCGTGCTGGAATAATACTGTCATACAGTGATATTATTATACTACCATAGTGTGCTGGAATAATAGTGTCATACGGTGTTCTTATAATACTACCATAGCGTGCTGGAATAATACGGTCATACAGTAATGCTCTAATACTACAATAACATGCCAAAATAATACTGCCATGCAGTGGTCTTACAATACTACCATAATGTGCTTGAATAATACTGTCATGCTGTGATGTTATGATACTACCATAAAGTGCTGGAATATTACCATCATACAGAGATTACCATAAAGTGGTGGAATAATACCATAATACTGTGATCTTATAATACTACCATAACATAAACATGCTAGAAAATACTACTATGCAATGGTCTATAATAGTACCGTAACATTCTGGAATAATACCACATACAGTGGTCTTATAATACTACTATAAAGTGCCAAAAAAAATTCCAGCGCTGATATAAAAAGCCACCTAATCATATAATACAACTTTTCGGGGAAAGCCATTCCAAGCGAAACTCGGAGTCGACCATAACCTACTGAGTGTGCATTTATATACAAGGCCTTTTTAACATTTGTGTTTGAGAGTATTCTGAAAAAATAAAAAATTGTTTTTTATTTGAAAGCTATCGCACGATTTTTTATTTTAATCTAAGTAACGAACCGGGGGGACAGAAGGAAGCGGAAACTGATGGAGAGGAAGCTGGGTTTCCCAGTCAGAGAGTTTGAGACAACACAGAAGCCATCGCGACACCACTGACATATCCCGAAGAAACGCCGCCTCAGAATATTTGTGATTGCAAAAAGGACATTATCCGTGAGGTTTGATCACATATTTGAAAGGTATTGGCGGTCCCGATTCGCGTTTTCCCGACGTGTTACCCGAATATTTCCGATTTGCTCCGATTTCCCCTGAATTGCCCTGGGATTTTGGCGCATACGATCGGATTGTGGCGCATCGGCGCTGGTATACACGCGACAGAAATCGGGGGGCGTGGCCGAACGAAAACCCAACGGATTCAGAAAAACCACCGCATTTAAAAAAAAAAAAGTGTTGCGGGGACTCGCGCTTACCTTCACTAGGATAGGCCGGTGAACTTCAGTGCATTCCGGGTGCCTCGGGGAACTTCAGCGCAAGCAGCGCCACCTGGTGACGTCGGAGGAACTACCTTAGTGAATCCCGGCCGGACCCGAATCCACCGCAGAGAACGCGCCGCTGGATTGCGAATGGACCGGGCAAGTAAATCTGCCCCATTGTGCTTTTTTCATAATATGTTGCCACCAGCCAAAAGAGGAGGATGTAGAAGCGGAGGAACACATTTTTAGTGCAGTTTTAGTGTTGCATGTAGTGTTGAAATAATACACCCACACTGTGTCCTATAATACACCTATACGTTCATTCTATCGCAACATTGTTCTAAATTTATACACAGGTATACCGTCATTAGTAGTTCCATAAAAAAAACACCAAGTTTTATGACGCATATAGTGGTAAATCTCCACACTATGCCCATGCAGAAACACAATACAGCCCTGCAATAGAACCATACACATACATTACCACCACTATATGATTTCGTAATACCGCCATATAGTAGTTAAGTGACACATATATACAGGCTAAACTACCGAGCCATGAAATGCCAAATATTGGGGCTTATTTACTAAGGGTCCCGCGGCCAAATTCTCGTTGGGTTTCCCGACTTTTCGGGGATCGCGCCGTGGGCGGTCCGTTGGATGATCCGAGGGTTGGACAAAGCGCGGGATTCTACATTCAATTGTGTCGCAAGCCAAGCACCTCCACGGGAGGAAGATGGTGAACTCCGGCGACCTGAGCGGGGAAGCAAACATCGGGGTGCACGATCTTCATGAATCACGGCAGATGTGCATTCCGGCAGACATTCCAGATCGGGGATCGCGCAGGGATCAGGTAAGTAAATGTGCCCCATTGTCTCTATACCGTGAGGAAACACAGTGGATTTCCATAGCCATGGAATAGCACTATAATATAATACCGCCATATGGTGCAGATTTATACCGCATAAGCTTTGTACTTAAATAATACGTTTTGATGGTAGCACAATTGTAGCAATCTGTCCCCCTGTGGCTATGCCACTGATCGATGGAGAGGATGGGGCCACGGGGTTACATTTTTTAAATGTGTTTGAATGGGATTTGCTCTTTAAACTCTCTGTATAAAGTAATTATCATCTAAATAAACGCCGTTTTCCGCGCTTGTAAACATGTTGTTCTGGGGGTATTTTTAGCGACATTCATTAAGGATTTAATTACACATTTTATCTTTCTTTGCCGAAGATAATATTCTGTGATCTCGCCTCAGACGGATCCGCAAACCCGCAATGACTCCATGGAAGTCCGGGGTCGGCACTGGGAAGATTTAAAGGGCAATTATCCTAAGATAGAGTCTGTATCTGCTATACAGTAATATCTGCTTCTTAGAAAGCTGGGTGGAACACAATATCAATCCCTAGACTCAGCTTTTCCAGACCGGTGAATCTGTGCAAATCCATCCACACAAATAGATTATTAGGACAGCTGTGTGCATGTAAGTATGGCCACCGTGCTCCTCAGGGGCGGCTAGAAGAGTTAAGGTTAGTCACACCGCATGTGATAGGTCCAAAAGTCTTCCATATTAGAGGACCTTGTGTTGCTGAAGACAGGATCTGAGGTTGGGAAGTGTAGGGAGCCCAGGGGTGAGTAACAAGTGTCAACAAAGGGTTATGTTCGGGGTGTAGTGCTCAGGGTGTAGCTATAGATTTAGCAGTAACACCCCCTGAGACATACAAAAGATGACCCTAGCCTTACTTATGATCTTGGCTTAGGGTCCTAAGTGCTGAGCCAGCATCGGGACCTTATTTGAAGTGAAGTAAATGGAGTTCGGGGTCTAGTCCCCAAGTCGCTCAGGTGTGTGCAACATTTCATGAGGCGAGTTGAGCCTCTTGCCTCAGGTAGACACCATCTGCAGCAAGATGGGGAGCAGCATCAGGGACTCAGTTAGTCGTCAGCATCAGGGCCAGGACCTATCATCATGGAGAACCCACTTACTTAAGAAAATAGCCTGATATATTACAAGTGTTAGGGGGCGGAGAGGGGGGGCTCACCTCAGGCAGCAGGGAGTTTAGGTTCATCCCCGTGTGTAGCTATAAGGGGTTTATAATATAGCAGCTGCTCCCCGTTACCTGAGGAGTCCCAAAACTCTCCATTCAATTACGAAGACCACAGTATTATTATAGTTTCCTCCTAGCATCAGCTTCTTTTTCACATATGGTGCCACTGAAGACAGGGACAGGGTCCAAATGCCGATTTTTTATAGTGATCAAGCGGGTAGAGGGGTCAGGTCTGGGGTTAGCCCCCAAGATACTCAGGAGTTAGATAAGGGGTGTAGCTATAATTTGCAAAACACACACCTTGACACCTGAGAAGTCTCTAAAACTCTCCATTCCATATAAGAAGTTCCAGAATTTCTATAGGTTCCCCTGACATCAGGGTCCTTTTCACATTGCTGGGTCCTTATGCTGCCATATTTGTAGAGGAGTGCGTGGAGGTGTCGGGTCTGGGGTTAGCCTTGGACTGTAAGGGGGTTAGACATATGATGCAAAAAGACAAATTTTGCCCCGTAGGTCAAGGACCCCATAGAAGAAACAATGTTACAAGTTCATGGTTCCAAAGTTCTTATTCATTTAGAGTGAAGGGCGGAGTCTGGTCTGGGGTCTGAATTATTTTGTGTGAAGTCTTTCTCAGATATGAGACCATAATATATTTTTTTTGGGGGGGACATAGTTGATACACTATCAGACCACTTGTAGGTTTTGTACCCTGATAAGTACGTCCTTGCTCCAGTTTTGACATGCACTCCCTGCGAGGGGAGAGACGGCCTGTTATGGGGTCTAGAGCTCTGTACTGACATTCTTGATCCCGTGTTATACGTGGCACATGACCTTCCGCCGCCCTAGACTACACACATCTGATGAGAGTTATGATTAGAGGAGACCATGGACGCTTGGTGCGGAGGAGAGATGTCACTCTGACCCAGTTCATCTTGGAGATGGGGCGGCTCTCATTTCCTACTGATTTTCGATTCAATTAGCAGGGGCTGAATTAATTGGATCATGTAAGAGCCATTGTTTTACATCATCTAATTAATTTCACCTCGGTCCGATCCTGCACAAGTCTGTAGGAATCCAGACAGAGATGAATATCTGCAGGGTGAGGCGGGGTCAACTAGACTCATGTGGAGATGGAGGTGTTACTGTAATCAATGGCAATGAGAATAACTAGTATTAAAATAATCACTGGATGTTGTTAAAGGGGGTTTCTGGGCCTCACCTACCACCCCTGGTGCCCTGTCCCAGCATTGCAGGCTACTTCCCCTCCATCTCTAGCCCCACATGTGACATCACTGATGATGATGACTGGTGTGCCATTGGGGCCAGTGAATAGCTACAGAGGTATGGTCGTTGGGGGCTGTAACTACCCAGGTGGGGTCCCCTGACCATGGCTTAAGGTCCCAAACCTTCTTTACTGTACAGTCATCGGGTGAAGCGTTCCTGATTTTCCTGACCTGAATCCGCAGATTTTAATACATAATGAAGTCAAGGTCAGGGCACATTTTGCTCATCGTGGACATGCGCAGTACGTACAACAATGTGCACATACATCCAGCTTCACTACAAAACGTGCGCATGCACCAAGGTCCAAAGCCAGCTCAAGTCACTGGACCCCCCATCATTCCTGGAAAATTTAGGAACCCAGCAATGGATTTATGGTGAATAGGTTCAGGACCTTAACCCTGCTGCATAAAGAAAAGTTCAGGGGCCCCACATCTACAGACAAGCTCCTGTAAATGTCCACACAAAAATATACAAGGAAGGAGGAGAGAAGAAGAGAGGTGACCAAGGAAGAATGAAGGAAGGAAAACGGATGGGAAAGAAGGAAAGGAACGAGGGAAAGGAAAAGAAGGAATGAAGAGAAGTGATGAAAGAAAGGAAAGGAAGAATGAATGAAAGAAAGAAGGAAGGGATAAAGGGGAATGAAGATAGTGAAAAGGAAGACAGATGGAAGAAGAAAGGAGCGAGGGAGAAGGAAGTAAAAAGAAGAAGACAATGAAAAAGTAAGAAAAGAGAAGGGAGGAAAGGCATGAATAAAGGAAGTGAAGGAATAAGTAATGGAAGAAGGAAGGGATAAGTTAAAGGAAAGTCCGGAGGTGGATAAAGGAACGAAAAGGATAGAACGGAAGGAAGGGAAGGAAAGAAATGAAAAAGGAAGTGGGAAGAAGGAAAGGAGAGAAAAGAAGATGAAAGAAATAAGTAGAAGTAAGGAGCAGAACATAAAAAAGGGGAATAAAGAGAAACACAAAGAGAAGGGGGAAAGAAAACAAGAAATAAGAAGAAAAGCAAAAGAGAGGAAACAAAGAAATTTGAAGAATGAAGGATGAAGAATGAAGGATGCAGAATGAAGGATCGCCCTCCGGACTGCCCGGGGCAGGTACATAAACTCTGTGTAATGAATCCCAGACTCAGGCGACGCAGAATCTCCGAATAGGATTGAGAGCGGGAAGATCATAAGGAGCATCCTGATCATATTGGCAGTCCGTGCTAATGGGCTGCGGAGTCAATAATGAGACACCAGACGCCGTCATCGCCTCATTGGTCAGTGCTGGCGCCTGTCACCTGGTAATGACACTCTTATGTCCCAGGCCTGATAATCATGTTGGTGCTGAGATTAGCAGCGGCTCCTGTATACTCCAGTCACATCTAAGCTGCTTGTATTATCGCGGAATATTTTAATGGCACCCCTGCTGGTTAGTTATTGGGCAGATAATGCACCCCTCTATGACAGCAGACGACCCAGGTGTAAGAGTTGGGATTTGGAGCTGCAGATATAAAGTACTGAGATGAGGAGTCCAATACTTACACAAACATGACAAATGGCGCTCAGATTCTCCGGCGCGCGACATCACAGCGATTTAGTTGTAATGGGAGGATGAGGGATCGTCTGGGAATCGTAGTGTTCCTCTTCTTAGCGAGGAGACTTGTATAAATCTCGGAGTACAGGGAAGTAGCGACACCAGTAACTCAGGGGAACGCAGACAGATGAGACGACGGGCCAAGCCGCCATACACTGGAAACATCATGCGCCCAATGTGTCCTGCGAGTCACCGGACACGAAATACTGGCAATAAATGATAAGGGACCATACGACAGCCGCACTTATACGAGAGACGCCGCCATAAGGGACAGTGATACAGAGTGGCGGCACAAGTCTGCGCGAACTAAGGCGCAACAATAAAGGGATTCACCAAGCGCAATGAACGAGGAAACTGCAAAACTCCAGAGACAGATAATAGAGAGGAGGGTATATCGGAGATACTGTCATACAGTGATATTATTATACTACCATAGCGTGCTGGAATGACACAGTCATACAGTGATATTATTATACTACCATAGCGTGCTGGAATAATAGTGTCATACTGTGATTTTATAATACTACCATAGCGTGCTGGAATGACACAGTCATACGGTGTTCTTATAATACTAACATAACCTGCTGGAATAATACGGTCATACAGTAATGCTCTAATACTACAATAACATGCCAAAATAATGCTGCCATGCAGTGGTCTTACAATACAACCATAATGTGCTTGAATAATACTGTCATGCTGTGATCTTATGATACTACCATAAAGTGCTGGAATATTACCATCATACAGAGATCTTTAATGCTACCATTACCATAAAGTGGTGGAATAATACCATAATACTTTGATCTTATAATACTACCATAACATGCTAGAATAATACTACTATGCAATGGTCTTATAATAGTACCGTAACATTCTGGAATAATACCACCATACAGTGGTCTTATAATACTACTATAAAGTGCCAAAAAAAATTCCAGCGCTGATATTAAAAAGCCACCTAATCATCATATAATACAACTTTTCCGGGGAAAGCCATTCCAAGCGAAACTCGGAGTCGACCATAACCTACTGAGTGTGCATTTTATATACAAGGCCTTTTTAACATTTGTGTTTGAGAGTATTCTGAAAAAATAAAAAATTGTTTTTATATTTGAAAGCTATCGCACGATTTTTTATTTTAATCTAAGTAACGAACCGGCGGGGACAGAAAGGAAGCGGAACTGATGGAGAGGAAGCTGGGTTTCCCAGTCAGAGGAGTTTGAGACAACACAGAAGCCATCCGCGACACCACTGACATATCCCGAGGAAACACCGCCTCAGAATATTTGTGATCGCAAAAGGACATTATCCGTGAGGTTTGATCACATATTTGAAAGGTATTGTGCTTTTTTCATAATATTTTGCCACCAGCCAAAAGAGGAGGATGTAGAAGCGGAGGAACACATTTTTAGTGCAGTTTTAGTGTTGTATGTAGTGCTGAAATAATACACCCACACTGTGTCCTATAATACACCTATACGTTCATATCGCCAACATTGTTCTAAATTTATACACAGGTAATACCGTCATATAGTAGTTCCATAAAAAAAACACCAAGTTTTATGACGCATATAGTGGTAAAATCTCCACACTATGCCCATGCAGAAACACAATACAGCCCTGCAATAGAACCATACACATACATATTACCACCACTATTATGATTTCGTAATACCGCCATATAGTAGTTAAGTGACACATATATACAGTGCTAAACTAACAGAGCCATGAAATGCCAAAATATTGGGGCTTATTTACTAAGGGTCCCGCGGCCACATTCTCGTTGGGTTTCCCGACTTTTCGGGGATCGCGCCGTGGGCGGTCCGTTGGATGATCCGACGGGTTCGGACAACGCGCGGGATTCTACCATTCAATTTGTGTCGCAAGCCAAGCACCTCCACCGGGAGGAAGATGGTGAACTCCGGCGCACCTGAGCGGGGAAGCAACACATCGGGTGCACGATCTTCATGAATCACGGCAGATGTGCATTCCGGCAGACATTCCAGATCGGGGATCGCGCAGGGATCAGGTAAGTAAATGTGCCCCATTGTCTCTATACCGTGAGGAAACAACAGTGGATTTCCATAGCCATGGAATAGCACTATAATATAATACCGCCATATGGTGCAGATTTATACCGCATAAGCTTTGTACTTAAATAATACGTTTTGATGGTAGCACAATTGTAGCAATCTGTCCCCCTGTGGCTATGCCACTGATCGATGGAGAGGATGGGGCCACGGGGTTACATTTTTTAAATTGTGTTGAATGGGATTTGCTCTTTAAACTTCTCTGTATAAAGTAATTATCATCTAAATAAAACTTGCCGTTTTCCGCGCTTGTAAACATGTTGTTCTGGGGGTATTTTTAGCGACACTTCATTAAGGATTTAATTACACATTTTATCTTTCTTTTGCCGAAGATAATATTCTGTGATCTCGCCTCAGACGGATCCGCAAACCCGCAATGACTCCATGGAAGTCCGGGGTCGGCACTGGGAAGATTTAAAGGGCAATTATCCCTAAGATAGAGTCTGTATCTGCTATACAGTAATATCTGCTTCTTAGAAAGCTGGGTGGAACACAATATCAATCCCTAGACTCAGCTTTTCCAGACCGGTGAATCCTGTGCAAATCCATCCACACAAATAGATTATTAGGACAGCTGTGTGCATGTAAGTATGGCCACCGTGCTCCTCAGGGGCGTGGCTAGAAGAGTTAAGGTTAGTCACACCGCATGATAGGTCCAAAAGTCTTCCATATTAGAGGACCTTGTGTTGCTGAAGACAGGATCTGAGGTTGGGAAGTGTAGGGAGCCCAGGGGTGAGTAACAATGTGTCAACAAAGGGTTATGTTCTGGGGTGTAGCTGCTCAGGGGTGTAGCTATAGATTTAGCAGTAACACCCCCTGAGACATACAAAAGATGACCCTAGCATTACCTTATGATCTTGGCTTTAGGGTCCTAAGTGCTGACCAGCATCGGGACCTTATTTGAAGTGAAGTAAATGGAGTTCTGGGGTCTAGTCCCCAAGTCGCTCAGGTGTGTGCAACATTCATGAGGCGAGTTGAGCCTCTTGCCTCAGGTAGCACCATCTGCAGCAAGATGGGGAGCAGCATCAGGGACTCAGTTAGTCGTCAGCATCAGGGGCCAGGACCTATCATCATGGAGAACCCTCTTACTTAAGAAAATAGCCTGATATATTACAAGTGTTAGGGGGCGGAGAGGGCGCTCACCTCAGGCAGCAGGGAGTTTAGGTTCATCCCCGTGTGTAGCTATAAGGGGTTTATAATTAGCAGCTGCTCCCCCTGTTACCTGAGGAGTCCCAAAACTCTCCATTCCATATACGAAGACCACAGTATTATTATAGTTTCCTCCTAGCATCAGCTTCTTTTTCACATATGGTGCCACTGAAGACAGGGACAGGGTCCAAATGCCGATTTATTAGTGATCAAGCAGGTGGAGGTGTCAGGTCTGGGGTCTAGCCCCAAGATACTCAGGAGTGTAGCTATAAGGGGTGTAGCTATAATTTGCAGCCACACACCCTCTAATACCTGAGAAGTCCCAAAACTCTCCATTCCATATAAGAAGTTTCCAGAATTTCTATAGGTTCCTCCTGACATCAGGGTCCTTTTCACATCTGCTGGGTCCTTATGCTGCCATATTTGTAGAGGAGTGCGTGGAGGTGTCGGGTCTGGGGTCTAGCCTTGGACTGTAAGGGGGTTAGACATATGATGCAAAAACACACAATTTTGCCCCATAGGTCCATGGAACCCATAGAAGAAACAATGTAACTTTAAAATTCTTATTTATATTAGAGTGAAGGGCGGAGTCTGGTCTGGGGTCTGAATTTATTTTGTTGAAGTCTTATCTCAGATATGAGACCATAATATATTTTTTTTGGGGGGGACATAGTTGATACACTATCAGACCACTTTGTAGGTTTTGTACCCTGATAAGTACGTCCTTGCTCCAGTTTTGACATGCACTCCCTGCGAGGGGAGAGACGGCCTGTTATGGGGTCTAGAGCTCTGTACTGACATTCTTGATCCCGTGTTATACGTGGCACATGACTCTTCCGCCCGCCTAGACTACACACATCTGATGAGAGTTATGATTAGAGGAGACCATGGACGCTTGGTGCGGAGGAGAGATGTCACTCTGACCCAGTTCATCTTGGAGATGGGCGCCGGCTCTCATCTTCCTACTGATTTTCTGATTCAATTAGCAGGGGCTGAATTAATTGGATCATGTAAGAGCCATTGTTTTACATCATCTAATTAATTTCACCTCGGTCCGATCCTGCACAAAGTCTGTAGGAAATCCAGACAGAGATGAATATCTGCAGGGTGAGGCGGGTCAACTAGACTCAATGTGGAGATGGAGGTGTTACTGTAATCAATGGCAATGAGAATAACTAGTATTAAAAATAATCACTGGATGTGTTAAAGGGGGTTTCTGGGCCTCACCTACCTACCCCTGGTGCCCTGTCCCAGCATTGCAGGCTACTTCCCCTCCATCTCTAGCCCCACATGTGACATCACTGATGATGATGACTGGTGTGACCATTGGGGCCAGTGAATAGCTACAGAGGTACTGGTCTTGTTGGGGGCTGTACTACCCCAGGTGGGGTCCCCTGACCATGGCTTAAGGTCCCAAACCTTCTTTACTGTACAGTCATCGGGTGAAGCGTTCCTGATTTTCCTGACCTGAATCCGCAGATTTTAATACATAATGAAGTCAAGGTCAGGGCACATTTTGCTCATCGTGGACATGCGCAGTACAACAATGTGCACATACTCCAGCTTCACTACACACCGTGCGCATGCACCAAGGTCCAAAGCCAGCTCAAGTCACTGGACCCCCATCATCATTCCTGGAAAATTTAGGAACCCAGCAATGGATTTATGGTGAATAGGTTCAGGACCCTTAACCCTGCTGCATAAAGAAAAGTTCAGGGGCCCCACATCTACAGACAAGCTCCCTGTAAATGTCCACACAAAAATATACAAGGAAGGAGAGAGAAGAAGATGGTGACCAAGGAAGGAATGAAGGGAAGGAAAACGGATGGGAAGAAGGAAAGGAACGAGGGAAAGGAAAAGAAGGAATGAAGAGAAGTGATGAAAGAAAGGAAAGGAAGAATGAAAGAAAGAAGGAAGGGATAAAGGGGAATGAAGATAGTGAAAAGGAAGACAGATGGGAAGAAAGGAGCGAGGGAGAAGGAAGTAAAAAGAAGAAGACAATGAAAAAGGTAAGAAAAGAGAAGGGAGGAAAGGAATGAATAAAGGAAGTGAAAGGAATAAGTAATGGAAGAAGGAAGGGATAAGTAAAAGGAAAGTCCGGAGGTGGATAAAGGAACGATAAAGGATAGAACGAAGGAAGGGAAGGAAAGAAATGAAAAAGGAAGTGGGAAGAAGGAAAGGAGAGAAAAGGAAGATGAAAAGAAATAAGTAGAATGAAGGAGCAGAACATAGAAAAGGGAATAAAGAGGAAACACAAAGAGAAGGGGGGAAAGAAAAACAAGAAATAAGAAGAAAAGCAAAAAGAGGAAACAAAGAAATTTGAAGAATGAAGGATGAAGAATGAAGGATGCAGAATGAAGGATCGCCCTCCGGACTGCCCGGGGCAGGTACATAAACCTCTGTGTAATTGAATCCCAGACTCAGGCGACGCAGAATCTTCCGAATAGGATTGAGAGCGGGAAGATCATAAGGAGCATCCTGATCATATCTGGCAGTCCGTGCTAATTGGGCTGCGGAGTCAATAATGAGACACCAGGACGCCGTCATCGCCTCATTGGTCAGTGCTGGCGCCTGTCACCTGGTAATGACACTCTTATGTCCCAGGCCTGATAATCATGTCTGGTGCTGAGATTAGCAGCGGCTCCTGTATACTCCAGTCACATCTAAAGCTGCTTGTATTATCGCGGAATATTTTAATGGCACCCCCTGCTGGTTCAGTTATTGGGCAGATCATGCTCCCCTCTATGGCAGCAGACGACCCAGGTGTAAGAGTTGGGATTTGGAGCTGCAGATATAAAGTACATAGAGATGAGGAGTCCAATACTATACACAAACATGACAAATGGCGCTCAGATTCTCCGCGCCGCAGACATCACAGCGGAATTTAGTGTAATGGGAGGATGAGGGATCGTCTGGGAATCGTAGTGTTCCTCTTCTTAGCGAGAGACTTGTATAAATCTCGGAGTACAGGGAAGTAGCGACATCCAGTAACTCAGGGGAACGCAGACAGATGAGACGACGGGCCAAGCCGCCATCACTGGAAACATCATCGCCCAATGTGTCCTGCGAGTCACCGGACACGAAATACTGGCAATAAATGATAAGGGACCATACGACAGCCGCACTTATACAGAGAGACGCCGCCATAAGGGACAGTGATACAGAGTGGCGGCACAAGTCTGCGCTGACCTAAGGCGCAACAATAAAGGGATTCACCAAGCGCAATGTACGAGGAAACTGCAAAACTCCAGAGACAGATAATAGGGGAGGGGATCGCACAACTATGAGACCGGGTACTATAAATTAGGCGCTATGTAGCACTAGTATTGTGCTGATGGAACTGTTATATAGACACATTACTAAGGGTCCCGCAGTCGCATTTTCGTCATATATATATGTGTGTGTGTGTTATGGCATTATTGCATATAGGGGGTCATTTACTAAGGGCCCGATTCGCCTTACCTTCACCAGGAATAGGCCGGTGAATTTCAGGGCATTCCAGCGCGCCTCCGGGGAACTTCAGCGCAGCAGCGCCACCTGGTGGACGGCGGAGGAACTACCTTAGTGAATCCCGGCCGGACCCGAATCCACCGCAGAGAACGCGCCGCTGGATCGCGAACGGACCGTGTAAGTAAATCTGCCCCATAGTGTTATTATGTATACGTTGCATACTGTCACACTGCAAGTCACACTGATACTATGTGACTAGTGTAGGTACAGTACTACTTTGGACTATATATATATATGTATGTCCATAATGTAGGTAATAGCTTTTCTGCACATCACGTAAAGCTCCTGGCGCAGCAGTGAATTGTGGGTATTCAGGAGTACAATACACAGAGCGAGTCTTCAGCTGTAAAAGATCATGTGGATAAGTCCTGCATTACCTGTAATTAAAGCAATTCTCCGGGTATTATAGAGAGACAGATCCTGAAGAGCCGCCATCAGTGCTGGCATTTCTAGAAAGACGCTCCCCATAGATGCAGCACAGCTGTCTATAGCACTGGGGTATCACATACAGCAACATTTCACCCCTCAAGTGCCAATGTATCACACTGGAGGCCAGATTTGGGTATAATTGTGGAATACTATAGGCTCAAGCCTTGACAAAATAGGCACTAATAGCATGGCATTCAAAGATCCCCTCTAAGAGGAGACTTTAAAGATAATTTTTCTCTTGCCACTAGGGGGTGACGCTATTTTTACTTATCTCCGAACAAATATCCTGCAAATATGTCAAAAAACACCTAAGATATGAAACCCTTTTAATGACCCCGCTAAGCTGTCTGCTGAAGCCCCTTCAGGTTGGGGTTAAAAAGTCATTTCTAGAATTCCCCCTTTAATGTGAAATCTTTCCTTCAAGTCAGTTGAAAATGAGCAAAGAAGAGTCACTTTTTGCCTGTGACGAGTTAAGTTTCGAGGCTGCAGCAGGAGGGGCAGTTCAGATACCCCTGTCTATAGCTCCTATAAACACGGTGTCATATTAAAGATATGAAACCCCTCTTTCAGATTGCATCAGGCTTGTAGTTATATGATTGTAAACGGGTGAAGTTCACATTGAAAGAATTAAGGAATTAACGAAATTACAAATTTCTTCTACCTGAGTGGGGGCGCTGGTTTAATGGAGTAAAATCTAGTGACAAAGGGGTTTTACCAATTTTTAGTTGGGGCATCTGTTAAAATAAATGCACTACAGGCAGTTCACAAAATAGGTTCCTTGGGTTTGTACTTACGGTAAGTTGAATTTGTATGTAAGTCGGAACTATATATTTTATAATTGTAACTTCAGACAATTTTTTTTTTTTGGCCCCAGTGACAATTGGATTTTCAAAATATTTTGCTGTAATGGGACCGAGTATTATGATTAAAGCTTCATTACAGACACTTTACAACTGATCATTGTAGTCTGGGAGTAAAGTAAGAGCATCTAGGGACTTCACCAGAGGTCATAGTGGGCAGAGGGGTCCGTCTGTAACTAGGGGTCGTCTGTAAATCGTGTGTCCTTAAGTAGGGGACCACCTGTATATGCTGGTACTAGACATTCTGTAAATGTCTCCCAGTGGATACTTTGTATCCATTCTAGTTATTAGATTCTATATGATATAATATGTATCCGTCGTATTGAATGTAACATGCACTTTAATACTAAAAATGATGAGGTCTGTAGTAAAATCCCTTATCCGCTGCCCCTCCTCCGCTGATACTCAGCATTTCTCACTGATAACTGGAAACCTGTTCACCCCTCAGAGCCGGAGATCTGTCAGCTCCGGATCCGTACAGTAAATTGTGCCCAGTAAAGATAAGGTTGGTTTAATTTGCTTCCTTACAGTATAAAAAATAAGCATTTTCGAGCGTCCATATAAAAAAACCTGCTGAAAGGTGCGCAATTTCGTCGCCGGTTTAATAGACTTCGCCGCCATTCGCATCGTTACACTTCCGCAAACAAGCGGCCTGACTGTTTTTTAATTGAAGGAGAGTAATAGAATTTATAAATACAGCGCAGCGCGCAGGGGAAGCCGCTACGATGAAAGAATACCGTAAAACACGCCGCTATAATGGAACCGCCGTAACTGGATTAAATAAATGCGATCGCCACGGTAACCAATTACCTATCAACCGAGGTGGTAATGGAGGCTACACTGCTGTCAGCAGCTCCCAGCCACTTACTCCGGCGATCGGCAAAGTCGATGTGAACTTGAAGTTGATGGAATTGTTTATCCGGAAGGATTACAGGATCAGCCAGCGGGCGACGTATCATGGGAGGTTTACGCCATGTTGACATAAAGCGTAAGAAAAGTATGGAGTGGTGACATCACTGCGGTAATGATGAGGTCACTAGTCAAAGAAAATCCATCATGATAAACCAGGGACATTACTCATAGATCCAGGCACCGGGACTGTGGTATCTTCTTATATTAGTTATCCATGGCCTCCTGCCTTCTAAAATCAACTTTTAACATTATGTTAATGATTCTAAAGGGCTCTGTTGGGCGTTACCAGAACCTATCTATGCTGTAGCTTCACAGGCTGTTACACTGTGCAGGAGCACTTCTCCCTCCAGCTGTGTGAGATTAGAGAAGGAGGAGGAAGGTGGATGTGATAAGAGAGAGCAGGGGAGACAGTAACCGCAAGTGAAGCTACAGAATGGAGGGGCTCTGGTAACACTACGAGAGCCCTTCTGGCTCATTAGCATAAGCATAAAAGTTAGTTTTAGGAGGAAGGAGGCCATGGATAACAAATATAACTGTGTGAGATTACAGAAGGCAGAGGAAGGTAGATGTGATGAGAGAGCAGGGGAGACAGTAACCGCAAGTGACGTTACAGCATGGAGGGGCTCTGGTAACACTCTTAGTGCTCTTTGGGCTCATTAGCATAATCATAAAAGTTAGTTTTAGGAGGAAGGAGGCCATGGATAACAAATATAACAAAGCTAGAAATTTGGAATGCTAAAGGGGGCGAAAGGGGAGGGTGCGTTCGGTGTAATCATGACCGTTTTTATTTTCCTTGCTTGTGTGTTCCTATATGCAATGTGCATAGGCACTGAGTGGGGCTGTGCTCATATGTTTGATTGCTTTATCCAATCTGTTTGACTTGGAATCTTTCATGTTGAACAAATAGGATGAAATGACACTGAATTCTGATTGTACACCAAATACCACAATAAACAATCAAAATAAAACAAGTTAAAAAAAAAAATATATAATAATATGATAATAATAATAATAAATATATATCCCGGTGCCTGGATCTATGAGTAAGTGCCCGTGGCTTATCAGGATGTATTTTGATGGGAGATTTCCTTTAACTATACAATAAACAGAGACAACTAATTAAGGGACTGGACAATCCCTTTAATTACCCAGGGTCCAAATTCTTGGCTTTTTTGGACATTTATCCAAATTTGTCCAAAGATTTGAATTTGTATTAAAAAAAATCAAGCAAATTTTTTAAATATATATTTATATACAGTAAATCAAGTTTTAGCGATTTAGGTTTGCGCCAATAACCAGACTTTGGTGGGAAAGTAACAGAAATGTTAAGGTCGCTGAAGCAATTCTCTGTGATGATTCTCAATAACGTGATTTAGTGGCGGCGCCGTTGATCCGCGCTCTGACGATACATTAGTGGGTATTCATCAATGGGAGAGGGAAATCCATTAATTAAAGCTGCGCGCCGAATGTGACAGAGGGAGATGGAGAGGGTCATAAAATCTATGGATTTTATAGCGAGAAAGAGGATTCTCCTGTTGTTAAAATGAAGCCTTTTAAACTGTCAGCCGAGAGAATAGCGCGGCACATCCGCTGCCGGTAATTCATCCATATTTTATTGTATTTTCCTGGCTGCTCTTGGTTTAGGGGCTCCTCCACCTTCTAATTGGAGCGAAGCAATAGACTACTCAAGATGCGATTGAGATGAACTTCCACCCAATGTAACGCTCAAGGAACCAAGAACGAGTCCATAACGACTCTTCACATCAAACCATCCAAGTGGACAAGAATATTCCTGACCAATTGACCAACAGCAGGAAATGGACAAGACCTGAGCCACAGAACCTGAAGAACCTTCAACACAAAAATCTGTAATGACTGGCTGTCCCCGCAGGGGTGGGTTCACACAGCTGACACTAGGCAGGGGCGGGACTTTCTTGGCAATAGTAAGGTGAGCATATAGGGTCAAAAAGGGTTTCATGTTTCAAAGCGAACATCGCCTATGTACTCCAAAAAATGTAAAAAACAAGAATTTTGTATGTGCCGTATTGCACAGCAGGGGTAGGATCACATAGCTGATTGGCTAACACTAAGCAGGGGTGTGACCTTCTTACTAAAATTTGAAATCTTAAAAAAAACTGACCTGAACCAACAGTAGAAACTCTCAACGAAAATTCTGTATGTGCTGTGTTGCCCGGTTGTTCCATGCAGAGGTGCGTTCACAAAGCGGATTGGATCACACTAAGAAAAGTTGGGACCTTCTTGGCAATAGTAAGGTAAGAATGTAGGGTCAAAAGTGATGGATGTTGCAAAGAGAACATCACCTAAGTGCCCCAAGAATAAAACTTCATTTTCATAAAACTGATCTGAACCGGAAATTCTGCATACGCAACCCAAAAGTAATTTGCTAAAAAAAAAACGCCAAATTTCTTGTAAAAATGTTGGTCTTCGAGATGGTCCACTATAATTGGCCACACAGATTAAGGTGACCAATAAATGTACGATTGACTTTACGTGATCTAAACCAAAAACAGAAAGATTGACCAATCCAATAATGTGGGGGCGTCGCCACTCTGTCAAAGGAAGGTTGTTGAAATTCCACCCCCAGTCCATCTGTTCTCCATGGAGATGACCCACCACCTTAGGAGTCAGTCCGTTGTGTACTTATCTCTCACCCTGGACAACCCATACAAGCTTACTGAACCAGTTCAAGTCTCTCCAAGGTCAACATCTGCAAAGAGTTTGTATGTTCTCTCAGTGATGTTCCTCCAGTTTCCTCCCACACTCCAAAACATACTGGTAGGTCGATTAGATTGTGAGCCCCAGAATTTGGCAAGCTCTGTGCAGGGCTGCGTAATCTGTAGGCACTATATAAATAAAGAATTATTATTATAAATGGGGGAATCAGTAGTAAATCTCGGTTTCAGGAGTCTAAGGCATCTCTTAATTATTTTGCTGAGGATCTTACATCCTTGTACTGTACAAAGTCCAAACAGTTGGACACTTACAAATCACCTCATCCATCAGTTTTATGTGAGTCTGAACTAAGCATCTCATCCTTTCCCCTCTCGCAGCAGGGAAATCCCAGCATGACCTTATCTACTAATAAAGGAGATACATAAAAAGCCTATTTATGTCCACATCTAAGAAACCCCCTTCAATATTTATGGCAGAAAGAAAGTGGTGATTAGAATTGACAAGGGGGCGGGGAAATTATCTATAAAAGTATTTGTAAAGCAAATGGAAATGCATTATACATAGAATAGGAAAATACCAAATTATAGCCTATGCCACCCTCTTTCTGACATAAGTAGTTATCATGGAGAGATCTTGACCCCCATCCTCTTGTATTCCACGATGGCGGCCATGTTGTTGGAGGGCTCATGTTCTGTATAAATTATATGGTAATTGTCCATCTACATACTATAATTCCATGTTTCCGCACCCAGGAGGGAATTTCTTGGGGGTTTTTTCCATACGAGGCAGTAGAGTGACAGCTCAGAGTTATATATATCCCAGGGGGGGAGTCGGCGGAGATGTATAGTGCACAACAAGCCTCCGACTCTTAATATTGATTTCAGATGGGTAAATAGCTACTTGAGCCACATCTCAGGTTTTTATCTCAAGTAGGTATCTACTGACCATAAAAGCCTAGTATAGCCGGAGTACTGGGAGAAAATTGTAAATGGAGGTTAAATGAGTAGGAAAAAAAACCAAAGAATTCAATAGCTGGAGCTAAGTGGCTTATACGATGCATCTCAGTGCCATAAACTGGAGAGTTAAAGGGGATCTCCTGTAATTTCAATGACCTTTTGCTAAAAGAACATCACAATGTAATCATAGGGTTCCTTAAGGTTCAACCGTAATACATTATCTGATTGCAAGTGTTCGCTTTCCATACAGCGCCTCCGAAGGAAATAAGAAGTATTACACATTGTCATTGTGTATATAACCCCGGGGGAGTCAAAAATTCCAACACCTGCTTTTATTTCAGCTACAAAACCAAAATGACATACAGTATCTGATCAGCAAGCAAGTAATGAGTGGGGGGGATATCTAATCTAGGCTGTGTCCAGAACATGGTCGCCATATTGGATCAGGAGCAAGTTTTTCCAATGAGAAGGGGATTGTAACATATCAAAGAAGAGCAACATTGTCCAAGAAATTGATTGGCACAATCAGATCTGTAATATCTCTGGTTCAGTAGTTATCAACACAGAAAGCTGCAACAACAATCAGGGACGTCCCCTGTGATGCACAGCTATGTGCCGTGTTGTCACTGGTGCTGAACACAGAGCTGAAGGCGCTGGATCCAATCGTCATGAACCTGCAGGAGAATCTCTGTGCTGATATCTCCTGAACCCTAAGAGATATTACAGATCTGATTGTGACAATCGATTTGATATATTACATGGATAGGATACAGTCATTGATACAATATGGCGGTTATGTTGTGGATATGGTGTATGGCTCTGTGTCTCCTATTGTGGCAGGCATGGCTATCATTCAGTTCTTACTATGAGGGCATCTTGACCTAGTGAGGGGTAATTATTCCTCCTGGACAACCCCCTTATGGACTCCTGGAAACATAGTAACAATCCCAATAGCAATTTAGGAAACACAAACCCTTTAGCGGTCACCCAGTTCCTCGGGAAGGGATGAAGTCCCCTACACCCCTCTTCACAACTAGCGTGAGGATGCCCCATCCTGCCCAGCTTTGAAGACTCCCCTATAAATCACATTCCACTAATATTTGTGCACAGTGTAATATGGTGACGAGATGATACCGCGGAATATTCTGCACGCCGTGCACCTGGTGCCGCGATATGTCGCTATACTACACCTCACCTCATTGATGTCATATATTTCCCAGTACTGCACAATCCTATATCATCCTGTACATATCTGTGTATTTATCTGTCACTTATACACAATGGGGCTCTCCCGCGTTCTATAAGTATATAGTTATGACTATATACTTATAGTCATAACTGATTTCCATGTGACCAACCCCATTAAATAAAAGCGAGAATATGAATGTAATCACTGACATACTGTGGCAGTTCAGGGTCAGTTTACACTTGGCTCATTTTTCAGTCTCAAAATTTTGGCTCGTTGTTAGGGGTTAGTCACACCCCTTTATGATAAACCACACCCTTTCCTCTGTAAGCCATAGCTCCTCCTCCAAAATACAAAATAAATCATCTACGTTTAGCTTAGTAAATCTCTGTTCCTAGGATACACGGAGGGGAGGCGATGTGAAGGTCCATCATAACTGGGACTGCTTGGACAACTTTTTGGCAAACTCAAAAAATCCCTTTAAGATTAAGCACTTGTGGAGTGAAAGCCCCTTTCAGATGCTACTGAACCCCAGTATTATACAATGTATCCTATGAAAATTCCAAAATTCCGAGGATAAAAACGATTGGGATTTTATCTCGATGGAAGGCCAGAGCTGAGGACGTTTGGGTTTGGCGCTAGTAGTTGGACCACAGCCCGTGATAAAACTGACTACGGGCACATAACATACTCCACTAGACATTCAGTTTTTAGACAATTTATTCTCATCTAGAGGCTTATCGAGGAAATTGGAGATGTTTCCATAGCAACGAGTACGGTCCCTGTTCTCATTTTCTGACTGGTGCTAGAAGAATCATCCGCTTGTTGCAACGGGCAACACCTCTGATTCCTTCTGCTCTTGGTTACATATAGATGTAGCAGAGCTGGATGTGCTTATATGGTGAGTAACACACAACAAGCTGCTCCCCTGTGGCTCGTGCTATACGATGGATTCCGTGCACCTCGCTGATCATGTGCGATACTTTTCTCTTGGTTGAACTTGCACCAGTATTATCTGAAAAATGTACACAAAAACGCTGAGTACACAATAAGCGCGGTCACAGATTTCTGGCACAGCCTCAGAATGTGGCGCGTTTAGCGCAGTAAATCTCATTCATTAATCATTATACATTTTTATATCACTGGATATCCTTGAATGTCACCTAACATAAACTGTTATAAGGATTAGTAGAGTTAGGATTGTTGGGTTTAGGTTAGTGGATTGAGGTTAGTTGGTATGGTAGCATGAGGTTTGTGTTAAGGTTAGTAGAATTAGGGTTAGTGGGTTACAGTTAAGCCCCGTGCACACAAATGTTTTTATTCGGCCATTCACATTCACTTCAATGGGCGATACAGTCATCCGTATGAATGGGTATATTGCCCACCCCACTGGGTCAGAGCCGTGTGACAAAGCTGGAACAAATAGGACATATTCTATGGCCTGGGTGGGCAAGGGGTCTTAGGCTTAGTCAGGTTAGTAAAGTTAAAGTTTGCAGAGTAAGGCTTAGTAAGGTTAGTGTTAGAGGTAGTGGGTTAGGGTTAATAGAATTAGTGTTAGTGAGGTAGAGTTAGGATTACTTAGATTAGTAGAGTAAGGCTTAGTAAGTTTAGGGCTAGTGGGATAAGGGTTAGGGTTAGTGTTAGTAGAGGTAAGGTTAGTGGGTTAGGGTTAGAAGAACTGGAGTTAGTGGGTTGGAGTTAGCCTTAATCGGGTTAGCAGCGTAAAGTTTAGTAGAGCAAGGCTTAGTAAGGTCAGGGTTTATAGGATTAGGGTTTGGGAGATTTAGGGTTAGTGTTAGTAGAAGTAAGGTTAGTGGGTTAGAGTAAGAAGAACTGGAGTTAGTGGGTTAGAGTAAGGCTTAGTAGAGTAAAGATTAGTAGAGTAAGGCTTTGTAAAATTAGGGGTAGTGGGATTAGTGTTAGTAGCATCAAGGTCAGTAAATTAGGGTTAGAAGAACTGTGGTTAGTGGGTTAGAGTTAAGTTTAGTCGGGTAAAGATTAGTAGAGTAAGGCTTAATAAGGTTAGGGTTAGTGGGATTAGGGTTAGAGTTAGGTTAAGGTTAGTGGGTTAGTAGAATTGGGGATAGTGGGCTAGAATGAAGCTTAGTAGGGTTAGGCTTAGTTTGGCCAGGGTTAGTGGGATTAGGGTTAGAGTTAGTAAAGTTAAGGTTAGTGGGTTAGTAGAATTGGGGATAGTGGGATAGAGTGAGGCTTAGTAGGGTTAGGCTTAGTTCGGCCAGGGTTAGTGGGATTAGGGTTAGAGTTAGTAAAGTTAAGATTAGTGGGTTAGTAGAAATGGGGATAGTGGGCTAGAGTGAGGCTTAGTATAGTTAGGCTTAGTTAGGTTAGCAGAGTTAGGCTTGGTAGAGTTAGGTTAATTAGGATTATGAGGGTAAGAGTTAGTGGAATTAGGATGAGTAAAGTTTGGGTTCCCTATAAATCCCAGGGATGAGCTGTGACATGTAATGAAATTTCTCTGCAGCTCCCCCCACAGGGGAAACAAATCATTGCAACCTCTATTCAAATGAATGAGCTGTCGGTGTAATATAGGACAGATCCTCTTTATAGTCAGTCGTTCACTCTTTATAGTAATTTTCATAACTATATGGGAATTTCCACCCTATTAAATATATATGTATACAAGGAATAGTCTATAATAGAAAGAAATTCACCTGTTGATAAGTTCCCAACCAAGAACACCAAGGACAATCTGGCACCTTTGCTATATAACGAGCGCCACTCTTATCCTTCGGTATAGACCGGTTCTGCGAAGTAAATGAAGCTGGCTTGCAATACCATCAACAACCTGTAGACATGTGTGGCGCTGTTTTTGTAATAAAGTAGTCTCTTTGATAAATCTGGCACTAGCCCTTAGTAGGCGATGCTGTAGGATTTATCTTTGGGATTACATTTTACATCTATACATGTTGCTTTTTTGTATTTTTTGAGACTGAATAGAAAACCTGTAGTTGTATTTCTCCCATTCCTCATGTAATCAGATCCCCATTAGTTGGTCAGGATAGATGGAGACTCTCTCCTGACTCCAGTCATCAGGTACGCCGGGTCTGAGATGAGAAACTGGTGGATGATATCCATCGTCTCCCCATCTAACAAGCCGGCCCGGATTACAGTCATGAAATATGAAAGTAGTGGGGGCCGGGTGGCCCTCATTCATCTCCAGCCCCGGATTACACCGCACAGCTTCATCTTCGTACATCGATCGATTCACGATTTTTTACCGCTAAGATGCTGACGTTTCCGAGACGTCATTTTTCAATTACAAAATCCAATCAGAGCAGAAAATCCACATGAAAATTGAAGGGTAAGTAGAGGACAGGAGCCCCGCTATCTGAATCCATGGGTGCCAAGTCCTAGCAATATAAAGGGACGAGTGGGCATTTACACCTTTACTACTAATGTGGGGGAGGGAAATGATGGTCTGTAGCGCTCATAAGGGAATGGAAATTGGTCCAATCTGAACATGGACAAGCACTCTGTATGGGCACCTGGCCCCGCACACTAGTGCCAGACCCATTTACTGCTAATTATGGTGCAGACTGGCACTGGGCTGAGGAATAGAAGTGTCTTGGTCAATTCCAGACCTACCCGGAGCCCATTTATCTATATTATTGGGTGCCCAGTCCATGTTTACTAGAGCTTGGGACAGGTGGGAATTGACTTCATTACATCCAATGTTGGAGAGAAGGGTGGGAGAAGCCATGGGCCAACAGGAGCTGGGGCAAGCACTCTGCATGGGCACCTGGCCCCTCACCACTAAAAGATGGTCAATGCCAAACCTTCCTGGAGCCCCTTTATCAATGTCAAGCGGTGGCCATGTGGACGTTTACTCGTTTGTATCAAATGTGGGAGATGCCACATGATGTTTTGTGGCGCTTATGGGGCATGGAAATTGGCACAATCTGAAATCAGGCAAGTCCTCTGCATGGGCAAAACTGGCACTGAGCTGAGAACTATGAGTGTCTAGCTCAATGCCAAACCTACCCAAAGCCCTTTTATCAATAGCAATGGGTGCCCAGTCCTAGTTTCCCAGACCTTCGGAAAGATGGGCATTTACTTCTTTACATCCAATGTGGATGACGCCATATGACGGCACGTAGCGCAATGGGGCATGGAAATTGGGTCATCCTGAGCACTCTATATGGGCACCTAGACTTTTCTCGCTCATTCATTGATCTGATGGACCAGATGAAACGGAATAGTTGAAAGTAACTAAACAGGGCTGCAATACTACACCTGTGGACTGGTGTGGCGCTATTTCCCTTATCCTGTACAACCCCACCGCTATAGCCTGACATACGGACACAGCCAGATTGTACTGGGTATTCATTATCCAAGTCTATGTGCATGTGATGCCGCAGAGCTGAGTTTGTCATGTGCAGCGGTATCAAGTTTATCCTTCTGCACGCTGAAAGTTTCTGATGCATCACGTGAAAATCAGCCGCGGTGTGGAGCCCCCGACCCCCGCTGTGCGTCCGCTAAACGCTTCTGGTGACACTTTCCTTCACGACAGTCAAGGTGTCATGTGATAGACGGGTTGTGATCGCGTGAGATTTTATCTGCTGTAATTCAGAGATGGAGACGACGCGTTTTGCAAGCTCCCGGTTGTATGGTTACGGTAGATGAAATCTGTGGAGAGGTGAGGGGGGGATGGGACGCGGCTGCACATCCTCAGCTCCGCACCTCACATGTAGGACAACTGAGGGGGCGACATAATATTTGTGATTGCATTGCAATTTCAGCCTGTATGGCGGTCATTTTTTCTACATAATGGCGGTAATATACTTTTTTGAGCACTGTATCGCGGTATTATTTGGATGTAGTCATGTGTAAGGTATAGTTTAAACATTGCATGGAAGCTCTTCTGCAGCACCGTATGGCGGTATTTTTAGAGAACTGTATTGAAGTATTATTGGTGCACTATAATAACAATAATATTTTTTTTATTTATATAGCGCACACAGATTACGCAGCGCTGCACAGAGTTTGCCAAATTGGTCCCTGTCCCCAATGGGCTCACAATCTAATCCACCTACCAGTATTTTTTGGAGTG
The DNA here is from genome assembly GCA_019512145.1 of Engystomops pustulosus. NCBI lineage: Eukaryota > Metazoa > Chordata > Amphibia > Anura > Leptodactylidae > Engystomops > Engystomops pustulosus. Next base: position 159,671,128 of record CM033647.1, on the reverse strand, counting down.
TGGGAGGAAACCGGAGGACCCAGAGGAAACCCATGCAAACACAGAGAAAACATACAAACTCTTTGCAGATGTTGACCCTGGGACTTGAACCCAGGTACCCAGCGCTGCAAGGCTGTAATGCTAACCACTGAGCCACCATGCCGCCCCTTATATGATAGCATTACTGTATATATCAGTGTTATCTGGGCACTTTATAGTCGTATTACTGGAGCATTTTATGGGAGAATTGTTGGAGAGCTGTACAGTAGTATTATTTGTCCACTGTATGTGTTATAAGAGAACTGTACTATAGCGTTATTGGCACACTAACTGGTAATAGTATTGGAGTACTGCATGGAAGTATTGGTGCACAGTATTTTTGGAGCTGTATGGCAGAATAATTTGGGGACTTTATAGTTGTATTATTGGAGCACTGTATTGTTGTATTATTGTTGCACTGTATTATAGTATCATTGGAGCGTTTGTCACTATTTCTAGTGTTATTGATACATTGGGGGTCAATTACTAAGAGCCTGATTCACGTTTTCCTGAAGTGTTACCCAAATATTTCTGATTTGCGCCAATTTTCCGTGAATTGCCCTGGGATTTTGGCGCACGAGATAGGATTGTGGCGCATCTCGCGCTTACCTTCACCAGGTATAGGATGGTGCATTCCGGCGGGCCTTGGGGAACTTCAGCGCAGCACGTCGACACCTGGTGGACGTTGGAGGAACTACCTTAGTGAATCGCAGGAAGACCCGAATCCACCGCAGAGAACGCGCCGCTGGATCGCGAATGGACCGGGTAAGTAAATCTGCCCCATTGTATAATAGCATATTCGTTGCAGTGCATGCCAATATTTTGGTGCACTATAGTGTAGTATTATTGAAGCACCACATAGCAGGATTATGTGGACATTGTAGTACTAATTGAACACTGTAATACAGACACAGCAGTCAACTATCTTCGTCCTAGGGACACAGATAGAGTGGGAAGTTGGCCCTCTAAAGACCTGGGTCTTGGAGCCACCGCTCCCCCTGCTCCCCTCCCCCCTGGTAGCTACACCTCTGCAGGCTGCATGGTAATATAATTGAAGCAATAATAACAATTACTACATAGCGCCATTATATTCCGCAGCGCTTTACAAATCATGGGGGACATATCCAAAATAAGACAAGACGTTCCAGAGTGAATACATAGTCGTATGTAACAATAGCGGTGAGGGATCCGCACACAAGAGCTTACAGTCTATGAAGTATCTATGTCGTATTATCTGAGTGATCAATGTTACTACTATGGATACACTGTATCACATTATAGGAAGTGTATGGTGGTAGTATGATTCCATTATTTCGGCACTACACGGAGCGGTGATGTCGGCAGTGTATGGCTATACTGTATTCAGCGCTGTATGACCTTACAGGCAGTTATGTACAATGTAGGTTCCTTGGGTTTGTACTTAAGTACAATTTGTATGTAAGTCGGAACTGTATATTTTATAATTGCAGCTCTAGACAAACGTTTTTTTATATCCAAGTGAGAATTGGATTTTCAACATTTTTTGCTGTAAAGGGAACAAGGATTATGAATAAAGCTTCATTACAGACACCGTACAGCTGATCATTGCAATCTGGGACTATAGTAACATCCAGAGAGCTTCACCAGAGGTCACAGTGGGCAGAGGGTCCGTCTTTAACTAGGGGTTGTCTGTAAGTCGGGTGTCCTTAAGTAGGGGACCGCCTGTACATTTGGGAGTATTATTTTGGCAATGTTTATTGTGAGTTTTGTAATATGACAAACTCGGCTCTGCTATTTCCAGCGCAGTGACAGCATTGCTGTACAGCTACAATGTATACATCACTGTGATGTACAGAACACAAGAGAGAAATTATTGCTGCCGGTGACGGGCGCCCGATGAATTAAGTGACACTTATAATGAGCCAATTAACCCCCGCCATCCAGAATTACACCAGTCAGTGCTCGCTCTGTGATGCAGTCATACTATGGAAGAATTACACCCCCGGACCACCCAGCCATGAAAGTCACACGCTCCACACATGTACAAAGCCAATTGCATTATCATTAGTTGGTTAACATCATTAAAGAGACATCAACAAATATTTAAGGGGTCGTAAAGCAAGGCAGAAACAACAACGAAACCGGAAGGAAATATCTGCCTATCAGTCTATAAGGGATTCGGCAATTCTTCTCCGGCAAGATCTGGAGTCATAAGTGGAGCAGGGGATTCGTCTATACTTCCCCTACCAGTCTAGACCAGGGCTTAAAGGGAACCTGTCACCAGGAGACCCATTTTTAGCTCTCCCCCAGTCCCCACAGAGCATAGTACATACACTGCCAAAGTGTTTTTGTATAAATATCAGGTTTTACAGAAAAAAAGATATGTTATATTGTACCTTTCATTAGCATCTGCTGTGTGACTAGGCAGTCGTCCACTGGGAGGGGCTGGAAAGGAGCAGCCCCCCCCACCCTTGGGAAACAGCTCCTCCATGTGACCTTTTCATATATATGAAAACACCCATCACTGGGCTTAGCGACGCCCCCTGCTCCTCTACAGCCAATCCCGAGTGAGGGGAGTTATTCATATATTTGAAAAGGTCACATGTTTCCCAAGGGTGGGGGGGAAACTGCTCCTTTCTAGCCCCTCCCAATTGGTAACTGCCTAGTCACACAGCAGATGCTAGTGAAAGGTACAATATAACATATCTACAGACTACAAACATGGAGCGTAGTCTGATCATCCTGTCTTGTAACCCTGCTCTCCTATTTCTCCCCGTTGAAAAAAGTGCAGCTAGAAGACACTTAAAGGGCATCTGCCACCAGGATGAAGGATTGTAAACCAAGCACACTGACATACTGGTGTGTGCCCCATCTGGCAGGATCAACTCTTCTTTTACCTTCTCATGCCCTTGTTTTTAAGAAAAAGTCTTTTAAAATTACGCAAATGATCCCGAGGGGCTCCAGGCTCCATTTAAACCCATGGAGCCAGGAGCCCCTCAAGCTCATTTGCATAATTATTAAAGCCTTATTGTCTTAAAATCCAGGGCATGAGAAACTAATAGAAGAGTTGATCCTGCCAGATAGGGGAACACACCAGTATGTCAGTGTGCTTTGTTTACAATCCTTCATCCTGGTGGTAGATTTCCTTTAACATGACTGCAGGACATGACTACACTGGGCCTGTTTGGGGCAATTAAAGGTGGTGGATTTTGTAGCTATAACCCACTGATATAATTGCCCTTTAATGGTCTCTAATTTCCCCATTTCCTTGGTGCGATGGGATGAGGGGCCCCTCGTCCTGCCTATATCTGGTCCTGCACACAGCAGTGATACATCTCTCCACTGACAGCCCGGAGCGGGACCATCGCTCCAGCCATTAATTCTCATTAATTAGAGCCTATTCCCATTCTTCTGCTGCAATCATAAATAATTTCTCCGCATGAATCTATTGTGTGTTGTAGTCAATCGGCGCAGAATTAAAAAAAGAATCTATTCAATCTTCGTATTCCCCATAGGACATCACTGAAGACGCTCGGAAAACTAGACTTTTCTCTGGTTAATATGAAACAAAAATGTACAATACAAAATATTGAAGTGAAAATTCGGAGCTGTGAATAGAGATGTAGGGACCCCCCAGCATGAAATGACTCCCTGACACCCAGAGAAACAGAGCGGCGCAGCTAAAAATATAGGACATCATGTGTTATACAGAGGAAGGCGCCCCGTGTAGCCTGCAAGGGGTCATCATGCCCCCAGCAAGGTCTACACAATCATAACTACACAGCACTTCATATAGGGAGAAGAGAGGAATAAATGGGTAGGAGGAAAGAAAGAAAAAGGAGGGACAAAAGGTATGGAGGAGGAAAGAAAGGGAATGGCAAGTGAGGAATATCTGCTGCCTGGCAAAGGCAGGAAAAATGGAGGGTAGCAAAGTAAAAGGAGTGGGAAGAAAGGAAGGAAGGAAGGAAGGAAGGAAAGAAAGGAAGGAAGGAAGGAAGGATGGAAAGAAAGAAAGAAAGAAAGAAAGAAAGAAAGAAAGAAAGAAAGGAAGGAAGGAAGGAAGGAAGGAAGGAAGGAAGGAAGGATGGAAAGGAAGGAAGGATGGAAAGGAAGGAAGGATGGAAAGGAAGGAAAGGAAGGAAGGAAGAAATGAGAGTGGGAAGGATGGAAAGGAGGAGAGTAGGAAAGAAAGAAAAATGGGCGTGAAGAAAAGAAGGAAGGAAGGGAAAGGAGAGTGGGAATGAAGTAAAGATGGATGGGGCAGAAGGAAGAAAGGAAAGGAAGAGATAGGTAATGAATGAAAGGAGAGAGGGGAGGTAAGGACACAAAGGAAAGTGGGAAGGAAGGAATAGACTGGCAAAAGAAAGGAGTGGTGGGGGGTTGGGAGGGAAGGAAGGAAGCAAGAAAAGGTGCACCAGAAGGAAGGAATGAGAACGCACAAGTGGTGTTATAGTGAATGAAAAGAAAATGTTGGAGCAGACTGAAGATAAAAGAATTTAAGAAAGGGAATGAGGGATGGGGTATGGAGGGAGCTCAGATAATATGGAAGATAAAGGGAAATGGAAAAGTAAAGTCAAATTTGAAGGAGGAAGGAGGGAAAGATTGACGGATGGGAATTCTCACAGTTATTGGTTTAACAAACATCATTACATTGCCATATCCAACACAGACCCTGCGCCATACCCAACACAGACCCTGCACCATACCCAACACAGACCCTGTGCCATACAAACAACATCGAGCGCATCTTTCTGCTTTTCCTGTTTCCAATACAAAAAGTTTTAAGAAAAAAAAAGTGTTTTTTTCCCAGGACTCTATTACACTCTTGCTTGTGTCTGCTCTGATCTAGGTCATTACCCAGGTAGCGGCATGAAGCGTAATATTAGAGGTAGCAGAGATTGTCAATTCCACTTCTACCAGTGTGACTAGAGCCCCACATATCTCCCTGGGTTACATCCAATGTATTTTTATCCTCTCCCCGCAGTCATATTCCTCAAATACATATATATCCCCAATCATTCAGCACAAGTGTTTCTCACCTCCCAGGTCCAGTGGGATGAGCGTCCGGCACTGGGTAAATACAGACTTCTATGACATAATATAGACTTGGATTCCTACCTTCACAATAGGTCGGGTCTCCTTGAATAGGGACAAATCCGTTCCGACATTCGCATGTGGCTTTTGTGATCCAGTTTCTGCACTCTGAGTTTTCTCCGCACTGATAACCGTCCGCACAAAAGTCATGTCCTGCAATAAATGAAAGATTTTCTCAGCTGGCAATTCAGTGACAGAGGAAAGAAAAAAACTCTAAGTAAATGTTTGCCCTTGAACACCATTTTTTTCTCCTCTGCGGAACCATTTTTATGATAAATCTTTGTATCTTGGTAAGAGTCATCTCCTTCAGATACAGATTTCCATACTGCTGGAGGTAAATAGAAACATTTTGACTAGCTACAGCCACCACTAGGGGGAGCTCAGGAGCTTACTGAATACCCCGATTGAGCTCAATGATAAAACCATAAGGAATTTGTCTAAGCTCCTCCTAGTGCTCATCCACTGTATCTAAAACTTATCTGGGGGTGTTTATCAATTAAACTACCTATCCAATTGCCCCAGATTTTAGGGAGTGCCAACTAATAGTAGTCCACCAGTAGCCCAAACAATAGTAGGATGTAAGTTCTCCTAGAGAGAAGCCTGATACTGACCCTTATCCTGCCCGTTTACAGGATACCTATGAAGCTTAAAGGGATTTTCCAATTTTTTTACTACCCTTGTCTTGCCACCCATAATTACTACAGGCTGCCGGTGTATAACATGATGGTTGACCTCAGCTTCCCAATATTAGTGACATACTCAATGGCTCAGGGTCTGGATCATATCAAGGTGGAGTGAGCATGTGTGATCCATAGATGCGGGGGCGGGTGATTTGTGTACGTGGCACGTCACTTGCATTGTCTATTGCATAGCCTGTATGATGAATGGTCTTCACCATTAGTACTTACAGCCCTTGAGCCTCTTGTGCTGTTGATAAAGTCAGCACACTCGCTGTATCATAGGTCGGCCTTCAGAGCGGGCGCTACTATGGTGGAGCAAGGAGCAATAGACTTCTTGAACCTCCATTCATACTAGAGCAGCCCACTAGAAAAGTAACCCAAAGATATAACTTTGTTTCGGGCAACAGAAAACCAAATGCACCCTTATTTCAACACAGTGGGGGTCATTTACTAAGGGCCAGATTCGCGTTTTCTCGACGTGTTACCCGAATATTTCCGATTTGCGCCGATTGTACCTGAATTGCCCCGGGTTTTTGGCGCACACGATCGAATTGTGGCGCATCGGAGCTGGCATGCGCGCGACAGAAATCGGGGGGCGTGGCCGAACGAAAACCCGACGTATTCGGAAAAACCGCCGCATTTAAAAAAAAAAATTGTGTCGCGAAAATTTCACTCACCTTCATCCTGGATAGGCCGGTGTATTTCGAGGCATTCCAGCGGACTTCAGCGCAGCAGCGCCACCTGGTGGACGGCGGAGGAACTGCTTTGATGAATCCCGGCCGGCCCTGAATCCAGTGCAGAGAATGCGCCGCTGGATCGCGAACGGACCGGGTAAGTAAATCTGCCCCAGTGTGGGTAAATCTACAGCCCAAAACCTCACGCTTATTAGTGACCTAAGTGAAGTTGCCCCCCCCCCCACCTTGTTCAAATGTAACAAAATTGGTGTCAAAAATGTGTGCTATGTTTGTGCAGCAGAAATTTTTGTTTGTGCCGCTATCATTTTTAAGATATTACTAAAAGTTTCCAGAAGTCATCAGAGATCAACCAGCCCACCCACATTACACAAACCAAACAAAACTGGTGCCAATCAATTCTGCTACGTTTGTGTTTCTCAAATTTTTGTTTCTGCTGAAGGGATTTAACGAAATTGTAAAGGTCAAAAGTTCAGCCAGCCCCCCCACATTAACAGAATCAAACAAAACTGGTATAAAATATTTGTTCTACGTTTGTGCAGCAAAAATTTTTGTGTGTTGCTTTTGGCTATACTCACATAGTTCCTCCTAATGGATATCCTACAGAATAGGTATTATGTTTTCGCCGAAAGCCTACAAGGTATCTACCTATAAGTGTTTCCTTTAAGAATAGAGCTAATCTGCATACAGGTAATATTATACCACAACAAAATAAACATTTTTTTATTTGTATTCTATATTTTTATAGAGTCTATCAGTTTATCACTCCCTCCATGAAAGGCCTGAACGCCCAAGAATCCTAAAATAGTTGTCATCCGTGCGGCAGCCATCTAGAACGGACCTAAACCCGAAAGTTTTATGGTGACTATTATGATAGACGTCGGAGGCGCGCTCCCAGACCGCACATAAATAACAAGTATAAGCGGAATATGGAGCAGAATGGGAACCAGACAATCGTTTTCCATTAGGAGTTTTTTTTTTTTTTTTTTAAATTCCATTAAAAATAGATCCCGAAAACATCATATATATCGCTGCCAGAAATCCAAAAGAAAAAAAAATGGTACATCTGCTTGTTTTGTTTGTTTGTGTGAATATATTGAATACTTAAAAAAATTTATGTTGCCAACACAAAATAATTTGTTTCGATAAAAAAAAAAAATTGTCTGTTTCGTCTTTTGACTTATTTTTAGTAATACATTTTTTAAAAAAGTTGAAATAAAAATCTGGACACTTCCCAAGTTTCTACATTTTCAATTTTGCCGAAGATTTTTTTTTCCCCTTTTATTTTAGTCTTTGAATTTTTTTTTTTTTTTTTAAACTTATCTAAAGACCAAAGAAAATTGTTGTGAATTTTAACCCTTTTGACATGAGCATTTTTTTGGAAAATAGTGGAATCTCATGAGATTTGTTATTCTTGACAGGAAGCTTCTCCAACACAGAAGGGAATTTCCTCCCCCCTTTCTCTTCTGTGTTGGGAAACAGTCTCCTCCTAGCACTCTCACGCTGTTCCTGAGATGCCAAAAAAATATTTCAGCTAATTTTTATATTACAGTCAGATCGGGTTTGAGCTCAGAACTCAAATATTTCCATTCCAACAATTTATATCCGGATGAGTTATCCCTTTTTCTATGCGGAAATATTTACAGGCATCTCAGGAGCAATGTGAGAGTGCGGAGAGGAGACCAAAATAAGCTAAAAACATCTCTTCGCACACCCACTGAACCTAAAATCTCTACTGCCTGAGATGAACTATGGAATGGTGCATCGCACCATCTCATCCTGGGGTAATATACAATTTTTTTTAGAAAAAGTGCAGCGCCTGAGACTCTGAGTTGGAATTACCTGAGGATGGGGAAAAATCCATAAGCCCCAAGGCAGGAGAGCAAAGATACAAGACAGACAGAACACAAGGCGCAACACTAGCGTAATACAGCTCAACAATGCTATACAAACAAAGTATCGCAGGACTCTCACCTGAAATAAGATTGACAACAGCCTTGAGAGAAATGTATAGGAGTACAGCTGCCGATCCTCTGCGTCAACGATCACTTTAGGACCAGGAGTCGGGAATGAGACCAGTCATCAGATGTAGGCAATTTATTATGGCATAAAACAGCGACGCGTTTCAGCTCCAGACCAAAGCTTTCACCAGAGAGAAAGGGGGATGAAACGGCACTTCACTTCTCACTCGGAGATCAGTCATCAGTCCGGTCCAGGGCTGAAATGCGTCGCTGTTTTATGCCATAATAAATTGCCTACATCTGATGACTGGTCTCATTCCAGACTCCTGGTCCTAAAGGGAGCGTTGACACAGAGGATCGGCTGCTGTACTCCTATACATTTCTCTCAAGGCTCAGACAGCAGGTACCTGCTACAACACAGGACCGGACACTGAGGGTCTCATGCAGGACCTGACACTGAGGGTCTCATGAAAAGACCCGAGAGAAAGGGGGATAAAACGGCACTTCAATTCTCACTCGGAGACCAGTCATCAGATGTAGGCACCTTATTATGGCATTAAACAGCGACGCGTTTCAGCGTCCGATTTGTGCCCAACTGCCCCGGGATTTTGGCGCACGCGTTTGGATTGTGGCACATTGGCGCCGGCTTTCACGCGACAGAAATTGGGGGGCGTGGCCTTCAGACATCCCGACTGATTGGGAAAAACCACAGAATTTAAAAAGTTATTTGTGTCGCAAGATCAGCAATCACATGCACTGGGAAGAAGAAGGTGAATTCCGGCGGAAACCTCTAGGCTCACATCAGCTACAACCGTTCTGTCTATCCTATCTTCTTTCTCAGCTACCTTATTTCTTCCGCTCCTCTCCTCGCCTCTATCCCTCTTCTTCCCCCTACCCCCCTCTTTCTGTCTTCCCTTTCCCTTATTCCTGGCACTGACCCGTTTTGCGGCCCCCTGTGTGCAGGTCCTGTGTTGTAGCAGGTGGTTGCTGCCTGAGGCGAGAGGCCCAACTCGCCTCATGGCTAGAGTACCCCTGGATGACTGTCAATATTTCAGACAACGTTGATAATGTGTGAGGAGGGATTTTAGACTAAAGACTCCTGTGTCAGAGGCAAATTTATCAGCCTCCCTTCCTATACCAGTATATATACCAGTACCTTAGAGGGTTTTTAAAAAGAAAAAAAAACTGGATAACGCATTGAAAATCCTTTCCTATTTCACTTTTTTGCTTTCAAAAAATATTTAGGTTCTGAGTTCAAACCCTATCGGACCTTATTATAAACATTGGCTGGGGTATTTTTCAGGGGCAGCTGGAGACTTGTTTTGCTTATTTTTATCCATTTTTATTTTTAATTATTGTTTATTTAATCTTTATTATATTTACCTAAAGGTTTTTTATTTTGAACATTAGAGTTAGTATTGTATGATTTTAGATTATTTTCATATATCCTTAGCTCAATTAAAAAAATGTAACAGGAACAGGGTGTGGTGTGAATATGCCTCAGGAGGGTCCTGTACCAACCATGGCCCCTCAGAGAAACTCCCTGTTTTTTTTTTTTTCGGCAGTTGTATTTTGCTGTGTATTTTTTTTATTTATAATTTTTTTTTACTTTTGTAGCTTATTTTAATTAATGCTTTTTTTTTCAGTGAATTATTGATTGTGCGACATTAATACATTAGTAACACTGTATTTTTTTATATTTATTATTTGATTTTCTTTTTTTTTTTCCCACTTAGGGATCTATTTGAGCTTGGATGTGGTCAGCATGTAACTTGCCTGCGCTCGTATGAGAACAAAACACATCGTAGAAACAAATAGGGGCAAAAAAATTCGCTTCCATTCACAACTCCCCTCTCCATAGGAAGTTATGGCGCACGGCGCCGTATTACGGGTAAGGATAGGACAGGTCCTATCTTTTTCCCGGGTACGGAACGGTACGGTGCTGCACGTGTGTTGCACCGTACCGCTCCCGTAGGGCGCCGTGCACCCATTGCCGTCTATGGAGGACGTATATTGGCCGTATATACGTCCTCCGTACGGTCGTGGGAATGTAGCCTAAGTTTGTATAAAAATAGACTTGTCCAGTTGAGCACCTAATGAGTATGAGGGTGCACTGGCCCTACCACAGGGTCTACATGGTGTACAGGGTGTACCATGTAGAAGGGGGTACCGGCTCTACCACATATAGGTGTGTACTGGCTCTGCCATGTAGAAGGGGGTACCGGCTCTACCATATAGAGGGGTGTACCGGCTCTACCACATATAGGGGTGTACCAGCCCTACCATATAAAAGGGTGTACCGGCTCTACCACATATAGGGGTGTACCGGCTCTACCATATAGAGGGGTGCACTGGCCCTACCATATAAAAGGGTATACAGGCTCTACCATAGCTTTTAGCACATCACGTAAAGCTCCTGCGCCAGACAGATGATATTGCCTGGGGTGGTATTCAGGCGAGTACATTAACAGAGGCCGCAGTCTTCAGCTGCCTAAAAGATCATGTGCGATAGAAGTCCTGACCCTATACCTATGTATAATTAAAGCGAATTACTCCGGGGGTATTATTAGAGAGAAGGATACTTGCAAAGCCGCCCCCATCAAGTGCTGGCATTTCTAGAAAAGAAAAGACGCTCCCCATAGATGCAGCACACAGCTCCTGGTCTATAGCACTGTAGGGTGTATCCATACAGCACAGCATTAACCCCTCAAGGCCAATGTATCACATTGGATTGCGCCAAGACTTTGGTGTTTGTTGTCTTGTCATAGTGTAGATACTATTATAGGTATTTAAAGCCCTAGCGCCATTCTAAATGATTCCCCTCTAATGAGCGAGACTTTAAAGAGGACTGCCTCACCAGCGTGGCGGACCTCATATTCACTAAAGACAGGCCGACAGAAATGCCATGAACACTGCTAAGCCCGCCTATTACACCTCTCTAGCCCCTATTTCTCAAGCATTTGCATCTACAGTATAATTTGTGATATAACTTACTCTTGCCCCATCCTGACCAACATCCTCGCCGGCCGTAGTCACAGGGCACCTGGAACTTTGACGCTTTAATAATAAACAACATGCCTCTTTTTTTTAAAAACTCTGCATTCCCGTCTGTTACTCCCTACCTCAGCAGCATTGCCCGCACCCACCTTTGTGCCCTCATTTCTTTCCCGCCATGCTACAGCATCCTCATCCTGCTGCCTCTCACAGCCTGCCGCACTGAACTGATGACAAATAAGCTGGTCACGCAGAAGCTAGCGAGGAGCTATCGCCTACAGGAGCCCACAAATGATGGCAAGGCAGCCTGCAGCATCACACAAGCTCACATGTTGCTTATTGTGAAATAGCATCCAAACCAAAGCCAAACCCCGTGCAGACATACCCCAGGTGATAGGTAAGTATATAACACACAATTATATATGTAGATGCAAAATTAGCTTAGAAGAAGAAAAGGAAGAGAGAGCATTTTTTGCACCAATGAAGGTGTCAAGGCTTTTACAATATGTCTTAGTGCTTGAAAATGAATGGGTCCAATGGTGACAGGTCCCTTTTTTAAAGATAATTTTTTCTCTTGCCATTAGAGGTGGCGGTACAAGCAGAATCCGCTTACTTTTTAATGATCTACCGAACAAATATCATGACTAACATTGTCAAACACCTCAAGATATGAAACGCTTAATGACCCGCTAAGCTGTATGCTGACGCCTTGTCCGGTAGAAGGATTAATTGTCCTTTCAAGAATTCCCTCATTTAATGATGAAATAGTTTCCTTCAAAGTCATGTGAAAATGAACATAGAAGAGTCATTTTCGCAGTCCCATCCCCCAGTGTTCAACATTCTAGCTAAAGAGTTTTGTATGCTTTCTCTCCATGATTATTTGTGGGTCTCATCCAGGTCCTCCGGTTTCCCCACACTCTGAAACATACTCGTAGCGTTGATTAGCATTGTGAGCGCCCCATGCAGGAAAAGGACTGATGCATGACCAGTTCGTGCAGCGTGCCAACCGCGTATCTGCTTGCGCTATATAAAATACAGAATTATATTATTAAGAAATTAATTTTATCTCTACTGCGGGGCGGCGCTAGTTTAATGGGAAAACTAGTTGACAAAGAGGCGTTTTGGGTTTTACCAGATTTTAGAGAAGGCATCTGTTTAAACCTACTGCACTCTATGCCTCGGATATAGACATCTCCGTTGTAAAAAGTGCGATACGTGTGTATCCATTATAGTGATGCAGATTCTATATGAAATAATATGTTCGTCGTATTGAAATGTAAACATGCGCTTCTCTTTAATACTAAAAATGATGAGGTCTGTAGCCTAGTTTTAAAATCCCTTATCCGCATGCCCCTCCGCCGCTGATACCTCCTTCGCATTTCTCATGATAACTGGAAACCTGCTTGTTACTACCCCTCAGAGCCGTCGAGATCTGTCCAGCCTCCGATCCGTACAGTAGTAAATTGTGCCATAAAGATAAGCCGTTTGTTATTTGCTTCCTTACAGTATAAAAAATAGCATTTCGAGCGTCCATATCAAAAAAACCTGCTGAAAGGTGCCGCAATTTCGTCGCCCGAGGTTAATAGACTTCGTCCGCCCATTCGCCATCGCCTTACATTCGCAAACAAGCGGCCTGAATTGTTTTTAATTGCAGGAGAGTAATAATTATAAATACAGAAGGACCGCAGCGCGCAGGGTCAGCCGTTTTACGATGAAAGAATACCGTAAAACACGACGACTATTTATAATGGAACCGCCTGTACGATAACCCCGCTATTTGCGATTATTATTAAATAATCGCCGGGACAAGCACGGTAACCAAACGTCAAGCAGAGTATGGGTAAAAGAACTCGATGGGTGGTTAATAGAGCATACACTGCTGTCAGCCCAGCTCCCCGCCACTTACTCCGCGATCTGCAACTATCGAGTGTTGAACTTGAAGTTGATGAATTGTTATCCGAAGGATTACAGACCGATCAGCCAGGCGGCTGAGTATCCTGGCGAGCGTTACGCCCTGTTGACATAAAGCGTAAGAAGTATTGGAGTGGTGACATCACTTGCGGTATGATGAGGGTCACTAGTCAAAGAAAAGAACATCCATCAATGATAACAGGACATTACTCATAGCATCCAGGCACCGGGACTGTGCAGTATCTTCTATTTAGTTATCATGGCCTCCTGCCTTCAAAATCAACTTTTAACATATGTTAATGTTTTTTTTTTCATTTTCTAAAGCGAGCTTACTGTTGGGCATGTTACAGAAACCTTCTATTCTGTAAGCTCACAGGCTGTACACTAGTGCAGCGAGCCAATTATCCATCCAGCTGTGTGTGAGAGTTAGAGAAGGAGGAGCGAGTGGATGTAGATAAGAGGAATGAGCAGGGGAGACAGTACCGCAAGTGAAGCTACAGATGAGGGGCTCTGTAACACTAGATGAAGCCCTTTACGGCGCTCATTCAGCATAAGATAAAGTTAGTTTTTTAGGAGGAGGAAGGCATGGCGATAACAAATTATAACTGTGTGAGAGACATGCAAGGCAGAGGAACGGTTAAGATGTGATGAGATGGAGCAGGGGCGGGAGACAGACCGCAAAGTGAAGTACAGATATGGAAGGGGTCTTCTGTAACACCTTAGTGCTCTTTGGCCCTCATAGATTCGCATAATCATAAAAGTGAGTTTTAGGAGGAAGGCAGGGACACGATGCCGATAACAAATATACAAAGCTAGAAATTGGAATGCTTAAAGGGGGCGAATAGCGGAGGACGAGTGCCCATATTCGGTTTAATCCTGACCGTTTTTATTTTCCTTGCTTGTCATTGTGAGTTCCTATATGCAATGTGCTATAGGCCATTTGCATGAGTGCGGCGACTGTGCAATAATGATGTGATTGCTTTATCCAATCTTGTTTGACTTGGAATCCTTTCATGTTGAACAAATAGCGAGGCAAATGACCTGAAGATTCTGATTAGTACCACCAAATACTACAATAAACAATCAAAATAAATAACAAGGGTAAAAAAAATATAAAATATAATATATGATAATAATAATAATAAATATATAGTCCCAGGTGCCCTGCGATCTATCGCGTAAGCTGCCGGCGGCTTATAGGATGACTATGTTGATGGGAGATTCCTTTAAACGTATACAATACAGAGACAACTATAAGGGACGTGACAATCCCTTTTTCATTACCCAGGGGTCCAAATCGTTGCGCTTTTTGGACATTTTATCCCAAATTTTGTCAAAGATTTGAATTTGATTAAAAAATCCCAAGAGCCAAATTTTAAATTATATTTCATATACAGTAAATCAATGTTTTTTTAGCGATTAGGTTGAGCGCCAATAACCAGACTTGGGGCGAAAGCTAACAGAAATGTTAAGCGTCGCTGGAGAATTCTCGGTGATGATTCTCAATAACGCTGAGTTTAGTGCTGGCGCCGTTGATCGACGCTTGACGATAATTAGTCGGGTATCATCAATGGGAGACGGGAAATCCATTAATTAAAGCTGGCCGCCGACGAATTGCCCTGACGTGCACCGGAATTGCTGTGACATGAGCGGAGATGGCAAGTAGGGTCATAAATCTATGCAGATTATAGCGAGAAGAGAAAGCCAGGATTCTCCTGTGTTAAATGAAGCCTTTAAACTGTCACCGCATGAGAGAATAGCGCGCAGCACATCCGCTGCCGCACGTAATTCTATCCATTTTTATGGATATTTTCCTGCTGCTCTTGGTTTAGCCGCGGCTCCTCACCTTCTAATTGGAGCGAAGCTAATAGACTACTCAAGATGCACCGATTGCAGATGAACTTCCACCCAATGTAACGCTCAAAGGATACCAAAGAACGAGTCCATAACGACTCTTCACAGCAAACCCTCCAAGTGGACAAGAATATTCCTGAAACCAATTGACCAACAGCCAGGCGGAAATGGACAAGACCTGAGCCACAGAGACGAAGAACTCACACAAAAATACTGTAATGACTGGCTCTGTCCCGCAGCGGGTGCGGGAAGGGGCTAGTGGTGGGTTCACACAGCTGACACTAGCAGGGGCGGGACTTCTTGAGCAATAAGAAGCGTGAGCATAATATCCACGGTGATCAAAAAGGGTTTCATGTCAAGCCGACATCGCCTATGTCTCCAAAAATGAAAAAACAAGAATTTTGTAATGTCAGCCGCTATTGCACAGCAGGTGGCGTAGGATCACATAGACTGATATAGGTAACAATAAGCAAGGCCTGGTGCCTGACCTTATTACTAAAATTTGAAATCTAAAAAAACTGCCTGCAACCAACAGTAGAAACTCCTCAACGTGAAAATTCTGGATAGTGCCTGTGTTGCCCGCGTTTGTATCCATGCAGAAGCGTGCGTTCACAAAGCGATTGCGAATCCCACTGCTAAGAAAGTTCGGGACTTCTGGCATGGCACCAATAGTAAGGTAAGATGTATGGAAAACCGAGTCAAAAGTGATGCGATGTTGCAAAGAACGCAACATACACCCCTAGTGCCAAGAATAAAACGTCATTTTCAGAAAATGCATCTGAACCGGAAAAATTCTGCATACGACAACCCACAATGTAATTTGCTTAATAAAAAAACCAATTTTCGTAAAAATGTGGACCCGTCTTCGAGATGGTACCACTATAATTGGCCACACAGATTAAGTCCGTGACACTAAATGTACGATCTGAACTTAAGTGAATCTAAACCAAAAACAGAAAAGAGTGACTCATCCAATAATGTGAGGGGCGTCGCCACGCTGTCAAAGGAAGATGCGCAGAGCTATGTGCATAATTCAACCCCCAGTCATTGGTATCCTCCAGTGGAGCATTCGACCCACCACTTAGTGTCAGTGAGCTGTATACTTATCTGCGCCCTAGCCGACAACACATACAAGCTTAGCCGAACCAGTTCAAGGTCCACCCAGTGCAACATCTGCAAAGAAGTTTAGTATTATGTTCCTCAGTGATAGTTCCTCAGTTGTCCGCCACCACTCCAAAACATACTGAGTCGGTCGATTAGATAGATGAGCCCAGAATTTGGCAAGATCTGTGCAGCGGCTGCCGTAATCTGCTAGCGCACTATAAAATAAAGATTATTATTATAAATGGGGGGGAATCAGTCAGTAAATCTCGTTTCAGCGCAAGTCTAAGGCATCTTTATATAATTATTTTGCTGAGGATCCACACCCTTGATTACTGTACCACGTCCAAACAGTTGTTGGGACACGTTATAAGTCACCTCATCCATCACTTTTATTGCAGCAGAAACTAAGCAGCTCATACCTTCCCCTATCGCAGCACAGGAAGAAATCCCAGGCATGACCTTATTTTACTAATAAAGCGAGAAATAAAAAGCCTATTAGTCCACATCTTAAGAAACCCCCCTTCAATATTTATGCCAGAAAGAAAAGTTGTGTGGTGAGTTAGAATTGACAAGGGGGGCGGGGAAATGGTATCTAATAAAATGTATTGTGAGCAAATCGGAAATGCATTCTACATAGAAAGGAAAGATACCAAATTATAGCCATAGCACCCTCTTCGGACATAAGTCAGTTATCATGGAGAGAGATCTTGTACCCCCACTCTTGTATTCCACGATGGTCGCGCCCATGTTGCATTGGAGGGCTCATGTTCTGGATAATATATGGTAATTGTCACTACAGTCTATAATTCCATTGTTTACCGCTCACAGGAGGGAGAATTTCTTCGGGGGTTTTTCCATACGAGCGCAGTAATAGCAGTACGACCCAGGCTAGAGTTATAGATATCCCAGGGAGTGAGGAGGTGTGCGGAGATGTATAGTGCACAACAAGCCTCCGACTCTTAATATGATTCAGAATGAGTAATAGCCTACTGAGCCACATCTCAGGTTTTATACTCAAGTAGGTATTTACTGACCATAAAGCCTATATAGCCGGAATTTGGTGTGTAGTTTACTCGGCTGAGGAGGAATGTGTTGAAAGAAATTGTAAAATGGAAGCGTTAAAAGAGCTAGGAAAAAAACCAAGAATTCAATAGCTGGAGCTAAGTGCTTATACGATGCCTCTCAGTGCCATAAACGGCGAAGAGTTAAAGGGGATCTCCTGTAATTTCAATGACCTCTTTTGCTAAAAGGAACATCACAATGTAATCATAGGTTCCTTAAGTTCAACCGTAATAATACATTATCTGATTGCCACCGGTTCGCTTTCTTCAGAGCCTCTCCGCAAGATAATAGAAGTATGAAACATATGTCATTGTGCTATGAAACCCTGGGGCGAGTCAAAAATTCCAACACCTGCTTTTATTTCAGCCTACAAACCAAAAGACATACAGTATCTGATCAGCAAGCAAGATAATGGTGCGGGGGAGGGATATCTTCTAGGTTCTGTCCAGAACATGCCGTCCCATATTGCTCAGAGGCAAGTTTTTCCAAGAGAAGAGGGATTGTAACATATCAAAAAGCGCAACATTGCTCCCAAGAAATTGCTTTGGCACAATCCAGATCTGTAATATCTCTGGTTCAGTAGCTTATCAACACGAAAGCCTGCAACAACAATTCGGACGTCCCCTGTGATTTGCACAGCTATGTTGATGCCGTTTGTTCGTCACTGGTGCCTGCTAACACAGAAGGCTGAAGGCGCTGGATCCAATCGTCATGAACCTGCAGGAGAATCTCTGTGCTGATCATCTCTGAACCCTAAGAGAATTTAAGATTGATCGTGTGACAATCGATTGATATATTACTGATGCGATAGGATACAATCATTTGATACAATTCATAGGCGGTTATGTTGTGGATATGCCCGTGTTATGGATCTGCAATGTACTCTATTGGGCAGGCCTATGGCTCATTCAGTTCTTTCTATGAGCATCTTGACCTAGTGAGGAAGGCTAATTATTCCATCCTGGACAACCCCCTTTGGACTCTGGAACATAGTAAACAATACCCAATAGAAATTTAGGAAACCAAACCCTTTAGCGGTCACCAGTTCCTCGGAAGACGATGAAGTCCCTATCACCCTGTTCAACAACTAGACGTGAGGATCTAGCCCCATCCGCCCCAGCTTTTGAGATTCCTAATTATAAATTCACATTCCAATTATTTGTGCACAGTTAAATGGCCTGACGAGATGAATTTACCGCCGGAATTTCTGCACGACGATGCACCTTTGGGCAACGCAATGTCGCTATACTACACCTACACCTCATTGATGTCATAGTATTTCCCAGTACTAGCACAATCCTATATCATCCTGCTAATACATTCTGTGTATTTATTCTGTCACTTATAAACAATGGGCTTCTCCCGCGTTTCGTATAAGTTATAGTTATGAATATATACTTTATAGTTCATAACTGCATTCCATGTGACCCCAACCATAAAAAAAGCGAGAATAGAATGTAATCACCTGACATACGTGGACCCGTCAGGGTCCAGTTTTTACACTTAGGCGCATTTTTCGTTCTCAAATTTTGGCTCGTTTGTTAAGGGTTAGTCACACCCCTTTATGATAAACCACACCCTTTCCTCTGAGAAGCAATAGTACCTCCTCCAAAATACAAATTAAATCATCTACGCTATTATAGCTTAGTAAATCTCGTTACTAGGAATACCCGGAGGGAGGCGATGTGGAAGCGTCCATCAAATTATGGCGATGCTTGCGACTCATAATTTTGGCAAAATCAAAAAATCCCTTTAAGTTAAGCAATTGTGGAGTGAAGCCCCTTTCAGATGCTCACCTCTGAACCCCAGTATTATACAATGTATCCTATGAAAATTCCAAATTCCGATGGATAAAACGATTGGGCGATTTTTATCTCGATGGAATGCCAGAGCTGAGGACGTTTGGTGTTTTGGCCGCTAGTGTTAAGGACACAGCCCGTGGATAAACTGACACGGCACAGTAACAATACTCCCACTAGACATCAGTTTTTAGGACAATTTATTCATTAGATGGCTTATCGAGCGAGAATTGAGATTTCTGTTTCCATAGCAACGAGTACAGCGTCACCTGTTCTCATTTCTGACTGGCTGCTTTAGAGAATCAATCCGCTTGCTTAGAAGCGGGCAACACCTTGATTCCTTCTGCCTCTTAGCGTTACATATAGATTGTAGCAGCAGCTGCGATAAGTATGCTTATATGCGCTGAGTAACACACAACAAGCTGCTCCCTGTGGCTCGTGCTATACGATAGCGATCCGTGCACTCGCTGATCCATGTGAAGATTCGTACTTTCTCTTGGTTGAACTTGCACCGTTTTATCTGAAAAATAGTACACAAAAACGTGAGTACACAATAAGCGCAGTCACAGATTCTGGAACAGCCCCTCAGATGTGGCGCGTTGTAGCCCGCAGTAGTAAATCTCATTCACTTCCTCCTTATACATTTTTATATCACTGGATTCTATTCCTTGAAATCGTCACCAACATAAACTGTCTCATATAGGATTAAGATCCGAGTTAGGATGTTGGGTTTAGGTTAGTGGATTGAGGCGTAGTTGGTATGGTTAGCCATGAGGTTATATGTTTAAGTTAGTAGAATTAGGCGTTAGTGGGTTACAGTTAAGCCCCGTGCACACAAATGTTTTTATATCGCCATTCAATTTCACTTCAATAGGGACGATACAGTTCATCCGTTATGAATGGTATATTGCCCCACCCCACTGGTCAGAGCCCGTGTAAATTGAAGTGACAAAGCTGGATAAAAATAGGACATTTCTATGCGCATGGCCTGATGGGCCAAGGGGTTTAGCTTAGTCAGAGTTAGTAACGTTAAAGTTTGCAGTGTTATTAAGCTTAGTAATGGTTATAGTGTTAGAGGTAGCTGGGTGTTAGGGTTAATATGAATTTAGTGGTATAGTGAGCGTTAGATTTAGTGTTAGGATTACTTAGATTAGTGAGTAAGTCCTTAGTAAGTTTAGCGGCTAGTGGGATAAGGGTTAGTAGGGTTAGTGTATAGTTAGAGGTTAAGGGTTAGTGGGTTAGGGTTAAGAAGCAACTGCGAGTTAGTGGCCAGTTGGAGAGTAAAAGCTCTAATCGGGTTAGCAAGCGCTAAGTTTAGTAGAGCAAGGCTTAGTAAGGTCAGGGTTTATAGGATAGGGTTTGGAGAGATAAGGGTTAGTTGTTAGTAGAAGTAAGGTTAGTGGGTTAGAGTAAGAAGAACTGGAGTAGTGGGTTAGCGTAAGGCTTAGCTAGAGTAAAGATTAGTAGAGTTAGGCTTTCGTAAAATTAGGGGTAGTCGGGATTAGGTAGTAGCATCAGGTCAGCGTAAATTAGAGTTAGAAGACTGTGGTTGTGGAGCTAGAGTTAGTTTAGTGGGTAAAGATATAGTAGAGTAAGGCTAATAAGGTTTAGGCGTTAGTGGCATAGCGGTTAGGTAGGTTAAGGTTAGGGGGTTAGATAGCAATTGCGGATTAGTGGGCTAGAATGAAGCTTAGTAGGGTTTAGGCTTAGTTTGGCCGGCTTGTTAGTGGGATAGGTTTTAGAGTTAGTAAAAGTTAAGCGTTGGTGGGTGAGGTAGAATGGGGATAGGTAGGAGATAGTGTGAGGCTTAGTAGGTTAGGGCTATAGGTGCGGCAGGCGTAGCTGTAGGATTAGGGTTAAGAGTTAGTCAGTTAAGATTAGTGGCGTAGTAGAAATCGCAGGGTAGTGGGCTAGTATTAAGAGTGAGCGCTTAGCATGTGAGGCTTAGTTAGGTTAGCCCAGCTATAGGCTCTGGTAGAGTAGGTTAATTAGGATTATGAGAGGAAGAGTTTAGTGACTTAGGATGAATAAAGTGTGGTGTTCCCTTATAAATGCAGCGGATGTAAGCTTGATAGGACATGTATGAAATTTCTCTGCAGCTCCCCCCACAGCAGGGCAAACAAATTATTGCAGCCTTTCATTCAAATGAATGCAGCTATGGTGGGTGTTTTGTATGTAATATAAGGAACAGAATCCTCTTTTATTAGTCAGTCTTTTACGCTTATAGTAATTTTCATAACTATATGGTCGATTCCACCCTATAAAAGATATGTCTATAAAGGATAGTCTTAATAGAAAGAAATTCACCTGTTGAATAGGTTCCCAACCAAGCAGCAACCCAAGGACAATCTGGCACCTTTGCTAGTATAACGAGCGCCACTATTATCCTTCGGTCACTAGACGGTTTTTCTAGACGGAAGTAATGAAGCTGGCTGTGACAATACCATCAACAACTGCACTAGACATGTGCCGTGGCGCGTCATGTTTTGTATATAAAGTAGCTTCTCTTTGATAATCTGGCACTAGCCTTAGTAGCTGAGCACTGTTGTAGATTTATCTTTCGGATTACATTCTACCTCTATAAGTGTTTGCTTTTTAGTATTTTTGAGCCTGAAATAGAAAACCATTGTTAGTGTATTTCTCCATTCCTCATGTAATCAGATCCCCAGTAGGTTGGTCAAGGATAGATGGAGACTATCTCCTCGACTCCAGCTCATACAGGTCTGGTACCGCCGCAGCGTGTCTGTAGATGAGAAACTGCGATGATGATATCATCGTCTGCCCATATAACAAGACGGCCCGATACAGTCATGAAATATGAAAGTAAGTGGAGGAGGCGATGGCCTCCATGCATCTCAGCCCCGGATTATCCACCGCACAGCTTCATCTTCGTACATCGACGATTCACGATTTTTTTCACAGCTAAGAGAATCGATGACGATTTCCGAGACGATCATTTTCAATTAACAAAATCAATCACGAGCGCAAATCACATGAAAATTGCAAAGGGGTAAGTAGAGCGACCAGGAGCCCGCTATCTGAATACCAATGGGTGCAAGTCCTAGCATATAAAGAGGACGAGTGGGCATTTACACCTATTATAATTAATGTGCCGGAGAGCGGAATTGATGGTTCGTATGCCGCTCATAAGAGGGAGGATGGAAATTGCGTATCCAATACTGAAAGAATGGACAAGCACACCTGTATGGGCACTGGCCCCGCACACTAGTAGCCAGACCCATTGTACTGCCTAATTATGGTGGCCAGACTTGGCACTGGCGGCTGAAGGAATATAGAAGACAGGTCTTGGTCAATTCCAGACCTACCCGGAGCCCCATTTATCTAATATTATATGAGGTGCCCAGTCCAGTGTTTACTATGAGCTTGGGACAGGGTGGGAATTGACTTCCATTGACATCCAAATGTCTGGAGAAGAGAGGTGAGGAGAAGACCAATGCCACGAGCCAACCAGAAGCTGCCCGGGCAAGCACTCTGCATGGGCACCTGCGCCCCTCACCACTAAAAGATGGTCAATGCCAAACCTTCCTGGAGCCCCTTTAGTCAATGTCAAGCGCGTGGCATGTGCCGACGTTTACGCGTTTGGATCGACAATGTGGAGATGCCACATGCATGTTTTTGTGTGGCGACTAGGACGCCTTATGAGGGCCATGAGAAATTGAGCAACAATCTGAAATCAGGCCAAGATCCTCTGCATGGGCAAACTGGCACTGAGCTGAGAACTATGCAAGTGTCTAGCCAATGCCAACCTACCCAAACCCTTTTTATCCAATAGCAATAGGGTGCCCAGTACATAGTTCCCAGTACCTTCGCGAAAGAATGGGAATTTACTTCTTTACATCCAATGTGGATTGACTGCCATATGACGGGCACGTAGACGCAACTGCGGGCATGGAATTGGGTCATCCTGAGCACTCTATATGGGCCTTACTATGACTTTTCCGCTCATATCATTTGATCTGCAGTGGACAGATCGAAACGGAATAGTATGAAAAGTAACATACACAGGCGCCTGCCCAATACTACACCGGTGGACTTGGTTGTGGCCGCTATGGGTGTGGGTGGGATCTGTACAACCCCACCGCCTATAGCTATGACAAGACGACACAGCCAGATTGTACTGGGTATATTATCCAAGTCTGTATAGTGCATGTGATGCCGCCTAGAGTGAGTTTAATGCTGCAGCAGCGCGTATTCAGTTTATCCTTTGCCACGCTAAAAGTTTCTGATGCATCACGTAGAAATCAGCCGCGGAGTCTGTGGAGACCCCGACAGCCGATGTGCGTCCGCTGAACGTTACTGGGTTGACACTTTACATTCACGACAGTCAATGGTTCATGATGATTAGACGGGTTGTGATCGGTGGATGATTTTATCTGCTATAATTCAGGATGAGAGACGCGTTGTTTCCCGGTTGTATGGTTACGGTATGATGAAAATCTACTTGAGAGAGTGAGGAGGGGATGGGACGCGAGCATTTACCGCCACATCCCCCTCAGCTCCGCAACCTTCACATGTAGGAAAACTGAGGGGGCGACATAAATTTGTGGGATTGCATTGCCATTCAGCCTGCTATATGGCGGTCATTTTTTCGACATAAATCGGCGCGCTAATATACATTTTTTGAGCACAGTATCGACCGCGTATATTGGGACGGCTAGCTCGAGTATGATGTAAGGTATATGTTGTTTAACATTGCATGGAAGCTACTTCTAGCTCTGTCACCGTATGACGGGTGCTATTTTTAGAGAACTGTATTGAAGTATTATTGGTGCCACTATAATAACATAATATTTTGTTTATATTATAATAGCGCACACAGAGTACGCAGCGCCTGACACAGAGTTTGCAAATTGGTCCCTGTCCCCAATGGAGCTCACATCTAATCCACTACCAGTATTATTTTGGTGAGTGCTGGAGATGGAAACCGGAGAAGGACCCAGCAGGAAACCATGAACAAACACAGAGAAAAAATACAACTCTTTGACAGATGTGTTTGACCTGCGGACTTGCACACAGGGCCTACAGCGCGACACAGGTGTAATCGCTAACATGAGCCACCATGCCGCCCCTTATATCGATAGCTATTATGTATATTATCAGGTTTATCTGAGGCCTTATAGTAGTATAGGAGCATTTATGTGGGAGAATTGTTTGCGAGAGCTGCTACAGTAGTATTATTTGTCAATAGATATGTCGTTATAAAGGAACTTGTATATAGCGTATTGCCACACTAACTGCGTAATAGTATGGGTACGGCATTGGAAGTATTGGTGCCAGTATTTTTGGAGCTGTATGGCAGAAATTATCTGGGACTTTATAGTTGTCTTATTGAGCACTGTATTGTTGTATTATTGTTGCACTGTCTTGTTTATAGTTAATCATTGGAGCGTTTGTCACTATTTCTAGTGTTAGTGATACATTGGGGGTCAATTACTAAGAGGCTGATTCACGTTTTCCTGAAGTGTTACCAAATATTTCTATTTGCGCCAATTTCCGTGATTGCCCTGGGCATTTTGGCGCACGAGTAGGATTGTGCGCATATAGAGTCTACCTTCACCAGGTTATAGGATGGTGCATTCCGGCGGGACTTGGGGAAACTTCAGCGCAGCACGTCGACACTTGGTGGAGTTGGAGGAACTACATTAGTGACTCGCAGGAAACAGAAGTAGGAAGACCGAATCACCGCAGAGAACGCGCAGTGGATCGCGAAGGGAACGGGTAAGTAAAATTGCCCATGTATAATAGCAATTCTTGAGTGGCATCCAATATTTGGGTGCACTATTAGTGTATGATTATTGAGAGCCACACACATAGCCGGATGATGGGAACATGTGTAGTACTAATTACCCCCCCCCCCAATGTAATACAGACACAGCAGTCAACTATCTCGTCCTAGGGACACAGGATGAGTGGGAGTGGCAACCTCTACAAGACCGGGGTCTTGAGAGCCACCGCTCCCACCTGCTCCCCTCCCCACTGGTAGCTACACCTCGGGCAGGCTGCCATGGTCATATAAGTGAAGCATAAACCAATTTACTACATAGACGCCATTTCATTATATTCGCAGCGCTTACAAATATGGGGGGACATTTATCCAAATAAGACAAGGTTACAGAGTGAATACATAGTCGTATGTAACAATAGCGGTGTGGGAGGATCCGCACACAAGAGTTACAGTCTATTGATAGTATCTATGTTGGATGATCTGATGATCAAGTGATACTATGGATACACTTGTATCCCATTATAGGAAGTGTATGGTGGTAGGTATGATTCCATTATTTCGATACACGGGATGCCGGATGATGTCTGCCAGTAGCAGTGTAGGCTATACTGTATTCAGAGCTCTGTATGCATTACAGGCATTAGTACAATGTAGGTTTCTTGGGTTTGTTACTTAAGTAAATTTGTATTAAGTCGGAACTGTATATTTATAATTTTGCAGTCTAGACAAACGTTTTTATATCCAAGTGAGAATTGGATTCAACATTTGTGCCTGTAAAGGGAAACAAGGATATGAATAAGCTTCATTACAGACATCGTACAGCTGATATTTGCAATCTGGACTATGAACAATCCAGAGAGCTTCAACCAGAGGTCACATGGGGAGGTCCGTCTTAACTAGGGGTTGTCTGTTAAGTCGGGTCTTTCGTCCTTAAGTAGGGGACCGCACCTGTACATTTGGGGGGGGTATTATTTGGCAATGTTATGTGAGTTTGTAATTGACAACTCGCTCTGCTCTTTCCAGCGCAGCTGGACAGCATGCGGTACGCTAAATACAATGATACATACATGTGATGTACAGACAACAAGAGGAGGAGAAATTTTGTGCCGGTGACGGGCCGCCCGAGAAGTAAGTGACACTTATAATGAGCCCAATTACCCCCGCCATCCAGAATTAAACAGTCGCTGCTCGCTCTGTGAGTCAGTCATAACTATGGAAGAATTACACCCGGCACCACCAAGCCATGCAAGTCACACGCTCCACACATGTTACAAAGCCAATTGCATATTTGTTTGGTTAACATCATTAAAGAGCATTCACAAATATATCTTAAGGGGTCGTAAAGCAAGGCAGAAACAGCAACAACAACGAAACCGGAAGGAATATCTGCCTATCAGTCTAAAGGGATTCGGAACAATTTCTCTCCTGGCAAATGGGAGTTATAAAGTGGAGCAGGGGATTGTCTATACTTACCCCTTACAGTCAAGACCAGGGCTTACAGGGAACTTGGCACCAGGAGACCATTTTTAGCTTCCCCCGTCCCCACAGAGCTAGTCATACACAGGCAACGTGTTTTTGTATAAATATCAGGTTTTTTACAGAAAAAAGCTATGTTATATGTACTTTCATTAGCATTGCTGTGTGACTAGGCCGCGTCCACTGGGGGGGATGGAAGGAGCAGCCCCCCCCCCCCTTGGGAAACAGCTCCTCCATGTGACACTTTTCATATATATGAAAAAACACCCCTTCACGGGATTAGCGACGCCCCTGATCCTCTACAGCCAATCCCGAGTGATGGGGAGTTATTAATATATTTGAAAGGTCACATGTTTCCCAAGGGTGGGGCGGGAAATGCTACTTTCGAGCCCCTCCCAATTGGTAACTGCCTAGTCAACAGAAGATGCTAGTGAAAGGTACAATATAACCATATCTACAGACTACAAACAACTGGAGGCGGACTAGTCTGATCATCCTGTCTTGTAACCCTGCTTCTCTATTTCTCCCCGTTGAAAAAGTGCAGCTAGTAGAAGGATTAAGGGCAATTTGCACCAGGAGACAGGATTGGACCAGCACACTGGACCCATACTGGGGTGCCCCATTGGCAGGAATCAACTCTTCTTTTACATCCATGCCCTTGTTTTTAAGAAAAGTCCTTTTAAAATACGCAAAATGATCCGAGGGGCTTCCCAGGCTCATTAAACCCATGGAGGAAAGGAGACCACTCAAGATCAATTTGCCATTAATTATTAAAGCCTTATTGTCTTAAAAATCAAGGGCTATGAGACCACTAATATAGAAAGAGAGTTGATCATGACAAGTAGTGGGACACACCAGTATGATTCGCGAACAACCGTAAAACCCACTCTCGTTTATAGATTGAGCCCCATCTACGCTCATTCTATTTGCAAATTATTAAAGCCTTATTGTCTCTTCTTAAAAATCCAAGGGCATGAGAAATAATAGAGAAGAGTTGATGATGCCTGCCAGATAGGGGGGAAACACACCAGATTGTAAGTTGTGATTTTTGTTACAATCCTTAATCCTAGAGAGTTGGTATAGGATTTCCTTTAACATCGACGCTGACAAGGGAACATGACTTACACTGGGCCTGTTTGGCGGCACATTAAGGTGGTATGGCTTGGGATTTGTTTTGGTTTAGTCGGTAGTCGCTAATTAACCCAACTGATAATTGCCCTTTAATGGTCTAATCTCCAAAGTATCTTGGTTATGCCCCTGCAGGATGATGATGAGGGGGGCCATGAGGGGGAGATGAGGGGCCCCGTCCTGCCTTTTTTTTATTTTTTTTTTTTTATATTAGGTCCTGAACACAGCAGTGTTGATACATCTCTGAAGGACACAGCCGGAGCGGGGGGGGGGGGGGTGGGGGGGGGGTGGGGGGGGGGGGGGGGGGGCGGGGGGGGACCATCGCTTGGCAGCCATTTATTAAATTAATTATCATTAATAGACTATTCCCATGTCTTCTGCTGCAACATCAAATAATTCTCTACGCATGAATCTATTGTGTGTTTGTGTCAATCGAGCGCAAGACAGGCAGCAGAATTAAATTAAAAAAAAGAAAGAAATTATTTCAATCTTCGTTTCCCCAAGGACATCACTGAAGACGCTCGGAAGACCACTAGATCTTTCTCTGGTAATATGATGAAAACAAAATGATACAATACAAAATATTGAAAGTGAAAAAAAATTCGGAGCTTGTGAAAGAGATGTAGGGACCCCCCCCCCAGCATGAAAAGGATCCAGACACCCAGAGAGGAAACAGAGGGGCGCTGCTAAAAATATAGGATCTAAAATTATAGGACATTCATGTGTTGTTATATAAAGAGGAAAGGAAGGCGCCCTCCGTTCCCCCCAACCCTACCGTCCCGTGTAGCCTGCAAGGGGTTCATCATGCCCCCAGCAAGGTCTCACAAAATCATAACTACACAGCACTTCATTATAGGGAGACAGAAGAGAGGAAGGGAGAAGAGAGGAGAGAGGAATAAAATTAAAATGGGTAGGAGGAAGGGAAAAAGAAAAGAAAAAGGAGGGACAAAAGGTTTAGGGAGGAACGTTTTGGATAAGAAGGAAAAGGACAGAAGGAAAGAAAGAAAAGGGAGGGACAAACGGTAAAGGAAAAAGGAGGAGGACAAAAGGTATGGAGGAGGAGGAAAGAAGAGGAAAGAATATTGGGCGGAGGAAAAGAAGAAAGGGAAAATGGCAAGTGAGGCAGTTCTGCTGCCTGGCAAAAAAGGCAGGAAAAAAGGGAGGGTAGTTAGCAAGGGTAAAGGAGGGGAAAGAAGAAGAACAAGAAGAAGCCAAGGGAAGGAAGGAGCGAGAGCGACAACGGAAAGGAAGCAAGGAAGGAAGGAGGGAAAGAAAAGAACAGGAAAAGAAAGAGAAAGAAAGAAAGAAAGAAAGAAAGCGAAATGGAAGGAAAGGAAGGAAGGAAGGAAGGAAGGAAGGAGTGATGGAAAGTGGAAAGGAAGGATGGAAGGAAGGAAGGATGGAAAGGAAAGGAATGAAGGAGGGAAGCAAAGAGAAGGGAAAGGATGAAAGGGGAGAGAACCGAGGGGGAAGGCCTGGAATTGGAAGGAGGAGAGTCGGAAAGAAAGAAAAAGGGCGTGAAGAAAAGAAGGAAGGAAAATGGGAAAGGGAGGGGAATGAAGTAAAGAGGATGGGCGGCAGAAGAAGAAGGAAGCAAGAAAGGAGAGAAGGGATGAATAAAGGAGAGAGGGGAGGTAAGGACACAAGGAAAGTGGGAAGGAAAGGAAAGACTGGCAAAAGGAAAGGAGTGGTGGGGGGTTGGGAGGGAAGGAAGGAAGACAAGAAAAAGGTGACCAGAAGGAGGAGGAATGAGAACGCAAAGTGGTGTTATAGTTGAATGAAAAGAAAATGTTGGAGCAGAATGAAGATAAAAAGCATTTAAGAAGGGAATGAGGGGTGGGGTTGGAGGGAGTAGATAAAGGACGATTAACGGGAAATGCAAAGGAAAGTCAAATTTGAAGGAGGCAGAGGGAAAGATTGACGGATGGGAATGCTCACAGTTTGCGTTTAACAAACATATTAATTAATGGACTTTTTACATCATAGTCTCCTAGATACCTAGAGTCTCCTCACCCCTCACCAAAAATTATATGACCAGTGCAGACTACATTATGACCAACACCAACAGGTATCGCACCAAACCAACACCGACATACGCCGAAGCCAATGATCTGTGCATATCCAAACGGGACTTGTGCATATTCACTGGACCTGTGCCTATCACCACAATGTGCCTTATCAAAACGACCTGGCACACCAACCACAGACCCCTGTGCCTTATCAACACAGACCATAGTGCTTATCCACCAGGACACTGGCGCTATCCACCCGGCCTCGAAGTAATATGACTGAGTATGTTCGTTACCCTACTCCGCACTTGCTCTGGTGTCTTCACTTAACCCCATTCTATCGCCAACACTCGTATTCACCCGCAGGCACCTAGACTAAGAGAAAAAGAATTGCTGACCGCAGCCCAGACAGCCACCCAGCCGATAATCGCGCTGTGGGTATTCGCGGACTGTGTCTGGGGAAGCAGATCACGCCTGCTAGAGACCCGTCACCAATCACCTGATTTAGTTTCCGCCTCATGAGGAGGCCAACGTTTTTATCATTCGAGCATAGTGCCCCACGCAGTCCTTCCTTTTAGTTTAGTTGACTGCACTCTTAAGCCCTGAGTAGGTTCTCGATCTAAGCCAGATGAGCAGATTCGCCTTGTCATTCCTCAGCACGTAGTCTCGTTCGCCAGCACACATCAATGGGTGCAGCCCTACATCCACAGGGGAGCCTCGAGCGGACTAAGCCCCAGACTGTGGGCATACAGCACATAGGCCACAGAGCACTCCCAAACCAACGACACCAGTGTATAGAGAATAGGGAAAATATCCAACAAAGAGACCGGTGAAGGGGGACTCCACCAAGAGAGACCAAGGAATGCATATCCGAACAACAGACCCTGTGCCATATCCAACACAGACCCTGTGCAGGCATAGAACATCTCACCAGAGATCACAACACTGGAAGGTGGCGCACCCATATACACACAGAGCATGTCGCGACAGACCGACTAGGGGAGTAGCAGAGGTAAAATGACACACACCACAGACCCTGGAACAAATATAATAAGACACCAAGGAAAAACCGAACCTAGAAAGATGAGGGACACAGACGAAATACCGTATCCAAGAGAAACAGATGATCGCACCAATGATGCGCAATGATCGGTTTGTCCGACAAAGAAAAAAAAGGTCCCACCGCGCTATAAAGGATATCGACACAGACCCTGCACCATATCCAACATAGACACTGTGCACTATCCAACACAGACTTTGCGCCATAGACGAAACAGACCCTGCGCCACATCCAAACACAGACCCAGACGCCAACATCACACAGACCTGCGCCCATCCAACCAGCCCTGTGCCACATCCAACACAGACCCTGCACCATATCCGACACAGACCCTGCACCATATCCGACACAGACCCTGCGCCTCATCCAACACAGACCCTGCGCCTCATCCAACACAGACCCTGCGCCTTATCCAACACAGACCCTGCACCACATCCAACACAGACATGCACCATATCCGACACAGACCCTGCCACCAATCGACCAGACCCTCCGCCATATCCAACACAGGACCAGGCCATATCCAAAACAGAACCGGCGACATACCAACACAGAACCGTGCGCCCCATCCAACACCAGACCCTGCCCCTATCGAACAGAACCTGCACCATATCGACACAGCCCTCCGCCAGATCCAACACAGACCATGGCCATATCCCAACCACAGACCCTGCTCCATACCCAACACAGACCTCACCATACCCAACACAGACCGGGCATTTACAAAACATCGGCCGCATCCTTTCTGCTTTTCTGTTTCCAATACAAAAAGTTTCTAAGAAAAAATGAGTGTTTTCCAGGACCTATTACACTTTATGCTGTGTCTGCTCTGATCTAGGTCATTACCCAGGTTTTAGCGTCATGAAGCGTAAAGAGAGAGAGGTAGCAGAGATTGTCAATTCACTTCTACCAGGTGACTAGAGCCCACTATCTCCCTGGGTACATCCAATGTATTTGTATCCTCTCCCGCAGTCATATTCCTCAAATACATATATATCCCCAATCATCAGCACAAGTGTTCTCACCCCCAGGTCCAGTGGGAAACCATGAGCGTCGGCACGTGGTAAATACAGAACTTCTAGGACAATATAGACTTGGTTCCTCCTTCCAATAGGTCGGGTCTCCTTGACTAGGGACAAATCGTTTCCGACATTGAGTGGCTTTTGGATCCAGTTTCTGCACTCTGAGTTTTCTCCGCACTGATAACCGTCCGCACAAAAAGTTTTCCCAGCCTGCAATTAAATGAAATGAAAGATTTTCCTCAGATGGCAATAGTGACAGAGGAAAGAAAAAAAAAACTCTAAGTAAATGTTTGCCCTTGAACACCATTTTTTTCTCCTCTGCGGAACCATTTTTATGATAAATCTTGGTATCTGGTAAGTGTCATCTCCTTCAGATACACATTTCCAACTGCTTTGGAGAGGGGTGGTAAATAGAAAATTTTGCACTAGCTACAGCCACCACTAGGGGGAGCTCAGGAGCACTGAATACCCCGATGAGCTAATGATAAAAAACCAGAAGGAATTGTCTAAGCTCCTCCTTGTGCTCATCCAACGTATCTAAAACTTATCTGGGGGTGTTTTATCAATTAAAAATACCTATCCAATTGCCCCAAGCTTTTGGGAGTGCCAACTAATAGTAGTCCACCAGTAGCCCAAACAATAGCTAGGATGTAGTTCTCCAGAGAGAAGCCTGTGATACTGACCCTATCCTGCCGTTACAGGATACCTATGAAGCCTTAAAGGGATTTCCAATTTTTTTACTTACCCTTGTCGTGCCACCCATAATTACTACAGGCTGCCGGTGTTGTATAACTGAGGGTGACCTAGCTTCCCAATATTAGTGAAACATTACTCAATGGCTCAGGGTTGGATCATATCAAGGTGGAGTGAGCATGTGTGATCCATAGATGACTGGGGGGGGGGGGGGCGGGTGATTTGTGTACGTGGCACGTCCTTGCATGTCTATTGCATAGCCTGTATGATTAATGGTCTTTTCACCATTAGTACTTACAGGCCCTTGAGCCTCGTGTTGTTGATAAGTCAGCAACTCGCTGTATCATAGGCGGCCTTCAGAGCGGGCGGCTACTATGGTTGAGCAAGGAGAATAGACTTCTTGAACCTCCATCATATAGAGCCGCCACTAGAAAAGTAACCAAGATAAACTTTGTTTCGGGCAACAGAGAAAACCAAATGGCACCCTTATTTCAAACACCAGTGGGGTCATTTTATAAGGGCCAGATTCGCGGTTTCTCGACTGTTACGCCGAATCTTCCGGTTTGCAGACGAATGTACTGTGAATTGCCCGGGTTTTTGGCGCAACGATCGGGATTGTGGCGCATCGGAAGCTGCATGCGCGCGACAGAAATCGGGGGCGTGGCCGAACGAAACCCGACGTAATTCGGAAAAAACCGCGCATTTACAAAAAAAAAATTGTTCGCGAAATCTTCACTACCTTTCCATCCTGGTAGCCGGTGTATTGGTATTTCGAGAATTCCGCGGGACTTCAGGCAGCAGCGCCACCTGGTGGACGGAGGAGGCGGAGGAATTGCTTTTGATGAAATCCGGCCGGCCTGAATCCAGGCAGAGAATGCGCCGCGGATCGCGAACGGACCGGGTAAGTAAATCGCCCCAGGGTGGTTAAATCTCAGCCCAAAAAACCTACGCTTATTAGTGACCTAAGTGAAGTTGCCCCCCCCCACCTTGTTCACAGTGTAACAAAATAATGGGAGTCAAAAATGTGTGCTATGTTGTGCAGCAGGAAAATTTTTGTTTGTGCAGACGATCATTTTTTAAGATATTACTAAAAGTTTCCAGAAGGCATCAGATGATCAACCAGCACACCCACATTACACAACCAACAAACTGGTGCCAATCAATTTGCTACGTTTGTCTGTTTCTCAAATTTTGTTTCTGTGAGGTATTAACGAAATTGTAAGGTCAAAAGTTCAGCCAAAGCCCCCCCCCCACCATTTAACCGATCAAACAAAACTGGTGTATAAATATTTGTTCTAGTTTGTGGCAGCAAAAAATTTGTGTGTTGCTTTTGGGCTATACTCACATAGTTCCTCCTAATGGATATCCACAGAATAGGTATTAGTTTTCGCCGAAAGCTTACAAGGTATTACATATAAGTGTTTCCTTTAAGAAAGAGCTAATCTGCATAACAGGTAATATTATACCACAACAAAATAAACATTTTTTTTATTTGTATTCTATATTTTTATTAGAGGGTCTATCAGTTATCACTCCCCCCTCATGAAAGGCCTGAAGCCCAAGAATCCTAAATAGTTGTCATCGTGCGGCAGCCAATCTAGAACGACCTAAACCCGAAAGTTTTAGGTTGACTTATTATGATAGATGTCGGAGGCGCGCTCCCGACCGCACATAAAATAACAAGTATAAGAGGAATTATGGAGCGAATGGGAACCGACACATCGTTTCATTGGAGTTTTTTTGTTTTTTTTTTAAATTCCATTAAAAAATAGATTCCCGAAAACGTTCATATTATATATCGATGCCCAGAAATCCAAAAGAAAAAAAAATGGTACATATGACTGTTTTGGTTGTTGGGTGAAATATTATGAATACTTTAAAAAACGTTGTTGCCACCACAAAAATAAAGTTGTTTCGATTAAAAAAAAAAAAATGTCTGTTTCTCTTTGACTTATTTTTAGTAATAAATTTTAAAAAAAAAGTTAAATACAAATCGGACACTCCCAGTTTCTACATTTTCAATTGCGAGATTTTTTCCACTTTTATTTTGTCTTGAATTTTTTTTTTTTTTTGAAACTTATCTAACAAGACCAAAGAAAAATTGTTGTGAATTGTAACCCTTTGACATGAGCATTTTTTTGGGAAAATATGGAATCTCATAAAGATTTGTTTTTCTTGACAGGAAGCTTCTCCAACACGGAAGGGAATTCAACTCTCCTCCTCCTTCCCTTCGTGTTGGGAAAACAGTCTCCTCTCAGCACTCTCACGCCTGTTCGAGATCACCAACAAATATTTAGCTTAAATTTTATAACTACGGCAGATCGGGGTTGAGCTAGGAAACTCGAGATTTCCATTCCAACAATTTATATGCGATGAGTTATCCCTTTTTTCATGCGGGAAAATATTTATAGGATCTCAGGAGGCAATGTGAGGAGTGCGGAAAGAGAGAGAAGAGGAGACCAAAATACAAGTAACAAATCTCTCGCACACCACTGAACCTAAAATCTCTACTGCATGAGAGGAACTATGGAATGGGGCATCGCACCCATCATCATCCTGGGTAATATACAATTTTTTTTAGAAAAAAGTTGCAGCGCCTAGATCTGAGTGGACTTACCTGAGGAATGGGGAAAAAACCATAAGCCCAAGGCGGAGAGGAGAGCAAAGATTACAAGAAACAGACAGCAGAACACAAGGCGCAAACACTAGCGTAATAACTAACAATGCTATACAAAAACAAAGTATCGCGGACTTCTCACCTGAAAAGATTGAAAACAGCCTGAGAGAAAAAAAATGTATAGGAGTACAGCTGACGATCCTCTGCGTCAACGCTCACTTTAGGGACCAGGAGTCGGGAATGAGACCAGTCACAGATGTATGGGCAATTTATTATGGCATAAAACAGCGACGCGTTCAGCTCCAGACCAAAGCTTTAACAGAGAGAAGGGGGATGAACCGCACTTCACTTCTCACTCGGAGAGATAAGTCATCAGTCCGAGTCCAGGGCTGAAAATGAGTAGCTGTTTATGCATAATTAAAATTGCCTAATCTGATGAATGGTTCATTCCGATCCTGGTTCCTAAGGGGCGTTGACACAGAGGACGGTGCGACTTCCTATTACATTTCTATCAAGGCTTAAGACAGCAGGTACCGCTACAACACAGGACGGACATGAGGGGTTCATGCGGACCGGACACTAAGGGTATCATGCAAAAGACCGAGAGAAAGGGGGAGAAAGGGGGATAAACGGCCACTTCAATTCTCATCTGGAGACCAGTCATCAGATGTAGGCAGCCGTATTATGGCATAAACGGCGGACGAGTCGCGTCTTCCGATTTGTGACAACTCCCCGGGAGTTTTTTTTGGGCGCCGCTGTTGGATGATGGCACATGGACGGCCGGGCTTCACGCGACCGAAATTGGGGGGCGTGGCTCAGGACATCCCGACCTGATTGGGAAAAACACCAGATTTAAAAAGATTTGTTGTCGCAAGATCGCAATCACATGCATGTGAAGAAAGGAAGGTGAATCCGGCGGACCTCAGAGCAGCAGCGACACATTCTGGATATGGCGGCACACCTTAGTGAATCCCGGAAGAAACGAATCATCGTCGGACAACGCACACCGCGGATCGTAACTGACCGGGTAAGTAAATGTTGCCCCAATGTGTCAGGTCCTGTGGGTAGCAGGTGCTGCTGCTGAGGCGGAGGAGGTCCAATCGCCTAATGGCTAGAGTACCACATGGATGACTGTCAATATTTCAGACAACGTTTATCATGTGTGAGGGGGATTTAGACCAAGGACTCTGTGTCAGAGGCAAATTATCAGCCTCCCTTTCCTATCCAGTATATATGCCAGTACCTTACAGGGTTTTTTTAAAAAGAAAAAAACTGGATTAATGCATGAAAATCCTTTCCTATTTCAACTTTTGCTTTCCAAAAATAAAAAATTTAGGTCCGAGTTCAAACCTATCGGACCTTATTAATAAACATTGGCTGGGTATTTTTCAGGGGCAGCTGGCAGATTGATTTTGCTTATTTTATTCCATTTTTATTTTATTATTGTGTATTATCATTATTACTAAAGTTTATTTTATAATTAGTATATTTATACTGTCAAAAACTGAAACAAGGGGCCATACAGAGAAACTCCCTGTTTTTTCGGCAGTTGAATTTTTGCTTTGTATTTTTTTTTTACTTTTTACTGTGTTAGCTTATTTTATTTATGATTTCGTGGAATTTGATGCGACATTACATTAGGTAACTGGTATTTTTTTATTTATTTGATTTTTTTTTTCCCACTTAGGGATCTATTTGAGCTTGGATGTGGTCAGCATGTAACTTGCCCTGCGTTAGTATATGAGAACAAACGTATGAGAACAAAGGGCAAAAAAAAATAGGTACATTCACAATGCCATTGCCCGCCCGCCCGTAGCGGGAAACGGCAGTGCCCGGGGGAGAGGAGGCGGAGGTGGGAGCGAGCTCATCCCGCCCCTCTCATAGGAATTATGGCGCACGGCGCCGTATGTAGGGTAAGGATAGGGAAACGGCTACTGTGGACGTTCTCGCTAGATTAAGGATGTCGAGTCTCACAGAAGATCTTTATCTTGACCTAGTTTCGTAACAGGTCCGTCTCCACAGGACCCCACCTACCACTCAAAGCTCAAGCGCTGTCTCTTTCTGATGTCACACGCTTAAGGAAACGACGTCAGGGAGAAGTGCCCAATGCAAGCACCTCGGCAACGCTAATAAAGGAATGTCAGTGTTTAAGGAGAAGACTAGCTCCCTTATCACGCGGACACAGGGCATTAAGTGAAAACGAAAGCGGGTGCGGAGGAAGAAGGGGGATAGAAAGATAGTAAGGTCGATGTGCCACATCCAAGAATCTATCTAGTCTCACAGGGTTGTCCTCAGTCGCGTTGGGTGAGAAGCTAAGTTGTCCCGTCAGCAAGGAAGCCACGAAGTTAGAACGCTACTTAGAAGCAAGAAAGGGTGAGAAGGAAGAAGGGAAAGGGAAGTGGGAAAAGTAAGGGAAGGAAGGTATTCAAACCTACCATAAACTTTACAAGTTCCCGCCGCATGTCAGTTAAGGTCCCCCAGACAAGTAAATGCCCATGTTTGTCCATAGGTTTAGGTCCCAGAAGCGATCTCTGGTAAGATATTCCACAGGCATGGACAGGGGTCATCTTAAGCTACCAGCAACCAAGACCCATGGCCTGCAAGAAAGTTACAGAAGAAAGTTCAATTTATCTGTAAGGGCTCAAGCGGAAGTTAACACTTGCAAGGCACGCAATGTATGCGACATCGCTAGCTCGTCCCTCCGCTTGCTCTATTGCCCCCCCGATGCAGTCTCAGACCGCTGCTCCCTAACACATACAGCCTCCCCCTCACAAGGACGTAAGGAAGGTGTCCGCTAATAGTAAGGCCGCCTCTCTCACACGTGACTCCAACGCGCACGACAAGAGGTGTCAGCTCAAGCAACGTCGCCGAGAAGCATGTGCAAGCGCCTACCCCCCAGACCCTATAGGCCTATTGGAAGTCGCGACAAGGACCACTCTCCTCCCCTTGTAAGAAGGTCGAAAGAGAAAGATCACTGTCCCCTGTTCTTGTTATTCAACAGAAAGGATTTCAGCGCTGAATCGCGTCCACCCAGCGTCCTATTTACCAGGGCAAGAAGAAGCTGAGATCCAAGGAACGTCACGACTAAATAGGAAGATGAAGCGTTTCTACATGCCCACCTTGATCCTTCCTCCTCCTTCCATATCTTTTTCCCGGGTAGGAACGGTACGGTGCTGACGTGTGTTGACCGTACGCTTCCGTAGGGCGCGTGCAAACCCTTGCCGTCTATGGAGGACGTAATTGGCCGTATATACGTTCCTCCGTCTAACGGTCGTGGGTGGGAATGTAGCCTAAGTTTGTATAAAATAGACTGTTTCAGTTGAGCCACCTAAGAGTATGAGGGTGCACTGGCCCTACCACAGGGTCTACATGGTGTACAGGGTTTTTTTTTTCTCTCTTTCTCTTTTTTGGTTGGGCGAAAATGTAGGAAGGGAGGGGCGGGGGGGTACGGCCTCTACCCACAATAGTGTGTACTGGCTCTGCCATGTAGAAGGGGCGGGTACCGGGGCTCTACCTCGACCATATAGAGGGGTTTGTGTACCGGCTCTCTACCCACATATAGGGTTTACCAGCCTACCATATTTAAAATAAATGGGTTTGTACCGGCTTTCTACCACATATAGGGGTGTACCGGCTTTACCATATTGAGGGGTGCACTGGCCCTACCATATAAAAGGGTATACAGGCTCTACCACGTATAGGGGTGTATCAGCTCTACCACGTAGAAGGGTGTACCGGCTCTACCATATAGAGGGGTTTGCCGGCCCTACCATATAGAGGGGTTTGCCGGCCCTACCATCTAGAGGTGTGTATTGGCCCTACCATATAGATGGGTGTACCGGCTCTACCATATATAGGGGTGTACCGGCCCTACCATATAGAGGGGTTTACCCGCCCTACCATATAGAGGGGTGTACCCGCCCTACCATATAGAGGGGTGTACCACCCCTACCTATAGCTGGGTTGTGTGTACCGCCCTACCAAATAGAGGGGTTGTACCGGCCATACCAAAATAGAGGGGGGTGTACCAACCATACCATACAGGGGGTGTATGACCCGACCAATAGAGGGGTGTTGCACTAGCTCTACAATACGAAGGGTGTTACCTTCTCTTACCAATATACAGGGGTTGTATCAGCCTCTGCATATAGAGGGGTGTGTACCGGCTTACCATATTGAGGGTTTGCCACTGGCCCTAACATATAAAAGGGTTATACAGGCTCTACACGTATAGGGTGTTGTATCAGCTCTACACGTAGAAGGGTTTGTGTACCGGCATCTACCATTAGAGGGTTTGCCGGCACCTACCATATAGAGGGGTTTGCCGGACCATACCATCTAGAGGTTGTTTTTTGCGGGGCCCTACCATATAGAGGGTTGTCGGCTCACCATATATCGGGGAGTGTCGGCATTACCATATAGAGGGGTGTACCACCCTACCATATAGAGGGGTGTACCGGCCCTACCAAATAGAGGGGTGTACCGGCCCTACCAAATAGAGGGGTGTACCAACCCTACCATACAGAGGGGTGTACTGACCCGACCATAT